>OZ026529.1:21528327-21940827 GCA_964019695.1 Loripinus fragilis
GGCTCCAATGTCCATCCAAGCACCGTCAGAGTAAGCATTTCGGTTTACCGCTGCAGACTGGATCCCAAGGATACTGGTTCCGTCGACGATAGAAATTATAATAAAAGGGGAAAAACAGAACCAACAATCATTAGCGGTTAGATTGACATTTTATTTCAAGTCGACAAGTCTCCGTCTTAAAAAGACTGTCTTCAGGATATATAGTTGATTACGTTTTTGTGGGGTCCCATGCTTATAATTTGTGTGACCATTTGTGAACAGACTAATGTTATGAGTGTTTTTTTCTGTTCATATTTATGACCATAATTGGCTATATTAGCCTTGGAAAAATCAAAGGTTCATAGTTTATATGCTTTTCTTTGACAGTCCAGACATTGTCGCTTTACAGCATGCAAATTTTAAACATTGTTCAGGCTTCATGGTGCTCTTATGCCAAGGTTATAAATAGACCTGACACCTTGCCAAATACATATACTACTTATGCATAGCTCTGAAAGTTGTGTTGGCGCCTTTAAACATGTGAGTTTTACAACCCGTTTTAAGGCGTTGATTCTTTTGTGCATCCCTTTTTGTTATAAATGTTTCACGTTTGTCTTTAATATACTGTCTTTTCTGTTTCTTGAGGCCTTGTAATTACCTACTGGGTAAGATATGCCCTCTGTTGTGTTTTGAATGTCATATCGCATTTATGGTTCCTCAAGGTGCCATAGGTTGTTCTGTCGTATGTGATTGTGGCATTTCCTGGTCGTGCTCACTTACTTTTTGCAATCATCTTGTTGAGGAAACGAGAGCTGGTTGTTTTACGTATTTTCTTGCTGTCGAGTGCGTATTGATGTTCTTTGTCTCTTCCTAGTCTGTGGTTGTGGTATTTATTACAAATACTCACTTGTTTTGGATCACGAACTGCTTTTCGATCGTCCGTGTAAATTTGTAATTATTTGTGTATAAAGGTATGAATTTAAAACACTTTAATGGAAAACATATGGGCCAGTATTTGCTATTTTGTTATTTTTTCATATTAGCCAACTAAGACATGCCCCCGCATACGCTGCTTTGCTGCTCGTATACTCAATTGATAGATGTTGAGGAAGACCCAGCACACATTTTATACATCTATCCCTGCTAGAAACTTACGAGCTTAGATGTATATGAAGGAGGATTTCGCGCATGCGCGATACGTACCAATACCTGATTGGATGTCCCATATATACATACCTTCTTTCTCCAAGTACAGGTTTGACAAATCTGGAAAATAAAACAATATTCTAATGCACTTGCTTTTTAAACGCGATTTCTAATTGGATAACGTCAGAAATTTGCGACAGCATATCCTGCGATATAATGTCCCTTACTCGACCCTATTAAGTTACATTTTCATTGGCTAGCAAATGGTTTTATGCAGCTGGCAAGTGCTTTTTTGCAGATGGCAGCCGCTGGCTGTAGGATTTTACTACATTCTCACTGTGTTTTTTTTTTTCGTAAAACGCTATTAGTGCAGAAGAATTTAGATAACTGTGTTCAAAATCACCTTTCTTTGGGGAGATAAAAAGTCGGGTATACGTCCGGAAATCATGATTTATGGCACGGCTTTCACATCGCCATAAAACATTATCCAATGATATATACATTTTTTGAATACAGTCATTTCCGTATCAAGGGTTATAAAAAAGGCCCATAAAAAGTAACTGTCCCAAATTTCTATCACAACCCAAACAAAATTTCATTAGCCTATCAGCATACAACATATATACCAAAGACATTGTACGAATTTCATACGCCAACCATCAAAACGTCACATAACCCATAAATCAAACATTACAATAACAAAGGGAACACTCAAAATTCACCAGAAACCGCTTAAGTAAGCGTCTTTGCTATTTCAATGACATGTTTTGGGCATTCAAATAAAGCACACATGCATTGTTCAACGAAAAGCCTCTTTTCATTTTGTTGACGTCAGTTTTATGCTATCAGCGTAACTATTATGAGCTATCACAAAGCACTGTCGCTTAATCGACTCTTTTCACTTTGCATGATGTTTTGAATGCATTCTGACAATGTCCCAGTCAGTTTGAACTCTGTAGCTATCCCCTACGTCCATTTATCGACTTCAAGCGTTACATTTACATGCTGATAGTGCATAAACTGCGAAGCCTGGAGTTCATAAGCGATTAAAATAATGTGAAGCCATTTGGCACTTTAACAAAGTGGACATCACACACTAAACGGTGACATGCGTTGACAAAGAAATAACGATTATTATCTCTATTAAACGTTGTTTCTTTGTTGACGTTAAATTGAGTTTATTCTGCTATTGTCCTTGAGCACGACGTTCTGATTCTTGAAATTGCATTCTCTATCAATGATTGGTTGACTCTTAGATATTTCAGCTTCTAGAAATTGCTTAAGCAAAGAAAACAAACCCCTACCGTTTGGAAAACGTCTATAGCATAACGCAAAACAGCCATATCATATGTCACAACTAGAAAATGCAAAATTAAAAATGCGCTTTTGTCTGTACTGGTAATGCCCTTCATACATGAAAAAAAAAGTTTTCGAAAATTAATTTAGACATACACTCCGGAGACAAAAGTGACCAAAACGGCATTTTTTACGTTGTGACGTCATGTTTTGTATTTGTTATCAAAATGTGTTTCAAAGGTATAAGTGACCCCGGTTGTTCTTTTTTAAACAGCTTTAAATTGAACTTAGAAGAACGGCACTTAGCATGTGGATTTAAATGCACACCGCGTAACTAAAACTTATTTTTGGGAGACGCCCTTATTTGTAAATGAAGCCCATATCCCTTGTACAAAAGAATAAACAAGTTGTTTTTCCTGTGAATATACCCATGCGTACCTCTATAGATACACGTGGTATATTTACATTGATGTGATGATATGTACTAGCCTACAGGACTATCTATATCCGCTGATTCAACAAAAATCTATTCCGCAAACCTCACTCGTCACCATTTTGATACACACACGCACGCACCCACGCAATTGTAAAAGTCTATATGGGTCCTAGACCGTGCCGTATTGAAAGCAGGCAAATATAAGGCTTAAGCACGAAACCAGCATGTACATGTAGCACCATCCATTTCAATTCATTGACTCTTTTTGCCTACGAAGTAATTTGTCATGGTTTTGTCGTCTGCTGATATTTTTCAAAATCAGTTTGTTTGTTGTTATTTTTTTTCTAAAAATCTTTCAGGAATATCAGTAGAGTGTCAAGCAGTTTGGATCGAGATCGTTCCCGTCGGACCTGATCTTGGTCCAAATTGTTTGCAAAGGTTATCAGCAGACGACGCTAGTAAGTAAAGAGTTTATGACGACAATTCAAGCAAATTAGAGAGTTGACGAGAAATACGGAATCGGGGATATACATTAAACTTAAAAAGCATCAAATATTTGCCTGCTTAAGATATTTTGTGGATATAATTTGTCAACATCTGAAGCCAAGTTCAGGCTAAAATGTTGGGCACTATCGGGAGCCATACTGTTTGAAAACCTATTTGTATTCCTGAAAGACATATTTTTAGAAATAATTATCTCGAAAGAGAGGACAACAGCCCAGCATTTAAGGTTTAGACAATACTATTCCTTGAACAAAGGCCATTTCTATACATCGGTTTTTAGATGTACAGTGAAGTTTATAAGTCAGTATAAGCAGTAAATCATAGCCTAATGCACGAAGATTGGTCCAGTAAAGCAATATTAGCGTGAAGCTGCAACTGGTTTCATCAGTTTAAACAGTCATGTGTTTTGGGTGTTCAAAAGAACCGTACCATCGAGATGGTTGTTTTATGTACACCCCAAATATGCTTTGATTGAGAAATAGGAAAAATAATTTTCTGTTACGCACTCTTATCTGTGGGACTGACGAATTACCTCCACTGACCTGTATAAGCCATGTTTTATTCACATCGCTAGGTTCACTTGGGGACTAATTCAAAGAGAAGCAGCAAAAACACACCAAATTTCCATCTAATCCCAGCCTATACAAAAACTCACATTTATGTGAAAAAAAAAACTATTCAATTACGCGGTCTATATCTAAATTCATTTCTCTAATTTATTTTTCAATTAAAATCACCATTAGAGAATAATTAGCAAAAAACGGGAGTCCTTTTAGTCCTGGAAACACAGTAATACCTATTTGTAGCAAGCAAAAAGTGACAGGTTTCTTTAGGTGTTAAGAAGATATAAAACAATAAAATCACAGTTTTGAAAGTGCGGTGAAAGCCCCAGGAAAGCGCGTGCAAGGTGACGTCAATTGCCACTGCAAAGTGACGTCAGTCATGGCGTTAGATGGTGTAACCTCGTTGTACACTTTAAATACGTTACAAATACATGTAAACGTATGTGAAACAGTCCAGGATTTCTTCCATTGTCGCTAGACCTGACGATACCTCATCTAGATCTCTCGCATTTCGCGCTTTGAATTATGGATAGCGAGCGATTTCACGCTAGTCCTGATCAATTCTAGCGCCGCTGTACTGACAGAATCTGTTGTTGAAAATCGCTAAAAGCCCAATATTTGTAAGTTTACCATTTCTCTATTAGTCAATAATTTCTGGATGTAAAGCCCTGATGCAAGCAGTGATCGCATAAAATATTTTAATAAAAAGGGCGGGTGAATGTTGGTTCGATCGCAGTGTGCACTGAGCGAAATACGACAGGTGAGTGCGTGCTAGAGTGCTTCTTGTCTGCGACATTGGGATTTCTTCAGTGCAATGGCGGAAAGTTGGGAGAAGCTGAAAATTCAAATGTGATTTCGTCCTTAATTGAGTAGACTTTTTCCCTACCTTGACTACATGTACCATGCGCGGATCCAGATAGATGTGTCAGAGGGGTTCCAACTTTGACAACGTTTTTTTCTTAGACGATGAGGGGAGGGAGGATCCAAATACCACTATAGGCGGGCTATTCTTGGCTCGCCAGCGAAACGCCATTTCAATGGCTCGCCAGCGAAACGCCATTTCAATGGCGTTTCGCTGGCGTGCCGATGATGGCCCAATATTGAATTTTAGGGGATCCGGACCAGTATTGCTAGGAAACCCTATTTGTTATTTTTCAGGGGGTTTTGGGTCCTTACCCCCTGTCTCCCCGTAGGATCCGCCCATGGTTACATTTAGTAGTACATAGACCTACTTAATAGTTGTAAGAAAATATGTAGAGCGGATATTAGAATTTAACATCAATCAAGGCCATGAAATGTTAAGTTCTATCGTACATGTATACTTAAAGACTTTGAAAATGCATCACGCAGATTAAATCTTTTATTACACAAACCCTGAGAATGTCATCAAGATAATTGTTATTGCATATCATAGTCTGACCAGCTTGTAGTGTTTCCTAGAAAATTCATGGTTGTTAGTTTACTTAAAGGTATTGAAAAAGTATCCGTTTTAAGACAGGGGTGGTCGATTTTGAAGGACACAAATTCATCTGCAAGTTAACACGCGTTAGTTTTGATTCATGGCTCAACAGATTTGCGTCCATTGCTTCTTTCACGATTGCACACTCATCATTGAACGATTAGAAATGAATTGTCAGTTCGGTATGCTCAAAATTACACCCCTTTAAAAATACCGACATACCCCACCCACCCTGATTACTATAGTCTAGTAATAAAAGGACCTCGGACAGTCTCCTATTCAATCTGCCCAAATTTTGAAAGCCTGTTGCTAGGATAATGCATATTTGACAACTATATTTTAGTGCTTAAATAAAACCCTGACATTTAGTGTACCTAGCAAAATAAAAATATTTTGGAAATATTGCACGACTATGCCAGGACATTAGGGTTTAGGGGGCCGGGGTATTTTTGTGACCATATTTTATTTCACAGAAAGTCAAAGTTCGCCGAGTATTCACGTAAATATATGGAATTATCATGCTTGGGGCATAAAACTTGCGACGAAAGTGATGCGTTTGCATAAAATTTAGGTTGAAAAGATTGCATAGCTTCTTCTAAATAAGTATGATGTCCATAACTTTTGACCATTACCTGTTGTGTATGAGTTCAGCCAGTTTGACATGTTCACTCAGGGGTATCATACCTTCATACTGTATTAGTCAGAGTCTAGATAAGCACAATTCTTGAACTTATAGTTATAAATATTTTTTTAAATCATCAGATTTAACCTATAATTTGGTGTTTAAAAGAACCGTCTCATTGCGAGGGTTCTTTTGAGTACCCACAACATATGTTTTGGTTGAGAAATAAGACACTTAATTACTTAGTACGCAATCATAACTAAAGCCCTGATTAATGCCATTGTAAATTAATATTTACCTACAGGTTTGTACAAAATATGTTCTAGATAAGTTTTTATAATAAATTGTTTTTGAGCATTTTGACATCGTTCCCCCACGTGACCAATCATGCCGTTTTTATATGATGTGTTAAATGTAAAACTACAACAGTATGCAAAAGGATTAGTTTGGTCATGGGGGGGAAAGCACTTCAGTAAAACTTTTTCTATTTTCTATATGTTGAATAGCAAAAACAGGGGTTTCAACCCATGTTTTTAAATAGGTACTTGTCCAATGAGAAAAACAATTTTGCGGATAATTCAAGCGTTGAACCTGCTATCGTTTTGATGGAAAAACTATCGTTTTCCATGAAACTTTTTCTGGCCATTTTTATAGGCAAACCTTCATTAAGACTGTTCGAGGTCCTTCAACGTCTTGGGCCTTTCAAAGTTTCGATTATTTTACGTCCGGTTTTATTAGAAGAGGCTAAAGGCATGCACAAATGACAGATTATGCATAAATTGTGCTTGTAACACGTGTCTTTTGTGTTGTGCAAATGACGTTAACGTAATTTTTAAGACAATCTCGATCACATTACAGCAGATTTTCTGCCATGATTTACATCAAAACGTCTTTCCCACATGACTGCCAGTGTTTGTAGTAAATATCAGTAATGAAAGCGTGCATAAAGTTAACTTATGGAGATGTTTCTAAAAAGGAGCTATAAAATGATGTTCAAACTTAACGTTTTTTCGAAATATTGAAGTTATCAGTTACTTTAATCAGAAAAAGTCTAAAATATGTTTTAGTGATATGTTATCATACTTGCCACAGATAAAAGATAAAACAAATCAAAAAGCTTCATTTAACTGTGCAGAAAGGTGCTGGATGCTGAATGTACCCATGTGACGTCATCAGCAGTGTCGCGTGATAGTGCAGTCAATTAACGACTGATTCATACAAATTCTGGGTTGCGCATTAAAACCTCTGAGAAATTTATCAATCGCATTTACGCTTTGCAAGAAATGTGCAAAAATTTGGTGATGCGTTTTCAAAGTCCTCTAGTTTATATAGACCAACGCATCTACAAAACTCGCAAAAGCAAATCAACGTCAAAATGCTCAAGTTAAAATGTGGAATCGAATACTATTGGCCCACATATGAGCATGCCGCTTATAATCGCTATAATACATGGGGCTGGATTATTTTGAATTTATTCAGATTTTATCACCTTTTGGTACAAATGCTAAGTATCTTGCAAAGTCTTCAAAGAAATAGGGTATTCCACTTAAGACTCCTACGGAATCATAGGCCATTTTCCAGGTTTCAGTGATCTGTTTCATTGGGGAGTTAATCTTTTCCATGATCGTACTGTTCTCGACCGATCCATGAAAATAGTCCTGCAAATATACAACAAGTATATTTCACAAGTATATAAAACCTTTCTTAAGCGACCAATCAAAAATAGACAAAACAAAGATCTTAAAAACAAACTGTAGCTTAATGAAGGTCGAAAGTATTGCATAATGCTTAAATTCTTTTGACCTGCATTAAGCAATAATCAGTCTTGAAAAACAATTTTGGCCTTCTTTTTAGTGGCCTCATAAGACAGGTTTTACTGTATTAATAAGTGTGACACGTGCACATGGCAAACAAAATGTTTCACGAGATTCATTAATCAATAGTGATTTCAGGATTTTCCCTGCATCAAGGTTTCTAATCAATCGGATCTGCCTCTGCCAATTCGGTGGAATCATACAATTCCGTGGAATCATACCTCGGACGTACTTTGAGGATCTACTTTGATAACGTGACGCTTTCATTACATAACGTGACGCTGACGTCATATAAACCATGCCAACACAATAAAAAGTGTGATTGCAGCAAAACAAACGGTTATAAATGAAGCTATGTTTTTCAATAAAATATCGTTATGGCGATATTTTAATGAAAAATGCATACACTTCATTTATTCTGCTGATTAAACTTTTCGGGTCATCAGAAAAATGGATTTTGATAAGGCTGAACCAACATGCTACAGAACTAAATTTCGTTTAGCCAGCTCTGTCTAACAAAATGGAGAATTTTCGTCCATAGTACTATACGTAAATTGCCTGACATACACCCGAGGCTAGATTCAATTCTCGAATTGTGCCTGACTTTCCTGACTGGGGTTTTTAATTTGAATTTACCTTACACTAGAAGACAATCAACATAAAGATCGTTGTTGATATAAAAGTTGTTTGGCCTACTTCTCGTTGATACACATAAGGGCATAGTAATATTTAATAGGTTTGCTTTTCGATATAAGGGAAAGGAAGCTTTTATATCAATGTGATCTCTAGTTGTGATATAGAATGAAAACCCTTGCTAAAAGGCGACTTCACTCTGTCGTTTAAATATATAGGTAAATCATAACCTAGTGGCGATTTTTTAACGTAAAAGATCATTTAGCAAACATCGTATGACTATGAAAGCCTTTGTCATTGACTCGACTGTTTATCGGGCGTCGCCATATTTGAACTACTTTCGCTTTTTACAAGATGGCGACCACAACAACAATCTTGCTTCGCAAAACCAATGGAGAAATACTCGCTATCAATAGCTGCAACTACTATACTGTTGGTTTTTGCCAGAGTTACAGTTTTATAAGTTTTGAACGCCAACAAATATTTGTGCTGCCAAATATCGATTTAAATAGATTTCAAACAGGGATTCCGTTTTCCCTTGCATTGACAGAGATAAGGAGATTCACTAGAAGACAGCCCAGACATACCTCCGGCTCCAGGCAGTATACAGTATGTGTGAAAGACTGTTTGACAGTACAGGTTATCGGAAACGTTGACTTTGAGGGTGGATAGAATCTTATTGATTCACATTATAAATGTGACATATGCCCAAGTCTAAGATTAATTGCCTTACCAACATTATAAACTGCCTCTTTATAATAGTCTTAGTGTCTTTGACGTTTGAAGTCTCAGTTTGAAAAAGTGAACGATTGAGTTTGTATTTTAACATTCCACCAGCAGGCAGCAGAGCTCTAAAATCATGGAGACACGGCCATGACTCAGTCTCATACAGGGATCTAAAACTCTAGAACCCCAGGATAAGTCACCAATGTTACATTTAATATGTAACATTTATCTTTTGTTTGTTTTGATTCTTTACGGCTCAGTCAACAATTTTTTCAGTCGTCAGACGGGTCTGTCTACGAGGATAAAGCTTCTTGCTCAAAGACACAAGGCAGTTCCCTTGGTGAGGCCCAAACAGGCAACCCCTTGATCTACTGAGCTCCTAATTTATCGGTCTGCTGTAAAGCCAGGGTTTCTCACATTCATCTCCCCACAGTCCTTATTCCCCTGAAAGAAATGACTTGTCCCGACTCTTGCACACCACAACCAAAAAATCACCTTGTTCCTCCAATGGGAGCGAATGGTTCGCACTCGAAGCAGAATGCAGTTTGTGGTCGATATGAGGGTATGGAAAATAAAAATATTATAAATATACATATATATATATATATATGGCTTTTATCTTAGTCTTCTTCAATTATACTTACGAATTTGCTTAAGGAGAGGAGGGTGGATCTTAGAAATTAACGTTGGGCTTGCAATGGTTGAAGGGGGCTGGGACGGGGCGAGTGCGGTACTAAGCGAGAGGCTAAGGAGATGAACATGAGAGCAAGATAAGACACAGGTGCCCTGGAGACAGTGTCCGGTACTCATGACGCGCTAAGGAGATACAAGCCTAGCCATAATTCTAACATTATAAATTAAAAGTATATAGTTAGTATCGAGCAGCTTTGGGCTCATCACATGCAGCATTTTGTGTTATTTAAAATATAAAATAACTAACTTCTAACAGTCTCTAACTTAATCGAAACGGTTTAGTTAATTAAGTACAAAGTACATGTTTATTTTATCACGTTTAGATATCTTCTTTCTACTTTCAGGTGGAAGCTACACAGATCATATACTGAAATTTTCGATTATAATGAAAAAAACCAACAAAAAACAGCATGTTCCTCCATTTCCAAAACCCTTAGATGGGCCTCAAGAATGTTTGGCTGATTCGATAGCATAAAGTCAAATGTTGAGAAAAATAAATTTTGTTCCTTGACCCCTGCTGATGATAGAAATAAATGAATAAGTGTCATATGTCCAGTTAAGCAAATATTTTGAGCATAAAATTGTGATTTTTTTCCTTATAACAAACAATATTTTAAATTGAGAAAAAATATTTTTTTCCTGATTTCATCATTGACTTTTTAAAATATTTCGGGAATATATATCGATTTTTAGGGCCAGTATTCAAATTTAGCAGGAACAATTCAATTTATTCATTTATAAATGGACACGTCATCCAACAAACCAATGCGTTTAATGGCTTTTTCTGTCATGTAAAGATGTGTACTCGGGATCAATCCCGAAATTACTTAAAATAAAATTTTAAAAATCACTTAGTGCATGATCCCGAAAGTTCTTTTTGGGCACAATCCTAAAACATTTTTTTCAATCAATCGAAAAAATGTTTTGGGATCGTGCCCGAAAAAGAACTATGGGGATCATGCCCAAAGTCATTTTTAAAAATTAAAATTTAAAATTTACTTTGGGCATGATCCCAAAAGTTCTTTTCGGGCACGATCCCAAAACATTTTGATTGATCTATATATCTATCGATCGATCGATCGATCCATATATCCCTCCATCCATGTGCACTGCGACAAACATATCAGTACTGAAATGGTCTTTTAAAATTGTTGCTGCTTAACTGTTGACATTTAGTGTCTATATACAAATTCACGCAACGCCAACGTGACTGCAAAGATCGATATTTCTAAGTGTTTGTCATAATATTTTGAGAGCTAAAGACCTGTATTTTCTCGTCTTTCGTCGTGTTATGATTGTTGCAGCCTACTGCAAACTACGATTTTGCCATTTTTTGAAGGTTATCTTGAGGGAAACACAAAAATCGAAATATCGATAAAACATGTGGTTTTCATATTCGGCAGTCCTTGACAACCACTGCTAACTGGAAGTGCGGTCCCGCGAATTGTCTAAATGGATACATAGGAAAGCTCCTGTTTTAAGGATACAGTAGTTTGCTTTAATTAAAAATAAAAAGTAATCAGTATACATCAAGTTTAACATGTAAAGAACCATCTCATAAAAACAGTTCCTTTGAGTACCCACAACACATATGTTTTGGAAATAATTTTTGATTACGCTTATAGGTGTTCATAGGTGTCAACATGTGGATAAATTTACTTTTAATGTTCTGAAAGTATGACATTTCATTGAAATTTTCCTGAGAAAAAGTAGTTTGCCATTTGAACCATTTTTCTCTTATATTGAATGTTAATATTGTTTTTGTGTGTTTGATTTGATTCTTTACGTCCAATCAAAAATCTTTCAGTTATAAAGGGACGGGTCTTCTTGGGTTGAACCAGTACTAAGCTAGAATTTAATGTTCTTGCTAAAGGAAACATTGCAGTGACGCAGGTGTGGCTCCAACCCGCGGCCCCTTGGTCTTGAGTCAAGCATTCTACCACTGAGCCACTGCGCTCCATGTAAACATTGAATTTGAATGAAAGTTAAAAATAAATGACAAAGCTGTTTTTTTTCGCTTTTGAAGTAAATACATGATGTATTTTCTTTATGCTAAGCCTTGAAAAAAACACTATTAACACAATGTACTTTAAATCATTTGGCAAAAATTTAAAAATATTCACTTTTAATTTTATATAATAGACAATAATTTTGACACTTAATTCATTAAAAGTTTCTATAATTTTCTCCAGCAAGACAGTATGAATGGAAAGAGGTACGTGAGTTAAGAGGCTATGTTGGCCCCCTAGGAAACTAAAAAATAAAATGTGTTTTGTCAGTATTTTCTTCCCATTAGTTTATTAGAACAATAGCCCAAGTGTAAATATCTGGCATTATTTTTTACTTTTACCGTTGCTATGGTATTAAAATGACCGCTAAAATAGGCTGAAAACAGGAAATTGGCTTTTTTGGAGCACATTTTAGACATTTGACAGGCCGATTAAGTCCTCAACTTATTTTAAAGTTTTGCAGTGGTGTTTATCAATGGTTTATTCCAAAACTATAATTTTCTGAGGATTCAGAGGGGGTCCGGGGGTCCAATATTTACATGGCGGTCCCAAATGCTAATTTCTTAAGAACCCCATAGAACATACGATTTTCAGGGGGGTGTCATTTTTATTGCGTCTGCTAACATCAAAGTTTTGGGCAAAATATTGCATCCGTAGCAAATTGGGTTTTGGCGAAATAGTTTAAAGTGAATTGTCTACGCACTACAAACTTTTCTTAAAAAGCTATTGCTAAAGCAAAAGTTATGGAAAAAGAATCCACTTCCGGAGTTAGAGACGTCACACGTGCTATGAAAAACACTCTTTTAAATGTGTTTTCCCCTTTTTTTTAATGCAGGTAATGGTTATTTCGCTCTGTTCTCCCACAAGATAAATGTCCACTTGATCTTACTGTAAAGTGCCAACTGTGAGAAATTGGCCATTGCAGGCATTTTCAGTCATTTTGCGGTAACAAGATGTTTCGCCCCCAAGACGTTTCCCCCCTAGTAGCTTCGCCTCTATTTTCAACCCTGGTCGCTTTGCACTTGTATTAGGTACAATGGCGACAGCGTTTTTCTTTACCGTTATAAATGTTTCTTAAACGTTGCCAGAACAAACGGTAAACGCTACGTTTAACTAACGCTTTGTTCGTTTGCTTAACGCTGTGCAAGGATTTACCAATACAACCAATCATATTTTAATTTAAGAAACGTTAAAAGCGTTTTCGAAACGAATGATGCGTTTTTGGAACGATAAACGGTTCTGAGGTTTCAGCCAATCAAATCAGTCGTTTATCGTTTACCGTTCGTTTACATGCGTTTATCGAACGAAACGAACTGTCCCGTTATTCCTTGGGTTAACATGTTCAAAGAACTCTTCCGATTACTAATCGAGCAAGTCTGTTAAAACGCTCCTCCGCTTCAAAAACGAAAGTAGCCGATTTTTATCTTTTCTGAAACTTCAAGTCAAAGAACGCCTTTATTATGGTTTTATTTGTATTTTTTTTCAACATGCAATTTTATACTTTGATCTTCATGTAAATACGACCGCTTCTAAAATTACTTTACACGCCATTCAACAAATTCAGTATCCAATTTACTGCGCCGTTGCCGAGGAGCTCTGACCGTTTTGCTTTATTTATATGATTATCTGACCATTAATGGCAGGTGTTCTTTATATGCTCCTGATTACAATGTAAATTCTGATAAAAATTGTTATTATTCTCATCGTGCAAAGTGGTATCCAAAATGGTTATGTCACCAAACATAAACCAAAAAACTATTTCTTCAGATCTTATTTTGGTTGATACACTTGTGTGCTGAAAGGTAAGGTTAGGGATGGATGCAGTAACATATCCCCATGGGAAATTTTCATGCCCCCATGGACAAATCTTAGACCCCCGCCTCCTTGGAAAATTAGTTTTCTCAAAAATTGGACCCCTCTGTAGCTTTGTAAAATAACATCAGATGTCAGAGAATTTCTCTACCAGTTCAGCCTAGAATATCCTGGCAGTTGGTCGGTCAAGATCTGAATGCATACTGTTTAAAAATTGCCAGATGACAAAAATAAAATAAAATTACACAGCATGCAAATATCATTACGATGCATGTTAGAAATGAAAATCACTACCTCAGCCTAGCTTCTATCGTTCAAAAAAATTTTAAATGGGGACGTGTTTACATAATGGCATTGTTGCTCAATACATGTATACTTATTGAAATCTTTCAGTGCTGCAAGCATGTGTATCTGCATAATTATATGTGTCTGATCCATTTTAAAATATCCCTTCGTGTGCAAAATTAAGAATTAAGAATCAATGAACAAATAAATGAATAAAAAAAATCTTCATAACTAAGTCTGGACCCAGCATCTACTGTTTATCCTCCCCTCCCCTAACCCCCCCCCCCAAAAAAAAAAAAAATCAGGAATATCAGACATACTACAAAACATATATGAAATTTGGCAACCCCCAAAAAGTATTCCAATTATGTACCTTTACCTTAAAGGTCTTGCGAATCTTCAAAAACATTTTTGAAACTCTTCATGATTCAAACGATAGCGATGAGAAAATCAAAATGCTAAAAACCCGATCTTAAAATTCCAAATGAGTCAAAAGTTACGCAAGTTTTAAAATTATGCAAATTAGCATAAAAGCTCTGCCCACATTATTGTTTCGAGATGATTTTTCAAAATGTCATATTTTATGTAGTGTGATTTCTAAGTAATTAGATACAGCACAATTAAGTTTTTATTTGCTCATGTTGGATTTTATCATATTGATTCATTTTCAGCAAATAGAATATTAAATAATGTTAAAATAAATAAAATATATTAAATTTAATATTTCAAAAAAAAAAAAGCTCAAATGACGTCATATGAGCCTCTTGCATATTTTTATCTAATTAAATTTTGAAACCTCCATAACTTGATAACTATTTTGAATTTTTTGATGGGGCTTTTGACATTCTGTTACTCTCATTACTGGTTTTTTAATCAATAGTAGTTTAAAAAAAAAATTTGAAGGTTCACAAGACCTTTAAGGTCTTGGACCAATAATAAGGTCGTCTTTTAGGACATATCGTCTAACAGTGTTACAAAACGTAAGCCTCTTCGGCCTTCCTCACTTTTCCTCAATGTTAATTCAGAATAGAACAGAAATGGAACCATGGTTCTAAAAATAGCAAATATTGTGTGATTTCAAAAAATTCCTTTTGTGTGTTTCGGGTGGCAGAAATATGGTGTCGTTGTCGTTGACACTTCCCATTCGAAATCCTAGAGACAGATTTGCTAAAAAAAGCCTTCGGAAAGTCAAGAGCTAAATCCACCATCCAGATTGAACACAGTCATTGTGTTTGAAACGTGTGTCATGTCAACTTCTGTCAGAAAGATTGGTGTTCCATGCTGAT
The DNA here is from genome assembly GCA_964019695.1 of Loripinus fragilis. Classification (NCBI taxonomy): domain Eukaryota; kingdom Metazoa; phylum Mollusca; class Bivalvia; order Lucinida; family Lucinidae; genus Loripinus; species Loripinus fragilis. Next base: position 21,543,591 of record OZ026529.1, read on the forward strand.
GGGTAAAGGTCTGGCCATCATATAATAGAACTGGACGTCCTACTTTCTGCACTGATATACCGTTGAAGCCTCAAAGGTGCAGAATGAGGCCTGTTTCCTTGACCTACAACAACATCATTTAAGAAATGAGACGTGGACTCAGTGACTACTTTTATGTAAAATGCCAGAATCCTGACTGTGGGGGAATCAACCACGTCCCCAATGGAAAAACACACAGATTGAGGAAGACCAAGACGGGAATGCCTTGCTTTGATGTTAATACCAAGCTAGGGACATGTAAGTGATAATTATTTTTTGAAATACAGCTGCCATTTGTTCCATTTCGTTAAACTGTCAAAGCCCCAGTTATGTACAAGACATGTGTAAGCATGGCCCCCAGCCCCTTTATTTATTTTGGACCCAGGTCAAGCCCATAGGACCAGATAAGGATAGTTTGTGTACATAAAATAACATTTATTTCCTTACCTATCAATTCAAACATGGGTTTTGGGTGCTCAAAAGAACCGTCTCATTGAGACGGTTCTTTTGAGTACCATCAGCATATGTTTTGGTTGAGAAATAAAAAAGAAATCCAGTACGCTCTCTTAGCTGAAGGCCTGCAAGCCAGACAATTTCACAAAATGCATGATCGGGCCGTGGCTCCAAACTGTTTGACATAAGATGAGCTCTATATCTTTATAACTGCTTAAATTTGACGGATGGCTGCTCACTCATTACATTTGTTTAAAATGTTTTAAAACCATTTGGACCCAGATCAAGCTCGATAAAATATGTAGTGTTAGTTGGTGGAGGGGGAGGGAGGGGGTAGTCTGATGACTCAATTTTTCTTGCTACATAAGCGTTGTCTGTTGTTCATCCAAACATAATGTCAGGCGTACCAGGCACACCCCAAAAATATGAAATTACAGCATAAATACTCATTGAAACAACCGCAACCCATCAACGGTCATGCTTTTGGTTAATTGCCACTATGGGGGCTCATACTCGTGCAGCAGAGGTATGTAGCTATTCGCAAAATGAGGTTGCTACTAACTGAGCTCCCCAATCTGTGACAAATACGGTACATAGCTCTGCATCTATGAGCTAACATCCAAGGTTCTGGCAAGACAGTGCTGATGCTCAACCTTCCTCATCTGAAATTTCACCGCATTTTCAGCCTTTTAGTTTTGAAAGCTTTGCAAATGTTATAAATCTACACACATATCTGAAATAATCAAATTGTTTTGTATGCAAACTTTTTTTTCTCTCCATTTTTTTTAAGAAATAACAAGTACTGTAATCAGCCTAATATTTCAGACTCTCTGGTATAAGCGCACATTGTAGACCCAGATCAGACTGCTCTCTGAATCTGATTAGAGTCCACTATGTTTGCCATTTTAACTATAACTACATGTATCATGATCAAATCAGTTTAAACCACTTTATGCAGATATTAGAGTCCACAATGTTTGCCATTTTAACTATAACTACATGTATCATGATCAAATCAGTTTAAACCACTTTATGCAGATATTAGAAAACAATTTTTTCAGTTGTCTGTAACTGTAGGGATTTTACAGTAATCCTATACTTTCGATATAACCATTGAAGAATCCCTTAATTTGGAATCTATCATGTAGGGTTTGATCAAAGAAATTTGTGTTGGTATATTTCCAGATGTTTAATTATCTGTCAAGTAAGCTCCTTTGTACACCTCTTTCAACCAAATATTAGATCGTAGTCCTTGATGTTTTAAAAGGTTGTATTTTCTTTCAGATACATTGTTTAAGATGCATGTCTGAAATCTACAATTTACATGTCCACCATCAACATTTGAACATCTGCCTAGAATGATCAGTTTTTTCTGGCAGTCTAAGTAAGCATGGGGTGCCTAGAGACCCATTTAATGCCTTTTGAAGAATGTGATTTAATTGCATTTAGGCCTAGGTTGAATTTATCTTCATTGGGCATACACTATAAAATTGAATCTGTAAAATATATATGTTATGCTCATTTTTTTCAGTTTCATGCATTTTACTCCTTAACCCATTTAACCCGAATAAAATTTTCCAGTTTTATCAAGTGGACCAGTCCATTTCTGCTTTAATGGTTGTTAGGTGGTATTTTTCATTGTCATTCAAATTTTAAAAGAACATTCTGTAAGCGAACAGCGAAGATCGAGGTCAGACGCCACATTCTGGTGCGTCTGATCTGGGTCTGCGCTGTTTGCCTATGTCCTTTAAAAAGGACACTAGGCTTATATAGGTCTAAAAAAAGCAAAGTTTGTCATGAATTTTTAAATCTAGAGACAAGCAGTATGGACCCAGATTAAACTGCTCCTACTGGAGCAGGCAGACTGCTCCTCCAATATGAGCAGTCTGATTCTGACCAGAGGGCTTCTAAAACAATCCAACAGTCGCCAAAAACAGAAAAGGGTTTTTATTGTGATTGGGCCTTTCAGGGTTCAATCTAGTAACATATTGATATGTGAACAAGAAATATTGCTGAGAGAACAGCATAAAAAATACTGTTATGAGCCTAATAATTGGGACGGTCAGTTGTGATCTCATATTGTGGATTCAGCTCAGACTGCAAATGGAGCAACCTCATTAGGTTCTACAATTTTTGCCATGTGAAATGGAGCCTTACAATTTTATGATTTACAGTATTTTTTCCATCTTAAAGAAGACACATACGCCATGAAATGTATTTTGCAGTTGATGCAGCTTAGCAGAAGATAGGATTTGACAGCTTGACATTGAAGTACCACATTTTCTTATTTATTGTAGTAACATTTTCTTGACTTCCTGTAAAGGGAATCATCAGAATGAAATGTACATGGTACTTACTTAAGTTCCCCCCCCCCCCTAAAACTTTAATCAACTTAAAAACCTGGGGCCAAAAGGTCAAAATTCATTTCAAATTAAAATATTGCATTTCAAATTATATAGATTCACAAATGCAGCAACATGGTAGTATTTTTATTTCTTTAAGACCCCTGTTTTTTTTTGGGGGGGGGTCAAAAGGTCGAAATTCAACTTTCAGAACATGGTCATGTTGCATATGAAATTAAATGGAATCACAAATGCAGCAACATGCAAGCATATATTCTGTGACTAAGACTTTAATACACCTGCGACCCCTGGGTGCTGTCGAAGGTCTATACATTTTTTTTCAGAAGTAGAGTCTAGTCATATTGCATATTAAATTAGAAGGTAATGGAGCATAGAGCACCATGTAAGCACATATTCTGTTCTATCACACTTCCTCGACCACTGGGGTGGTGTCGAAAGTCTAAACATTTTGTTTTCTGAAAGTATTCATGTTGCATTTCAAATTAAGGGAGCACCATGCAGGCACATATTCTGTCCTTACACACACCCTCAACCTGTGGATTGGATTAAAAGGTAAAAATAATCTGAATGTGTTCATGTTGCTTATCAAATAAAGGGGAAAGAAGTATAGACTAGCATAGAAGCAAACAGTTTGACCTACACACAACCCTGATCTCTCAATCAGGTTATTTTTTTATTGAACTAAGCACTGAAGACTAGTTGACTGGCTTTTAACTTTGATCTGTAAACCCTAGGTGAACTTAGGGCTTGGAGAAATGGGATTCATGTTTTGTGATTTTTAAGTCTCTCTAAAACAACCCTTCACCGGTTGTATAAATTCGACAAATTTGCCTTGTTTGACTTCTGTTTTTGAGGGGACACAAATAATTCTGGGAATTCTAGTTAAATTGTATTTACTAACATTTAAATGAAAATTTTGAGCGTAAAATATTTTCTTACCCATAAGTTTTAACATATAATTTAGGGTGCACAAAAGAATTTCTCATTGAGATGGTCCTTTTGATTACCCATAGCATACGTATTGTTTGGGAAAAAAAGAAAATTACTTTTGTTACACACTCAACTTAAAGCCTGTATTTAAGTGTCCAATTTTTAGGGAAATTGTGATACAGTACAATACACAGATTACAACATGATATTTACTATGTATTTTAAAGGTCTATGAGAAAGCAGGCCTGTCAACAGGGCTATATACTGTTGTCTATGCCGAGAAATGTGTGGGGCATTATTAGAACAAACATGGTGAAGGTCGACTAGGTGATGCTACATACCAAATATCAAGGCTCTAGGTCATATGTTTCAGACAAGAATATTTTTTCATGTGGCCATTTTTTGCCCAAGGAGCATAATTTGAACAAACTTGGTAGAGTTCCACAAGGTGATGCTAGATACCAAATATCGAGGCTCTAGGCCTTATGATTTCAGAGAAGATCTTATGGTATCAGCTGAGCAAAGTAAAAACTTGTCGAATGCCCCTTATGTTAACAGCAAAAGCACTGATCAGACCATGCATCCGTCCAGTTTGATCAGCTCCATTATTGTTTGCTGCTTAGATAGTATATACATGTAGTATATATACTTTGTACATGGAGGATGTAGCTTGCTTCTCCAGTCAGCCAGGCTGGCTTGAGTCATGCCTGGTCACAGAAAAACTCAAAGACACACTTGCGCTGGACTTCTTTTTATGATTGCTTGTGAGACAAACTGTTTTGTTATCCTAGTTATGACCAGCATGATGAATCACACACACACACACACACACACATACACACACACACACACACACACACACACACACACACACACACACACACACACACACACACACTCACACACACTAAATGACTAAATAAACATTTGTCACAGAACTTTGCCTCTTTCTGGAAAATGGTTAATATTCTTAGCCATCATTGTGTGAGTGGAGATACTTTTTAAGATGCAGTGCTAGTGTTTATAGTCTTTTATTTGCATTTTTTTCAGTTCGATGAGGATAGATGCCACACATCACAAAGTTATTCTTGTGGCCAATAATGGAAGATATGACTTCCCTGTTCTTGTTTCGGTTTCATTAACAGATATGTAAACAACTAGTCCACAAAAGTGTGTGGTTTCATAGATTCTTTGGCAGTGTTTGGTAAGAAATATCCAGGCAGACATAGGAACAAGCAAGAAAACCTTGTCAAAGATATTCTTCAAACATCTTACAATGTCACTATTGCTATTGGTAATGTAGATTTACTTGGCAGTTTCATTATAAAAACAGTTTGTATAATCCTCCAGGATGAATTCACAACTATTATAGCAGTACATTGGATTTTTCATTGATGTAACTGTTAAAGTAAAGCTGAGAGAAAGAAAAAGAAATAGAAATTTCTTGCACGAATTTCAAGTCATCTAAAAATTTTAATGGCAGTTTTTTTATGGTGGTCTATAGTAAAACAGATTTATTTTTAGTTTAAATGGTCAAAATAGAAAAGCAGACAAATTCTGTAAGCACAGAACTGATAGTTTACCTTGCTTTATAGGGTCTCAAAACCAAATTGAAAGAAGCAGCTGTTTTGAGAAGCTAACTAATACTTGTCAAAAATGTTGGGGCAAGTATCTATTATTTAATAAACAGTTAATCAGCAGTGTATTGCATTTTTGTATTGTTTTACCCGTAAGAATGAAAATGCAAAAAATAAGATTTTTTCTTTTCAAATTGCAGCCATCAAATATGACCCTAATGGTAAACTCTGACAATTTTGTGCTTACTTTTAATGGTAAAAGTTATTTAAATTTACTTCAGCTGTTCCACAGATGCCAGACGATAGTTTGGTGGACAAATCATTGATTGTAATATGAGGATGCTAGGTCACACAATACTGTGAGCTTAATTTTCAAAACATACATTTTTTGCAGTTTTTATGCCCCCAACTTTTAAAAAGTTGAAGGGGCTTATTGCTTTGGGCTTGTCCGTGTGTGTGTGTCTGTGCGTCAGTTAAAAAATATAAGTTAGGGTTTTGAAATTTCATGAATGGATTCCTCATCAAAAATAGCTAGGAACTTCAAATGTGGTCAGCTGATAGAAGATAATGAGTGGATTAATTGGTGAAACTTTTTAAAAAAGTTATTTTAATCTTTTTCGAGTTATTGCCCTTTGCACATTAGGCCATTGAATCTCAAAAATTATTACAGCTAGCAGCCTCAAACCAACTCAGCTGACAGAAGATGATGAGGAGGTTACCTGATGAAATTACTAAAAAAAAGTATTTTATTTTTTAAAGTTATTACCCTTTGCGAATTTGAACATTGAAAAATAGTAATATGACCCATTCAAAAAAAATTAAGTTAGGGTTTCAAAATTACATTAATGGATTTCTCATAAAAATAGCTGACCTGTATTTTTATTAAGTCTGAATTATCCTCCCTTTGTGGAAGTATGCCCCTTTTAAAGGGTCGGAATGAAATTTTGTAATCTAGATATCTCAATATCCATTATAGCTAGGAGTTCCAAACTTGATTAGCTGATAGAAGATAATGAGTAGATTGCCTGGTGAAACTTTTTTTTAAAAAGTTATTTATTTTTTGCCCTTTGCAGCTATGGCCATTGAAAACTTGAAATAAAAATATCTCTAAAAATATTACATCTGGAAGCCTCAAACTTGGTCAGCTGATAGAAGATAATAAGTAGATTACCTTGTGAAAAAGGTTAATTAAATTTTTTATAGTTATTACCCTTTGTGAATTAGGACATTGAAAAATTGAAATCAAGCTGTTACGAAAATCATTATAGCTAGGAGCTTCAAACTTGGTCAGTTGATACAGGATGGTGAATGGTATAGCTACTTTTAGCTTCAAACTTAAGATGAACCTTGTCTTAAAAATGAGCACCATCGCTATAGATAAGCAAATGGTTGGGGCACAGTGTTTCATAAACACAATTTCTAGTTCTTAACAACTACTGGAAATAAAGAAAAAGATGTAAAATAATTATTTGGGCAGCTAATTCATAAACTAATCACCTTATAGATCATAATTTAGGACCATTAGCTAAAATTATCAAGAACTAAGAGCCATATAATATATGAAGTGACAGAAGATGCATATAATTTTTGCAATATTTAACAAAGAGACCGTTATCTTAAAAAAGGCACACTTTTCAATTAGTGGGTATGGAAAAGAAAATGTGCATAATTTTTAAACTGCACGGTAAAATCTGTCATAAATTGGTAGTTCTGTGTAGGGAAAGATACAATCAAAAACACTTTTGACACAGTAGCTATTATTGGTCCAAGACCTTAACACATCCCTTTGTGCACAAAATTAAGAAAAAATACTAACAAATGAATTAAAAAAATAATGCTCTATATTTATTCCTCTGATACATGTCTAAAATGTGCTTCGAAATGGTCATTTTCCTATTTTCAGCCTATTTTGGTGGCCACTTTTGTTATCATAGCAACCGTAAAGTCAAATCAATGCTACATTTTACACTTTGGCTATTGTTCTAATAAACTAATACGAAGATACTTGTAAAGAGGAACTTTTATTTTTTGACCTCATAGGGGGGGCAAAAATAGCCTCTTAATGCACGTACCCCTTTTGTTTGTGTTTGTGCTTTACACCAATGTCAACAATTTTGCAGTCAGGTCTAAACTTTTCCTGGGCTGAAACAGTACTAAACAAATGTTTTTAGTGTCTCACTCAATAGTCAAAGCACAGTGACTCTTGTGAGGCTCAAACCAGCGATCCTCGATCACAAGTAGAGTACTCTTGTATAAAGTTTAAGGGTGTGAATTTCTAAAACCTTAACCAAAACATGTCAAAATTTGACTGGGTTATAGCCTTTTTGGTTAATGAAAAGCTATATTGGCTTTATTGTGTACAATGAACTTTGCATTTCCCCAAAGCTTTTATATCTGACAAATTTTCACTAGAGGGGTGGGGTGGTGCCCAAATTCAACTTTTTCCAAAAATGGTCATGCTGCATATCAAATTTAAGGGAATGAGTCATACAGCACCATGGTAGCAAATATTTTGCCAATAGACAAACCCTTGACCAGAAGTCTAAAGGTAAAACTTTTTTTTTCTGGAGAGAGTAGTGTTGCATATCAAATTAAAGGAAATGGAGCACAGAATACCATGCCTGCCTGCTTGCGTTGAGTTTGGTGGTCTGCTGATGATCTTTGCAATCAGTGTGAACCCAGGTCAAGACGTTCGTGATTTTTTTTATATTTTCCTTACCTGGAGCACTGCATGCTGTACTGGTCTTTTAATGACCATATACTGGACCCTGATTATATCATTTTGAATCGAGGTAAGGCCCAATAGAAAGTCCAGCTTGATCTGGATTCAAGCTTTTTGCAGAATTTCATACAGCTAGCTGATAAGACTTCAAAAATAAGCGCTACCATGTTGCTGTATACCTGATTCCCTTTAATTTGATATGCAACATGATCGTGTTATGAAAAAAGTGAAGTTTGTCATTATGACCCCACCCCCAGGGTCGGGTGGTGGGGAGGGTAGGGGTCTGCGGGCAAAACCTAAGTTGCCGCCATGTTGCTGCATAAGAAATTATATTAAATTTGATATACAACGCGACTATGTTTTTGAAAAAGTTGAATTTTGAACAATTGAGCCCACCCCTAGGACTGGGGGGGAGATGCCGGCAAAGTATTTATTACCATGTTGCTGCATATCTGATTCCGTTTAGTTTGATATGCAACATGACCATGTTGTCAAAAAGTTGAAATTATCCCCACCCCTTAAGTCCACCCAGGGGTTCGGACCCAGGCCTTTGATCAAAAATCATATTTGACCTTTGACCCCACCTAAGAGATCAGGGGGTGGGGTAAAATTTTAATCAATGTCATGCTTATATACAGACACTGAGTAAGTATGGCCTTAGTGAGAAGTTGTCAGATTTTATAGTTTTGGAGAAATGTCAAGCTTAATCCACAAAAAAAACAATAGGACTTTTGCATTAGCCTAAACCTAAGTCAAAAAAGGCCATATCTCAAATGACCCCCAAATTCAAACTTGACCTGTATTTTATTATGCTTGATCCTTCTGTGAAGTTTAAATGAAATTAATGCATCCCTTCAAGAGTTATCGATTAGAAATAAAAAGCCCGACATGATCCCTATGTGTCGATCATGCTTGGCAGGCAACACAAAAAAGAGGTCAAAAATTCTTACCCCCATCCAGCTACCCCCTCCCATTGTAACCCTGATTGCACTTTGCTTCAAATGGAGTTCTCAGGTTTTTCAAACTATCTCGTTTAACTATATGAAGCCCATATTAGAGTTGTTCATGTTGAGGAAAATAATATTTTATACTTAACTCTTTGCCTACTGAGTAATTTTCCTTTTATTATTGTCATCTGCTAATTTATTTCACAATCATAAATAGTAAGTGAGTATGATCAGGAATACCACAATCACAAACCACAGACAACCCCATGGCATCGCAAGGAAGAGCCGCTAAACCATCACAAGACACCAGGAAGACAAATTAAGCAAAGCTACCAGCTCTCTCTTCCCCATCAAGATGATTACAATACTAGAGTGGATATAAAGTAACGTAAAACAAAACATAGAACAATTACAGACTCCCACAATGGGAGTAACAATAAACAAAAAGTCAACAACAAAAGAACCACCGCCCTAGAACTGACAGCAGCCTAAGCCACCGGGGGGCTTAAATGCATTTAACTGGTACCAAATCTTCGCCCTAGATTCTGCTGTTGTTGAAGTACAAGAAATGTTCAGCTCGCATGGAGGCCATCTAACTAATGCAATGTATCATCATGGAGAAACACTGTAATCAAATTAACACACCATGATGAAACAAAGAAAAAGGCTCATGACTCACAGATAGTCAGAGCAAAAGAAAACCTCAAGTAGAGCCACTGTGGGTCCAGCTACAGAGAAGCATCAGGCACCAACCCACCGATTAAAGCTTTACGTCAGAGCCGTCATAAAGTCTGAGGCCTGACCCACCGTCGTGCAATTAAAGAGGAAACCATAGCTTTGAACCGTGATTGGGTTTAAAACTAGGCATGCAGACTGTGGCATGATATCCAAGTTATATCCAACCCTTATATAACGCTTTACTATCTTTTTTAATTGATCACTAAAATTAGGTTTTCTTACAATTCGTTTGAATTTACAAAATTAACTAAATCACCATTAAATATAGGTTCTGATATGCCTTGTAGCAGAGGAGTCTCTATCCCAATGTTGTATTTAACAATTAACTCTCAGGTGTCTGTGGTAGAATTTAGAAAATGCTTTTCGAATTTTATGATATCTATAACCTTGTTTTAATAACTTAGCAGTTAAAAAATAAGTTTCTGTTGTTGAAGTCATCATCATTAAAACACACTCTAGCAAAACGAATAAGCTGATAAATATATACACCATAGGAAGGAGAGCGAGGAACATCTCCATCAAGAAAAGGGAAATTTACTATTTCAAAATTTAAATCATCCCTTTTATCATAAATTTTAGAAGAAACTATGCCATTTGTTATTGACAAGTATCAGAAGAATTCGCCTTATTTAACTGAAGTTCAGTGGGATATATCTGACCTACCATTTGTTCAAAATAAGGATTATCAATATTAAGTAAGTCATCTTAATCTCTGGAGGTTGGGTTAAAAGCTTCAATAATATCAGATTGATTATTGTCAGACAAAGACAACATAACATCTCTCTCATAACAAAACACAAACAAAATCTGCAACAAGAGGAGCCAAATTAGTACCATAGGAATACCTACAATTTGTCTATATAATTTCGAGCCAAATCTTATAAATATATTGTCCAAAAGATAATGGAGCGCATCACACATTTTCTGACATGACCACAATTTATATCGCTTAGGTTGTTTAGAAGTAAAAAGGGCAATTTTATCATTGCAAGCCAAATAAAGTGAGCCCTCTCTGTTAAATGTTTGTTTAATTAATTATGTTAGTTTTTCTTTGATTAAATTATGAGGCAATGTAGCTTAGAAAGTTGAGAAATCATATGTAGACAAACCAGATGCTATAACACCTCTTGACTTCAATTTACTAAGAATTTCACCTGAATTTTTAATAGACTAAAATAAATTTTTACCATTTCTTTCATAAACAGTTGTGCAATATTTAATGACATGGTTTTTAATCGCAGTGAGGCAAGAGGTCAAAAGAATAGACAATTCAGTAGTTGTACATGCACTAGAATTAGCAATAAAACGTGATTCATAGGGCCGTTTATGAAGTTTAGGTAGCCAGCATAATGTAGGAAACTTGCTATGGTCCTCATCAACAAACAACCCAAACTTAGCTGCCATATGGCATCGATGCCTATCAACGATAGACGTCTCATCAAGCCTGTTGTGCTCATATTTTTTGCAGTGCTAAGTTCTTGCTTTAGGGTGTTAATATTTATAGAAAAAATATTTCAGGATCGATACCGACAGAGTGTCATATAGTTTGGATCCAGATCAGGCTAGACAAAATGGCAGGTCTAACCTGGGCCCAAACTGTTTGCAACGAGCATCAGCATATGACAATAGTGGGAAAAGTGTTAAAGCCACTGCAAAACAATTATCTGAAAATGCTGTCTGTGTATATTTTTGATGGCCCATTATGGGTGTAATTAAAGAGGCCCAGATCAGACGGCTCCATTGCAGGAGCAACCCAATATTACACTGCTTATCAAAAAGGCTTCTAAAGCATTTCAGCAACTGACAAAATTTATCTATTTTGGTGTGTTTTCTACATTATATTATCTGGAGCACTCGATACTGGTCATTTCTTGACCATTTAGGCCCTGATTAGATCTTATTCCTATTATCTCATGAAAGATGTCCTCCTGAAAAGTAAATCTATGGATTTTTACTCCAATTATTATAATGGATTTAATTTCAATCTGATTGAAGATAATTCTTATGATACATATGTGTTCATCAAAAGATAACAAACTATTGGAAGTCCAGTGTCCTATCAAACCAAAATTGAAAATATGATCATATTCAGCAGGGAAACGGTCAAGATTATTAAACATCCTGTGAAAAGGTGTCAAAAGATATACTGTCATAGAGGATTAGATTAAGTCTTAAGAAAAGGGTTTATTTCTTTCATTTGATAGCACAGCAAGAAAAAAAGGCTGCCTTAATAACTGACTCATATGTTTTCATATAATACTCTAATTTCTTAAAAAGATGCAATTAGACATTTTGATATGTAACTTTAATGGCATAGTATGTCTAATCTGAGCTAACTAGATCAAACTACATTTCAATACTTTGCAATTATTGGACTTTTTCTTCCTCTTCATACAGATGTATGCCCATACAACATGCTAGATAATTTTGCTCTACCGTTGATGTGAAGATCCAGGAATTTTCGTTGCGAGGGGGGGGGGGGTTCCAATTCCCTATAAAATCTCAAGTAACGTGTGGTGTTCCAAGGGGGGTTGGGTCCCCCTCCTTCTGGATCCGCACATGCAACTGTTTCCATAGGACATCAGCAGACGACAAAAATTGCTACTAGCAGATAAAGAGGTCGTGGTACATCTATATAAAATGAAATTAAACGAATCGAATAAAGGTAAAAAACACACACACACACTCATGTGGTATCGAACTCACGACCTTTTGGTTGTAAACTCTGTGTCATAACCACTTGACTTGTCAGTAGGACGGTACAAAACGTTTCATTATCTGCATAAGTAATTGCGAAATTCTTGTAAAGCTTACGGTAAATACCGAAAGTCGGCGGACGGTAAAATACCTTGTGCACTAACCGTGAAATTATGCACCTGTGTCAGGTAAATAGGATCGGACAATACAGAACAGACATCTCTGTTTTTATTTGATTTTTATATGCCAGACAACATTTTTTTATTTATGTTGGGATAGGTCTTCCTGGGTTGAACCAGTACTAAGTAGATATTAATGTGTTTTGCACCCGGAACCCCCTGCCCTTCCTATGAGGATCAATTGCATAGGAAATATAGCAGATGACAAACATTGTCACAAGCAGATAAAGGGTTATTTAGGCCAAAAGAAAAATGTGCCTTGTTTCCGGTTACATGTCTAAAATTTTTAGAGCCGGTAGGTCAGTAGGGTAAACTGAAACAAGACATTTTCTTTTTTTGGCCTTATTGCTGCATACAACACATATATCTTTTTTATATTTGATTTTGACATCCCAGGCAACAATTTTTCAGTTATGTCACAGAAGAGTCAATCTCATCATGGGTCGAACCAGAACTAAGCAGGGATTAAAGTGTCTTTCTCAAACCTTTTGTTTTGTTTGAGCCTTTACATACCCATCAACAGCTACAGTCATGTTGAGAGGGTCAGTTCACCGAACCACATGTTTCCTAGGCAAACTTGAGTAAGCGTTTAACCAGTGCTTTGCACACCCACGTTCCTTTTTAACTGACAACATTCCTTTTTATCCCTCGACCGACAAGGTGGGGGTGTTATAGCGTGGTGTCTGTCTGTCTGTTCGTAGACAAAAGATGGTGCAATCAATAACTTTAATAGTACCTTTGAGATATTTTGATAATATTTGGTAGGCATGCATATCCGGTCAAGACAGTGTGTCTTTTGCAAGAATGGTTGCTGGCCTTTTGAGTTATCTCCCTTGAATGAACTTCATAGGGGGTTGCTTAATTGTGCACTCAATTACTCTTATATCCTTTGAGATATTTTGATGATATTCGGTATACATGTATATCAGGTCTAGACGGTGTCATGTGCAATAAGGGCTGCTCTCCCTTGCTGGCCTTTTGAGTTATCACCCTTGAGTGTACTTAATAGGGGAACGCTTGTGTGCTCAATAACTCTTGTACCCTTTGAGACATGTTGATGATATTTGGCATACATGTATGTCAGGTCAAAACGGTGTTTCACGTGCAAGAATGGTTGTTCACATTTTGTTGTCCTTTTGAATTATCTCCCTTGAATGATTTTATAGGGGAAAGCTTGTGTGCTTTATAACGTTATACCCTTTGAGATATTTTGATCATACTTTCTAGACTTATAGATCAGGTCAAGATGGTGTGTCTCATTCAAGAAAGGTAGCTCCCCCTTGTTGCCCTTTTGAGTTATCTCCCTTGATTCTACTTAGAGTAGAAAGCTTGTGCATTCAATAACTTAAACCCTTTCAGATATGTTGATGATATTTGGCATACATATATATCAGGCCAAGACGGTGTATCATGTTCATGAATTGTTGCTCCCCCTGCTGCCCATTGAGTTGTCTCCCTTGAATAACCTTAAAAGGGGAAAGCTTGTGGGCTCAATAGCTCATTTACCCTTGGATATATAATTTGATGATATTTGTTATATATTAGGTCAAGATGATATGTCACATGCAAGAATTGTTGCTCCCCCTTGCTGCCCATTTGAGTTATCTTGCTCGATTGAATGTTAGAGCGGAACGCTTGTGCACTCAATAACTCTTGTTACCTTTGATAAATTTTGATGATATTTGGAATACATATATGTCAGGTCAAGACAATATGTCACATGCAAGAATGGTTCTCACCCCTTGCTACCCTATAGGGTTATCTCCCTTGAATAAACTTTTTAGAATAAAGCTCGTTAGCTCATTAATTGCCAATTTTCCATATGTGATTGCATTGTCACTTAGTATAATATTATAAAATATATAAACTAGGTTGGCTGTTTGTAACTTCTTATCATTTACTTTGAGGTCGGGGAATTTTCCATCCCTTCTGACGACTATTTTTGATCAGCAGAAGGAGAATGACAATAGAAATTATTTCATGATAAATCTCTACAAAAGAATAGGACGGGACAATGTTTTTAGCTCACCCTAGCCTTAATTAGGCTTGACCAGCTTTTATTATCGGTCTTTGTCTGTCTTTGGCCGGGCTATGTGACATCTGAATATATCAGTAAACTTAAATTTTTTTAAATGACTTTTTCTAAATCACTGGGCGTAATTTGAATTTAACTATTAGTTTCACACAAATGCTTCTCCTAAATTCCTGTACCAAAATTGCCTTAAGGGTTTACTAGTTGATATGTTTCAATGTACATTGTATATAAATCAGGCCTCTATGTCCAAAGTCAAGGTCACAGGCTAACAGAAACTGTTTTGAAAAACTTGAGAATAGCTTCCAAATCCTGTACTTGATTTTCATATCATTTGGCACAAGTATCCAACATAATAAGACGATGTGTATTTTATATGAACCCAGCTGGTCTGTATGTAATTTTGAGGTCATAGTATGCGCAAAGACCAAAATATCTTTCTAAAGCCTTAACTTCTATAATATATCCTTTGACTAATATTGATTATTATCCCCATGTTTTTTTTTTAAAGGGCGAAGGAGATATTGTTATCGCCTCCGTCCATCGGTCCGTCTGTTATGCTATCTCCTCATAAACCACTGGACGAAATTCAACCAAATTTGGTGTGTGAGTTACTCACATGAAAGGGCATGCATCGGCAAATTTGTTTGGCCTTGCCCCCTGGCGCTGTGGGGAGGGGTCAAAAGGTCAAAAATCATTTAATTTCAATTACAAAGCAAATTTCAAAGATTATTATACCAAACTTTGTGTGTGTTCTCACAAATTAAAGATACAAAACATATCAGACAGGAGTTTCATTCCGTCGCCTATATTATGCCCTAGGGTGGGACTTGGGGGTGCTTAAGGGTAAAAAATAAAATAATCCCCGCCGTGTGTCAGACATGCTATCTCCTCATAAACCATTGGACGAAATTTCAAATTTGGTGTGAGAGTTACTCACATGAATGGGGCGTGCAACGGCAAATATTTGTTGGCCCATCCCCCTGGGGCCCTGAGGAAGGGTCAAATATCATTTCATTTCAATAAATATCATTTCATTTCAATTACAAAGTCAATTTCAAAGATTTTTATACAAAAATGAAAGATTCAAAACATATCAGACGGGATTTTTATTCTGTCACCTGGGTCATGCCCAGGTGTGGGACTTTGGGGCGCTGGGGGTGCCCAGAGGGTCATTTTTTATTAAACATGTTCATGTGGCATATCAAATTGACGGGGATGACAAGCAAAACAGGTTGCAAGTAAAATAGTTATCGTCAGGTCAAACTGGTGACCTCGGGTGGAGGTCAATGATCAAATACCATTAAATTTCGGTTTCCATGTCAATTTCAAAGATTTTTATGCCAAACTGTATTTGTGTTCTCATATCAGACAGGATTTTTATTCTGTCACCTGGGTCAAGCCCCAGAGGTGGGACTTTGGGGCGCTGGGGTGGCCAGGGGATCAAAAATAAAATTCAAACATGGTCATGTATGATGACAAGCAGAACAGGTTGCAAGTAAAATTGTTATCGTCAGGTCAAACTGGTGACCTTGGGGGGAGGTCAATGATCAAATACCATTAAATTTCGGTTTCCATGTCAATTTCAAAGATTTTTATACCAAACTGTATTTGTGTTCTCATATCAGACAGGATTTTCATTCTGTCACCTGGGTCAAGCCCCAGAGGTGGGACTTTGGGGCGCTGGGGTGGCCAGGGGATCAAAAAAATTTCAAACATGGTCATGTAGCATATCAAATCGATGGGGATGACAACCAGAACAGAATGCAAATAAAAAGAATATTCTAGGGTCAAACTTGTGACCCTGGGGTGAGGTCAAAAGGTCAAATATCATTAAATTCAAAAGCTTTTATACCAAACTTTGTGTGTGTTCTCACAAACAAAAGATAAAAAATATATTGAACATTCTGTTGCTGGAGTCTTGCCCAAGGGGTGGGACTTGGAGGTGCTGGGGGGTTAAAAATTAAGAATGGGGATTTGCGATGGCACCCCATCGACTGCATGTTCTTGCCCACCATGACTTAATGGATATATAGTTTTAGGGTTGTTTGCCTGTGTGCATATCCGTCAGGTCGGAACCATGTCACAGTATCTAATCTTCAGATTAGAGACCCATTAACAGTCAACATCCTACAAGCACTTCTTTATGTCCCAGTCAATAATTTTCAGTCATGTCGTGATGGGTCTTCCTGGGTCAGGGGGTGTGGAAATACCATTATACATGGTTCCATTTTATTCAGGACAAGGCAGAAATTTATTTTGACAAGTATTCAAGAAGTCAATAAAAGTAGATAAGCATGATATTGATAAGCATGGTAAGGTGTAAAAAAATTTACCCCATCACTGACCCCACCTAGTCCAATATTTGAATTTCACAATAAATTTAAGTCAGTTGTCTATTTATTTACTGGGCCGCTTGACGCAGTGGGTTACGTGTCTGACTACAGATGCACATGTCTGACTGCAGATCCAAAGTTCACATGATCAGAATTCCATCCCGCCCCAGTTAGTCTGATACATTCGTGGAGATTGATAATGAAATAATTTCTACAGTCATTCTCCTTCCTTCCGCTTAATCATTCAAGAAGGGTTGTTGTCAGTTACAAGTGAAAGTATGTGCACAAAGTACTGGTTAACCGCTTGTTCAAGCTTGCCCAGGAAAAAGTTGGTTAGATGAACTGACCGTTCCATAATGACCTTAGCTGTTGACTTAGGACGTAAAGTTACAAAACAAGTGGTCTATATTTTTTACTGAAATTTACTGGGATTTTTATGCTATGTGATTTACATCATACGGGTTCTGATAAATAAACCTTACTCAAGGAAAATAGCATATATGATCCATTCCAAAGATCAATATATTTCCCAATGTTCGATCAATTATCAATTCTATTCAGATTTTTTTTATCATAGCAAGACAATGCGCCGACCTCTTAACTAGAATTTCTAAATATTTCTTTTATCTTATTCTCAAACAAAATGTGTTATGTATACATACTCAATTAAATCATCTAAATGAGACGTTTTTTTTGAGCACCAAATATGCATGTTAAATTTGTTGGATAAGAAAATATTATTCCATCTACTAGAGACATGCCACCTTAAGCGTTTTATTCCTTCCCCCGAGACTTGAACAATCCAAAATGCTAAATTTACTGAGACCTGCAGGCGGTTTTTACCAGGCCGCGTAGCGCAGTCAGTAACGTGTCTGGCAACAGATGCGAGTCTGACTGCCGATCCAGGGGTCGCGAGTTCTATCCCGACCCAGTCCCAAACTTCTGTGTATATTGATCATGAAATAATTTCCTATGGTCATTCTCTTCCCTTCGGCTGAATCATTCCAGAAGGGTTGTTGTCAGTTACAAGGGAAAGTATATGGACGAAGTACTGGTTAACTGCGTTCAATCTTGCCCAGGAAAAAGTGTGGTTGGTGAACTGACCGTCCCGCCATGACCATAGCTATTGACTTGGGACTTAAAGCAACAAAACAAACAAACAAAGAAACTGCAGGCGGTTTCGGTTACAAAGTCTAGGTCAGTGGGACGAAGGTGTAGTTAATAGAGCGTTAGACTGGGGGTCTATGGGCTGCTAGTTTGAAACCCACAGTGACGGCCGGCATCTCAAGTCACTACACGTCGACTCGAAGCCAATTTACGTATTTTCTCCTAAAATGTTGAGTCCTTGAGCAAAACACTTTAGGCTAAATATAAAAAAAAAATCCTGTGCTTAAGGTAACCTTACCCTACCTAAACCTAGTTTTTTTTCATGTTTTCTGGAAAAAATATAATTCTATTAAAAATCAGAAAAAATGAATGGCAAAAAAAATGTGTGTGCCTACCTTACCTAATTTTTCAGACTCATTACACACTGGTAAATGTATACGTCGATTTGGTGGTATTTAAGCGTATTGCCAGTACTTCATAGACCGGAAGTGGTAGATTTTGGTGTTAATACTATATAGAAAAAACATGCCATATGCCAAAGGGACTATAGGCTTCAACCATTTTTATGTATTCAGTATGTGCATGGCGATTTATGTAAGCATTTAGGAATAGATTCGAGTACCGATCATCAGATCGGTACTCGAATCTATTCCTAAATGCTTACATAAATCGCCATGTGCATGCCAAATACTTAAAAATGATTTAATGCTATATCTACCACTTCCAGTCTAGGAAGTACCGGCAATACGCCTAAATACCACCAAATCGACGTATACCAGTGTGCATTACCCGAAACAAAATTATTTTTTTATTTGGCCTTATCAGCAGTGGAGATAATGTACTGGTTGAACACAGGAACATCAACCAGGAAATTGCCTGGTTGAAAAGTTGTTGGCTGTACAAAGGCAATATTTAAGGGCACAGAAAATAGCAATTTATTTTGAAGGGGTGGGGGCAAATATTTTAATATTCAGAGAAACTAGAGAGATTCTAGCATCCACATAGCTTCACTGCATGCCTGGGACCTGGGCTTGTCAAATTGTGTAATGAACAAATCAGCTCATACAGCGTTAAAGTATTGATAGGTCTAATTGATTGCTAATGTCGTTTCAGGGACCTATATGTTTATTATTATTAGATTCTTTTTCTGTTTGTTTTCACGGAAGCGAAGAACTATTAACTGCGCACGCGCAGCGTTTATAGAAACGGTGTGTGCTTGATTAGCATACCGGGAAGCGTTTATTTTGTCACGTGACCGTTTACCGTTTCTGAAACGAACGGTAACGAACGGTCAGAAACTAACGGTTTATGCGCATGCTCGTTGAAGCGTTTTTGCGTTTAATAACGTAGCAGAGTTGCGTTTCGTGAACGATGATTTGATTGGACAATATCTGTAAACGTATCTAGCGCTTGAAACGCCATTTTTGTTTCAGAAACGTCTTTGTAACGCATTCGAAACGAACATGACATAAACGCGACAGAAACGCACGAAAAACGATAAAGAAAAACGCTGTCGCCACTGTAACATTTCCTTGAAACAGTTTGATATCTATCAATTTAGACTGTTAGAAATCAAGTATGATCATGATTGTTTTATTTTATTTTTGTATCAGAGAGCAGCGAATACAAACTGTGTAGACCCTGATGAAATGTCATATTATGCCGCATATTATCTGGACCTTCACTGTTTGCAAAAGTAGTTAAAGAGTCATAAGTATACAGAGGGTTAATATTGTGAAACTAAATGAGCCAGTTCATAAATCGCATGTGTGAAAAGTGAACATTCTGACGAGCTTGCGCCCCCGCGCAGTCTCGTCATAGCATTCGTTGCTAGCAAACATACAGAAAGGACGTAGATGATGATTCAGTCAAAAATAGCACATCTAGACCCACTAGATAGCTGCATTGCGTTAATCTCAATGTTCTGAAACGAGAAGCATCTTTGGTAGCCTCCGGTAGCTGATTCCGCAATTGGGGTTGCAGTACACGAGAATGATCAGTAAGCAGATGCGACATAGGAATTTTACAGTCCGGATATATATGGTGTCATTATTAAGCGTGCCGACGCAGCTATCTAGTGGGGTTATATGCTTAATTAGGTTTTGATTTAAAAAAATAGTTATTTATTTTCATGCATTAATCATTAAAAAATTAACGTCAATGCAAAAATGTATTAATCAATATCGTCAAAGCAAAAATGTATTAAAGTTTTGGTCTCGCCCAACCCTAACATTGTTGTTGGTACTAAACACAGTCTCACTGAGACAAAAAACACCTGTTTAAATTAATTCAAACTCGTTTTTTTTCTGCTTGCACTGGCTCGCTCAAATTGGAACATTTTGCATCAATGCAGTCTCGCCAGAGCCATTGCAGCTCATATACCTAATGTAGGGATGTAGAGGAGGACGATATACATGCCTCTAGTCAAACTAGATTGCTGAACATGCAAATTTCAAGATTGACTCAAGTACCAAAACATTATGAACTGGCACGCCTGCAAAATACGTTTGAACTCTATTAGCCGCGAGTTTTGCAGTTTGCAAAGAGTTTAGACTCAGATTGGACACTAGGGGAGAATACAAGAAGCGAATCGACTAGTGGGGCAAAACAACTAGTGGGGGTGAAACGTCCTGGGGGCATAACGACTAGGGAGGAAATGGTTTATGGACGAAACGTTCCTGATTCATTTTGGTGAGCTTTGAAAACTATTTTGCCGATTTTGGTACATTTTTTTGGCTTGTTGTTGCACATTTTGGAACAACTGGCCAAAGCCTGTGCATGTAATATAAAAAGAATGATATGTTGAACTTGTGCTGCAATGCGACTGGAAGAGGTAAGTGCATTAAGGAGCTATTTTGGCCCCCTCTGGAGCCAATGACTAAAAATTGCTTTTCACCCATTTCTTTTGATTGGTTTATAAGAAGAAAAACTGAAGTGTAAAAATTCGGCATTTAATTAAATTTTACCGTTGCTATGGTGACAAAAATGGTCGACAAAATAGGCTTTAACAGAGAGATAGGCTTAAACAGAGAAATTGCCATTTTGGACCAAAAATTGAAGGCTTTTTCAGACAGATTTTTTAAGAATCAGATATCAGTACAGCTAAATACAAAAAAAACAACTTTTAATATGTTGTGTGCTGTGGTAGTTCTCATCTTCTGTTAAAATATCTTTTTGGTATTTTCTTGTGCTCTATGTTAATTTCTCTGTCAAGCGTCTCAAATTTGCTCCAAAATGGTCAATTTCCTATTTTCAGCCTATTTTGACGGACATTTTGTTACCATAGCAACCGTAAAAGTCAAAGTAGTTTGAGACTTTCACACTTTGGTTATTGTTCTAATAAACTAATAAGAAGAATTTGGTGAAAAGAGAATTTCATTTTTGGCCTCATAAAGGGGGGGGGGGGCAGAATAGCCCCTTAATGCACGAAGCTCTTTGTGGGTGAGTTTTAGGCCAAATGAAACAATATTATGGGTGTTGCTGATGTTTTGTGGCACTAAATTATTCGGTCAGCATCCAGATTAGTTGTGCATTGTAATTTGCAAATGGTATGTTGTGGTTATTTGTCAGTATGTGCTATGTTTTCAAAAGATGAAAGACTGCGCAGTGATTTTATTTGGAATTTTAGGAAGCTACCTTTTCCTTCACATTTGAGAAAACATTTTATTACAATTGAGAAAATAAGTGCTAAAATAAATGAAATGGGAAAATAAAGACCATTTTTTGGATTTGGATAATGACTCCCATATAAGGCCTTAAAATGGCCAAATAAAATCACTGCTGCCTTTTATGTTTCGCCTTTGAAGCATGGTTGACACATAGGGATCATGTCGGCGTCCACGTTGTCACATTTTTTGGTTTCCGATCGATAACTTTTGAAGGGAAACATCAATTTCAATCGTACTTAACAGAAGGATCAAGCATCATTAAATACAGGCAAAGTTCAAAAAGGGGTACTCCGCAAAACTTTGACTGAGATATGGCCCTTTCCTGACTTAGAATTTTGCTAAATTGTGGTTTTCGATCATTAACTTTTGAAGGATGCAACAATTTCATTCAAATTTTACAGAAGGATAAACCATCATAACATTCTGGTCAAGTTTGAATTGGAGGTCATTCTGAAACAATTTGGATGAGTTTTGGCCCATTTTTGACTTAGGTTTAGGCTAATGCAAAACCTATATATGACTATTACTTTTTTGTAGACCAAACTTCACATATCTCCAAAATTACTATATCTCCAGGGGGCAAAAATATTTCAATATTGCACTTGTCCTGCAGACCAAGTGGCTTACAATTCCCACTTGTCCTGTAATTTAACACATGCAATTGTCCTTTAAAAAGTATGCAATAAAGAACACAAGGGAGTAATATGTAATTTGACTTCCGCGAGTAATTTTTCCCAAAGCACTGGTCCTACAGGACGAGTGCTTTGGGAAGAATTACTAATCCTTTCTAGATTTCACTAGTAATTACAAGCTGGCGAGTGGAATTTTTGTCCACTGATTTAACAACTTCCCACTATAGGCCATGACTACCCAGTGCCTGTAGATAAGCCTGACATTGATTAAAATTTCACCCCATCTTCCTAACCCCTTAGGTTTGGTCAAAGGGCAAAAAATTAGATTGCGCAATAATTCAGTCAGTTGGGGTTGGTAAGTTGGTATTTTTTACTAAACTTTTGCATGCTGACAGAGGTACAATAAATATGAAACATATCAAACGTAAATTTAGATTGAAGATCTTATCTGACCCCTGGGTGGACTAAGGGTTGAGGCAGAGGCCAAAATTCAACTTTTTCAGAATATGATCATGTTGCATATCAATCTAAAGGGACTGACACATGCAGCAACATGGTAGCGAATATTTTGCAAATATTTTAGTAATTTTGGAATTGAAGCCTGAAGCTGCTCATGATCCAGTCTGTTTTCAAATGGCTGAGGTTACAAATCTTAAGAATTTTGAAAGAGTAAGGCTGCTTTAATCAGAGCTCAAGACAATTCTTATTTCTCAACGGAAACATAAGTTTTGGGTACTCAAAAGAACCATCTCAATGAAACAATTCTTTTGAGCACCCTAAAAATATTCAAAATTTTACGTTCAAAAATTGTGTTTATCTTGACATATGTATTATGTTGAATATGGTCAAAATGGGTCAAAATTGATATTTGTAGAGAAAGAGGGTATTTGTCTCAGTTTGCTGACAGTAATGAGATTGAAGTACCTTTCAAATCAGACAAATTGTCACCAGCCACTGCAGCTTGCATAGGAAACTAACAGCGAGGACCTTTACATGTCAACGGCATCCCAAATCAGAGAAATCAAGAACAAGGAACCAAAACAGGTCAGTATAATGGGTGATTAATTCTCAGTGAATATGTAGTAAAACCTGTGTAAAACGGCCACTTTCAAGAAGGTCAAAAATAGGTTTTCAAGACCAAATATCAAAAGAACCACCACCTTGGAACGGTCAGTAAAAATAGTTTACTGAAGTGCCTAAACCGGTTTCACGGCGCGCCACCCTCACCCTTAGTTCAGATGTAGATTAAGACACATATATGTTTGGTTTGCATGAAAGACCCCAAACCTATCAATGCATCATCTCCTAGAACAAAGACAATATGTAAGGTTCATTTATGAAACTTGTCAGTACTCTCGTTTTAGCTTTAGTAATGGAAAAATGATAAGGGGGCACGTTAGTCAAAGACTTTTTCAAATGATTCGTTACAATATTTTCAACGACTTTGCAAAGCCATGTTTAAATTTTACTCAAATGCAAGGCAAAATAGTGGATATGGTACTAAGTTGTTTCGTTCAGCAGAAGCATACAAATATTTTCTAAAACATTATCAATGCATTTTCTGTAACTAGATACGATTTTACAATGGTAAATCAAGTTGTCCTTGTCAACGGATTGTGTCTGGAAACAAAGCAAAAGTGGTCAAAAATCCTGTATCACACGAAACTGGAATGGTGAAATCTGTCTCAAACCGAGGCCATTTTCTCAACCAAATATTTTTTTTTCAGGAGGTAGGCTTGATCGATAAGATAGTAAAATGCGGGTACAGTGCTTGATCCGACTTTAGAACACATAGGAAATGTATAATTTGGACTGCAGTGAGTGTTCTATTCTCAATTCTTGATTCAGCTATATATATATATATTTCATAACAGTAAGTAAAGTATCATCTTCAAGCACACCGTTTACAAAACAAATATCAGCCCACTCATGGGATAATGCTACTAATCGCAAACGCAACTTTTTCGGATATGGGCAATGTAAAAAATAGATGAAGACTGTTTGCCAGTATACACACTGTCTGTCATTTCACGTCAACTTTCAACTTTTACAGTTATGACGCAACACCTAAAACTACACTTACTTGAACAACATCACTATGTTAGCTTAACAATGGCGTGCTCACGCACAACTCAACATAAAATGTTAAATTGCGATGTCTAATGTCCTAGTGTTCTACATAAAAAGTAAGTGAGTATGTGGACCAGGACAAATTTGGGAAAGTGACAAAACACAACACACACGACAGACAAGAGATTAGCCCTTTCCCAGCAGGTGACCACAAGGCTACAAAGAACAGACACCATATTACAACCACACCAACATGAAGCATAACTATCAAAAAAGATCCACACTAACACACATGCAACACGTTAACACAATCCTCTAACAATCCTCTAACTGAACAATCCTCTAACAAGAGGGCCATAGTGGCCCTGAATCGCTCACCTGTACTATGTGCAGTCTTGTTCAGTGGAAAGTTATGATTTAAACCATTTGTTGGAGGGCAATCAAGCTGGTCTCTTCCATAGTATAGTCTTTGAGCGCGTAACAAGACCCTACCTCCTCCCCTACACATACACAAACATTTTCTACATATCAAATATAAGACTCTAGCCTTGTGGTTTCAGACAAGAAGGTTTTTACATGTTTTCCCTAGATGGGCCTCTGCGAAACATGTTACCCCCGGGCGGGCCAATTTTATGCCCCAGGGTCAAAATTTGAATATACTTGGAAAAGGTCAACTAGGTGATGTTACAATACAAATATCAAGGCTCTAGGTGTTGTGGTTTCAGAGAAGAGGATTTCTTTTCTTGTCTTTCCTTTATAATCCTATATAAAACTTGATCCCAGGCTGGACCATTTTTGACCCCAGGATCATTATTTTAACAAACTTGGTAGAGGTCTACTTGGTGATGCAAAATACCAAATGTCATGGCTCTCGGCCCCGTGGTTTCAGAAAAGAAGATTTTTTCACATTTTCCCTATATAAGCCTATGTGAAACATGTGACCCCTGAGCGGGGCCATTTCTGGCCCCAGGTCTTAGATTTGAAAAAAAACTTGGTAGAGGTCAACTAGGTGATGTTAAATACCAAATATCAATAGTCTAGGCCTTCTGGTTTCAGACAAGAAGATTTTTTACGTTTTCCCAATATAAGCCTATGTAAAACATGTGACCCCTGGGGCGGGGCCATTTTTGTCCCCTTGGCTATAATTTGAACAACCTTTGTGCAGGTCCACTAGGTGATGCTAAATACTACTTATCAATAGGCTAGGCCTTCTTGTTTCAGACAAGAAGGCTTTTTCACGTTTTCCCTATAATTATAAGCCTATGTAAAACATTTGACCCCGGGGCAGGGCCATTTCTGGCCACAGGGGTATTATTTGAATAAACTTGATAGAGGTCTACAAGGTGATGTTAAATATCAATAGTCTAGGCCTTCTGGTTTCAGACAAGAAGATTTATTACGTTTTCCCTATATAAGCCTATGTAAAACATGTGACCCCTGGGGAGGGGCAATTTTTTGGCCCCAGGGCTATAATTTGAACAAACTTTGTAGATGTCAACTAGGTGATGCTACGTTCCAAATATCTAGGCTTTAGGCCCTGTGGTTTCAGACAAGAAGTTTTTTTTTCACATTTTCCTTATATAAGCCTGTGTAAAACATGTGACCTGGGGGCGGGGCCATTTTTGTCCCCAAGGCTATCATTTGAACAAACCTGGTAGAGGTTTACTGGGTGATGCTGCATACCAAATATCAAGGCTCTAGGCCTTGTGGTTTTAGACAAGAATATGTTTTTTTGGTTTCCCTATATAACCCTATGTAAAACATGTGACCCCTGGGGCTGGGCCATTTTCGGCCCCAGGGCTATAATTTGGACAAACTTGACAGAGGTTTACTAGGTGATGCTATATACCAAATATCAAGAGCCTAAACTTTCTGGTTTAAGACCGAAAGATTTTTGAATTTTTTATCTCGAAAATCAATTTTTAGCCTCTATGACCTAGATATGCAATGGACCAGAACCATTTAAACATTTTTGTAGAAGGCCATCCACAGATCATTTGTGTGAAATTATTTCAAAATTGGGCCAGGAGTTGTCGTTTAAGTCAATTGTTAATGGAAGGACGAAAGACACACGAGGGACGATGACCAATCACAATAGCTCACCTTGTCACTTTGTGACAGGTGAGCTAAAAATGACGTTGCATCATTGATGTCATGTTTGAGCGCGTCGCCAGCCATTGTTTGCAACGCTAGCATTTTAAATCTTCTCCAATTTGTGTTCATCTATTGGTGTGCGTATTATCTTACATTTCTTTCAACTCAGATACTCTTAGTTTTGTGTATGCGAGCTTTTAGAGATAGGCGTTTGTCAAAATACATTGATACTTACGCTCAGTTGGTACACGAACAAGAAATCTTCTTGCCCTGGTCTTGTCATAGTTTTGCATCAGTTAAAGAATCTTGATTTACACTCTAGTCAAAATAACGCTAGTGAGGTCACATAGTGACGTTATAGCCACTTTTCAAGGCAGGATAACTATTCCAGGCTATCAATTTAGATATAACTAAGTTAGCAATTTACGCAATTACAAAAATAAATGTTTTATCATTAAAATGATATAGTCATTTTTGTAAGTGGTGCGTTTTCATTGGACACGAGTATACATGGTTTTGTTATAGAAGGCCCCTTGTAAGAATGGCTAATTTAGCTAAAAGCGTACACCCCAGTTAAATATTGTATAAATTAATAAATACAAAAAATAAATAAGTCTCTTGGGTGTAATTACCGACATTGTGGGGGAAAGAACCAGATATGGAAATCGCTCGTCTCTCTGTAAAGTAACTGTTTCAGGGAAATGTTTCAAACAAACTCTGACATGAAGATATTCATCGTCGACAGAGATGTGAGATCCAAAGTTCGACCATCCAAATTCAGAAGGAAATAAGGCGTTTAGCGAGAACCAAAATCCTGAAAAAAATATTAGCGTTAACACAGCAACAAAAATATCATAAGTTTTACTTTGATAAATTACATTATCGTGTGTACTACGTATGGAAAATATATAGCTCAAATAAAATATGATACATTCAACATCTCTGTCAGAATAAACAATTCAACGGGCACACCAAATAGAAGCGATTAAAATAAAGAAGAAGCGTAAAATAAACGTGTTCTTTTCATTTAGAAACACAACAATGGTATGTGTCTTGTTGACAACATATATGTGTCCAGTAAAAATATTTAATGCAATAATGACTTAAATACATTTATCATATGACGTTGGGTCTGGGAGTGAAATAATGCCATGCATTTAACTCAATAAACCACCAGTAGTTTATACATTTTCGGGAATCGTTATGGCGCCATAACAACGATGAGTACATAATGACAAAATTATAACGTTTTTATGACAGAAATGAGATTTCAAAGTTATCTTTATGTTATATGATAAATAGAATCTAACATTTTTGAATTTATTAACTTGCTGAGAAAAAATGATATAATGCTCAGCCTGCCTCGTATTTTATCTCTTTTCCCCAACTTGTTTAATAAAAACGAGGGGCTATCCAGAAGTTCGTGGACAAACGTAAAGAATTAACACAAACGGTTGGATTCATCTAAAAAATTACAAGTATATATATTGATATCACTTTGAACGGTATTCAAAATTTCATAGAAAAATATCAACATATGAGTACTTTACAGGCAATTAACTGTTGCCATGTACAACGATGTGCCGCACGTCCAATTTCAAATGTCGTCGCCACGTCAGTTTTTCTCAAAGTACGCACCTTGCAACACTAAGCGTTTGCGATGTCTCTCGATCCACTGAAGATATACTTTATCAAACCACTTCATGTTCAGTTCATCTTTCAGTATCCAGTGTTGTGTCCTGTAACCCATTTCACTAAAAGTTAATGCATAGTTACGCGCCGGTCTACATTAAGATGATGTTTCGCGAACTTTACGTCACCCGTTTTAGATTTTGGCACAGGGCGGCCGCATCTATCGTCGTCCATTATCGTTTCCGGACCTTCAATGCACCGCTTATGCCATTTGTATACCAAAGACCGGGCAGGGGATTGTTTTTAGTCAATCTTTTTTACATTTCCTTTGTTTGAACTAGCGTATGCCCAAGACCCAGGCATAATTGAATAATTGTCCGTTGTTTTAAATTTTCTTCAGACGACCTTTTCACGTATATTTGAGTTTACCACTTGAATTCAAAACTCTCTGTTTTTAGAATGGGTGTGGTTAATGCATAATGAAAATGACGTTTGCAACCGCAGTTATAAAACATTTCTGGCGGAATTTGAAGAAAATTTATGAACCAAATTAATATTGAAACCATAATCAGTGTTTCTAAATTCCAAGTTGGACTTAAATCTCTCTTGCGCCAAGGACTTTCGGAACCTGATTTCTATGGTGACTTGGTGTATAAGTTGAAGAAGATTGTTGGCTCTAATAATTTTTCAACGCAGTTCATTAAAATAATTTCCCATTATAAAAAGATTGGTTATAACATTAATGTATTGCAACAGACTGCATGCTTGATAGTCAACCCAATCACAGTTGGCAACTTTGCTTTCCTCTTTAATTGCACGCCGGTGGGTCGGACTTCAGACTCTATGATGGTTCCGACTTAAAGACTTATCTATTGATGAGATGGTAGGGGCCTGATGCTTTGGCTATTTGTCGGGCCCACCGGGGTTTACCTGTTGGATTTCTTTTGCTCCGGTATTCAGTTTAATTTACTGTTGAGTCCTTATCCTTGCTTTATCTCCTTGTTATATCTTGATTTATATGTTTTAGGAGATGATGCATTGATAAGTTAGGGGTCTTTCATGCAAACCAAATATCTATGTGTCTTGATCCACATCTGAATTAAGGGTGAGGTTGGCGCCGTTAAACCGGTTTAAGCCCTCCAGTAAAAGTATTTTTACTGACCGTTCCAAGGCGGTGCTTCTTTTGTGGATCGTTTTTGTTGGTTATGCTTCATGTTGGTATGTGTTGTTCTTTGTAGCCTTGTGGTCACCTGCTGGGAGAGGGCTGACCTCTTGGCTGCATTGTGTGTTTTGTTTTGTCACTTTCCCAAATGTGTTAAGGTCCACATCAGAATCAAGGATGAGGTTGGCGCCGTGAAACTGGTTTAAGCCCTCCAGTAAAATATTTTACTGACCGTTCCAAGGCGGTACTTCTTTTGTGGATCTTTTATGTTTTTGTTCTGTCTTGTGTTTGCTATGTTTTGTGCGCGTCTGTTTGTGTGTGCTTCATGTTCGCCTGCTGGGAGGGGGCTGGCCTCTTGGCTCTCGTTTGTGGTGTCTTCTGTGGGTTTGTCACTTTCCCATTGGTATCCTGGGTCAGGTGTGGTACTTGATTGTATCGATTCCTGATCTTTGCAACCTTACTTACTTTGAAAATTTGCAGTGCGGCACTTCCCGTGTATGCACGTTGCTATGGTGACTGTAACTTTTGTATGAACATCCAAATCTATTTGATGTATTACTTGTAGGTGCTCAAGTTATGAATGTTTAAGATGTGAAGTTTTCGTAACAATTAGATAATGCATGAAAAAGATATTAAATTTGTCCACAAATTTCTGGATACCCCCTTGTACAATAAAACATGAGCACCCATGTAAGATTCTCTATATGATATATATCAGGCTGGCTCATATAATTATTTTTGATGTTCTTACTTCCATTTTTGGATTAGCCAAAAGATACACATATCAGGTAAATAAACACTGAATTTACAACTTAATGGTTGTTGACTATCTTCTTATGTAGACGTTCTTAAGACATGTCATGGTCACACGCATTTACTTCTTGTAAACAGTGTATATACAGATAAGCCAGTCTCTTCAAAAGTACTTAACCATGTATAAACAATAATACATTTAAAGTTGAGTTAAATAACACAATTATGATAACTGAACATTAGACGTAAGATATGGTAGTAATATGTTAAGGCAAGCAACTAATGGCAGTTGTTTTGAACATTCTTACATACTATCAAGTAATCAAGTCCTTAGTTAGGCGGCCTATACAATATGAGGGGGTAATAATAATATTTTCTTTCACTTGTAGACCAAGACATAGTCAAGTCAATATTTATCAAGAACCAGCTATTTTAAGATTGTTTTTGTTATTTTAGGCCCCAATGATATATTTCTTATCTCATCTGTTTAATAAGAAGAGGATTCGAAATTAATATTGGGCGTGTGATAAACAAAATGTGTGTTTCCTTGTACTAATAACCCCAATTTAATTATACCTACCTTTAGGACACACTTCGTCTTTCGGGTAGACAACGTAGTTACCTGGGGGCCATTCTGCAGTTTCAAGTAGTCTGTCCTCAAAACTTGTTTGGCGATTTACATACCTTTCGTTGTTAGAACGTTGTTTAACACAGACATTCATTTTCAATTCATAGAAACCAAACGGTCCCAGGTTAAAGAAGTCGTTTTTGAGTGAGAGGTGTACAAAATCATATACTTTATATATTCTATGCGCATACAGTAGAACTGCATAGCGTTTATGCTTCCATTCATTGCCTTCCGGATCAGGGCACCCATACACAGACATTGGTAAAGCGTAGTCTCCATCAGGCCACTGCTTCCAAGCAAACTCTGAAATAGAGAATACTAGGTGAGTGTCTTTTGATATTAAGTTTACAAGGCAAGGCTTTTAGATTGCGTGTTGTCATTGCAATCCTTGCCAAGCGATTTAACACGCGTTCTAAAAGCTGAGCCTGGTAAGCTTGATATCAAAAGACACAGACCTGGTATTCCATTTATCAGTTTACCCATTGTTTTACTCTTCAAACTAGCGATTATGACGTAATTTTCGATTTTTGTTTTGATTCAGCGTCATTAGCGACGTCATTCAAAAAGTGCAACGTTATCATGGCCTGATAAAGGCACATGCCGCGAGATAGATAATGTTACTAGACAACGTCCAGCAATGCAATTTATATGAGATGTTGATAAAGCGAAGTCACCATCAGGCCACTGCTTCCAAGCAAACTCTGAATGATGGCACTTAATCCTCTAGAACGATCCTAAATGGGCATTCCCCTCTTTTTACAAAACTAGTTGGTACCGCAAATAGAAAACAAAACCTGTATGTTTAGAGAATATGTTCATTTTTACAAAGTAAGAAAGACAGCAAGGATCAGGAATCGATACAATTAAGTACCACACCTGTCCCAGGATACCAAATAGAAAAAGAAACACAATTACAATAAACATCACAAACAAGAGTCAAGAGGTCAACTATTTCCCTTTAGGTGACCGCAAGGCAGCAATGAACAGATGCGAGAGCATGACAAACATAAAACATAAATAACACAAA
This sequence comes from Loripinus fragilis, assembly GCA_964019695.1. Classification (NCBI taxonomy): domain Eukaryota; kingdom Metazoa; phylum Mollusca; class Bivalvia; order Lucinida; family Lucinidae; genus Loripinus; species Loripinus fragilis. The sequence continues at coordinate 21,575,356 of OZ026529.1, forward strand.
TGATCCTCAAAAGAAGTAAGGCCATGGAATGGTCAGTAAAACTATTTTACTGGAGGGCTTAAGCAAGCCTCGTGATGCAAAACAATGATCCTTGAGATGGATGTTTCGATCCTACCCTCACACTTGTGTTGTATTCGTATATTCTATGGCAGGTTATATTTATAACCACGAACGATACGATTTTGCAGATCAGTTTCCCCTTCCAGATCAGGACACATTTTCCAGATAATTTGTGATTTAGGTCTTTGTCCCAGTTAAAATTTGGCAATCACCCTTCTTAGCTGTTTTTCTTAAGTTGCTATTGTGTGTCTGGGAATATATATATATATATATATATATACAGAGGGATATAGTGAATCAACTGAGCCGATAGATGCTGTAAATATTTTGCCTCTAGCGAGATTCGAACCCACGACCTCGGCAACACCGCCTAGCACTACACCAGACATCAACGCTACCAACTGCGCCACTGAGTCATCCCCAAAAAAGGATGTTCAGGAAGCGCTGATATTGATGACGACTGATGCAGTACACGTCGTATATTGGTTCTTTTTCAATGGATGGCATCTATGTCGTTCGCAAGTGAAAGCCTGATGGATCCAAGGATACAAGTGAAATTAGATAAATATCAGAAGTGCGGAAATATAATTTCACAAACATCATTGCTTTCGAGCTACACAGGATCAGAAACTGATGCAGATTCAGACAGTAGATAAATACAGAGGGATATAGTGAATCAACTGAGCCGATAGATGCTGTAAATATTTTGCCTCTAGCGAGATTCGAACCCACGACCTCGGCAACACCGCCTAGCACTACACCAGACATCAACGCTACCAACTGCGCCACTGAGTCATCCCCAAAAAAGGATGTTCAGGAAGCGCTGATATTGATGACGACTGATGCAGTACACGTCGTATATTGGTTCTTTTTCAATGGATGGCGTCTATGTCGTTCGCAAGTGAAAGCCTGATGGATCCAAGGATACAAGTGAAATTAGATAAATATCAGAAGTGCGGAAATATAATTTCACAAACATCATTGCTTTCGAGCTACACAGGATCAGAAACTGATGCAGATTCAGACAGTAGATAAATACAGAGGGATATAGTGAATCAACTGAGCCGATAGATGCTGTAAATATTTTGCCTCTAGCGAGATTCGAACCCACGACCTCGGCAACACCGCCTAGCACTACACCAGACATCAACGCTACCAACTGCGCCACTGAGTCATCCCCAAAAAAGGATGTTCAGGAAGCGCTGATATTGATGACGACTGATGCAGTACACGTCGTATATTGGTTCTTTTTCAATGGATGGCATCTATGTCGTTCGCAAGTGAAAGCCTGATGGATCCAAGGATACAAGTGAAATTAGATAAATATCAGAAGTGCGGAAATATAATTTCACAAACATCATTGCTTTCGAGCTACACAGGATCAGAAACTGATGCAGAGTCAGACAGTAGATAAATACAGAGGGATATAGTGAATCAACTGAGCCGATAGATGCTGTAAATATTTTGCCTCTAGCGAGATTCGAACCCACGACCTCGGCAACACCGCCTAGCACTACACCAGACATCAACGCTACCAACTGCGCCACTGAGTCATCCCCAAAAAAGGATGTTCAGGAAGCGCTGATATTGATGACGACTGATGCAGTACACGTCGTATATTGGTTCTTTTTCAATGGATGGCATCTATGTCGTTCGCAAGTGAAAGCCTGATGGATCCAAGGATACAAGTGAAATTAGATAAATATCAGAAGTGCGGAAATATAATTTCACAAACATCATTGCTTTCGAGCTACACAGGATCAGAAACTGATGCAGATTCAGACAGTAGATAAATACAGATATATATATATATAAACAGAGGGATAAGTGAATCAACTGAGCCGATAGATGCTGTAAATATTTTGCCTCTAGCGAGATTCGAACCCACGACCTCGTCAACACCGCCTAGCACTACACCAGACATCAACGCTACCAACTGCGCCACTGAGCCATCCCCAAAAAAGATGTTCAGGAAGCGCTGATATTGACGACGACTGATGCAGTACACGTCGTATATTGGTTCTTTTTCAGTGGATTGCATCTATTTCGTTCGCAAGTGAAAGCCTGATGGATCCAAGGATAGAAGTGAAATTAGATAAATATCAGAAGTGCGGAAATATTTCACAAACATCATTGCTTTCGAGCTACACAGGATCAGAAACTGATGCAGATTCAGACAGTAGATAAATATATATATTTAGACAGGCACGCGTATCACTAAACGATGATGCAGAAACCCTTTTTTATTTTTCCTATTTATGCTAAGATAGCCAAAGTATCAGATTAAAAAGGTTTAAAACGATCGCTGCTCAAGTCGATGGCTCAAATTTTGTAATTATTTATTTTCTTAAACTTGACGGCTCTTACTACAAATCTTTCAAATCGTAGGAATTGGTTTATAGCGAGGCCTAATATGGTTTCTGATACATTCAAAATACAATGAACGTACAGAAACGAGGCTCTTGTCGTGTTTTATTAAAATATTTGTTTAAAATTTAATTTTGAAAAACAGGTGCGTTTTTTATACGAAATTACATTGCTACATAAAGCGTTCCACAGAGATACTACATTCTTATCAACAAGCGTCATCCTTGATTGGTCACCCAACTAACCACTGGACAAACATGTTGTTTATCTTTCAAAAATAACTCTCACCATAAGTCAGACTATGAGTGCATTTGCATTGTGATCAAGGGTAAAACATGTCGTATAATTCCTTTAAATATTTGAGCAGTGTATTGGAAGTATTGTCATATTGAAAATATACTTAGAAATGTTTTATCAACTTGATTTTGAACATACCTTGAAAGGATGGGGAGAAAATTGCCTCCCACTTCAATTATTTCTTTTTATCAATGTCTACTTTTTATATCTAATAGAAAGCAAGTTTTGTATGTTACTATTGAGATCGTTTATAGCTTTGCTTAAAATAAGCATTCTAAAAAGTATTCTAACAAGGAGAAATCAAAAGAAAAGAAAATACAATGTACATGTTTTTTTTTTCTGGATTTTGTGTACTGTTGGTTGGTTTGCAGTGTATGATAGTAGCTTTTATGATCATACTCACTTGCTTTTTTAAAGGACTATCATGTTTTACAGGTTTCCATGTTTTGATTTGAAAATTATTTTACCTGGTGCATGGGAAAATCCCATAACGAAGCCTTTAGCTTGCACAGTGCCATCAGATGAAAACTGTACGTGTAGAATACTGGAGATAGACCTAAACTTCTCTGGAGCTTTGGTCCCACAGTATGTACCCAGGTGTGTTTTGTTCTCATCTGCACCATCAAAAACCTTCAAATGAATTCATAAATTAGAGATAACAAGAAAATCACAAGTGGCTATAGGTTGCCCTAGAAATATGTGTAGTTACCCGAGGGTCTAATTGCTTTTCGTGGGGAATGGTACACGAATTCTTGGACTAGGTCCGTACATACTGACCCCCACCCCTCTCGAGGGAGGTCCCTATGACCCTCTGTGAAATAGGATCATGTCTCTGTCGTCGTCCACGTCTGTGCACTTTTGGTTTCTGATCGATAACTTTTGAAGGGATGCATCAATTTCATTCAAACTTAACAAAGGGTAAAGCATTATTTACAGATGATCATAATGGCTACTACCATACACTTTATTCAAGCTTAACAGAATGGTAAAGCATCATTTACAGGCCACGTTCGAAAGCGGAGGTCATCCGTATAATTGTGACTGAGTTGTGGCCCTTTTTTGACTTAGAATTTGGCTAAATTGTTGTTTCTGATCAATTACTTTTGAAGGGATGCAATAATTTCATTCAAATTTTACAGAAGGTTAAAGCATCATAAAATACAGGTCGAGTTTAAATTTGGAGGTCATTTGCAAACTTGTGTCTTAGTTTAGGCCCTTTTTGACTTATGTTTAGGCTAATGCAAAAGCTATATTGTTTTTAGTGGAATAATCTTCACATTTCTCCAAAAATATTATATTTGACTTCTCACTATAGGCCATGATTACCTGTGACTGTAGATGTGCATGACATTGATTAAAATTTTATCTCAACCCCCTGTCCCCTTAGGTTGGTCCAAAGGTCAAATATTTAAATTTCGCAATAACTAATATTTTTACTAAAATTTCGCATGGGGACAGAGGTACAATAAATATGAAACATATCAAAAACGATTTTTGATCAAAGGCTTGGGTCCCACCTCCTGGCAGGGCCAAAATTCAACTTTTTCAGAATATGGTCATGTTGCATAGCAAAGTAAAGGATCTGACGCATGCAGTAGCATGGTAGCAATTATTTCTTCGCACCCCCCCCCCCAAACTGGAGGTGGGGTCAAAAGGTCAAAATTCAACTTTTTCAGAATATGGTTATGTAGCATATCATATTAAAGGAAATGACGCATGCAGCCACATGGTAGCAAATATTTTACCCTGGGGGTAAGGTCGAAATTCAACCTTTTCAGTACATGGTCATGTTGCATATGAAATAAATGGAATCAAGAATGCAGCATAATATTTTGCCGCCCCCCCCCCCCTCCCGCCCCGACCCTGGTGGTGGTCAAAAGGTCAAAATTAAACTTTTTCAGAACAAGTCATATTGCATATAAAATCGTGGAATCATGAATGCAACACTATGCAAGCACATAATTATTCTGTCCTTACTCACACCCTCGACCCCTGGGGTAGGGTCAATGGTCAAAACATTTTTTCTTCTGAAAGTAGTCATGTTGCATCTCAAATTAAAGGGAATGGAGCACAGAGTATCAAGCAAGCACATATTCTGTACTTACACACACGCTCAACCTATGGGTTGGATTAAAAGGTAAAGAAAATATGAATGTGGTCATGTTGAATATCAAACTAGAACGCGCAGTCGATGGGGCGCCATCGCAAATGCCCACGCTAAAAACTTTGACCCCCCAGCACCCCCAAGTCCCACCCCTGGCGAATGATTCCCGCAACAGAATAAGAATTATGTTCAATATATTTTCTCTCTTATTTGTGACAACACATGCAAAGTTTGGTATAAAAAATGAAATTGACATGGTAACCAAAATTTAATGAAATTTGACCTTTTGACCTCACCCCAAGGTCACCAGTTTGACCCTAGGATAAAAAATTTACATGCATTTTGCTCTGCTTGTCATCACCGTCGAATTGATATGCCACTTGACCATGTTTGAAAAAAAATATTTGTTGACCCCCTGGGCACCCCCAGCACCCCAAAGTCCCACCCCTGGGGCATGACCAAGGTGACAGAATGAAAATCCCGTCTGATATGTTTTGTATCTTTCATTTGTACAACACACACATAGTTTGGCATAAAAATCTTTGAATTTGGCATGTAAACTGACATTTTATGATATTTGACCTTTTGACCTCACCTCAAGGTCACCAGTTTGACCATAGGATAAAAACTTTACTTGCATTCTGTTCTGCGCGTCATCCCCGTCGATTTGATATGCCACAAGACAATGTTTGAAAAAAAAAATTGACCCTACGGGCACCCCCAGCGCCCCTTAGTCCCACCCCTGGGGCATGACTCAGGCATCAGAATAAAAATCCCGTCTGATATGTTTGTATCTTTTATTTGTGAGAACACACACACAGTTTGGTATAAACATCTTTGAAATTGACTGTGTCATTGAAATTAATGATATTTGACCTTTGACCCCTCCCCAGGGTCCAAGGGGGCGGGGCCCAAAAAATTAGCTGTTGCACGCCTCATTTATGTGAGTATCTCACACACCAAATTTGGTTGAATTTCGTCCAACGGTTTAGCAGGAGAAAGCATAATGGACAGACGGATGGACGGACGGATGGACAGAGGCGATTACAATATCCCCTTCGCTTTTTTAAAAAAAGCGTGGGGATAATCAAGGTGAAAGAAGTATAGACTAACATAGAATCAAACATTTAGACCTCACACACACCCCTGACCTCTGGGTCAGGTTGAAGTCAGATATTGAAATTGTACATTTAAGTTTTTTCTTATTGAACTAAGCACTGAAAACTAGTTGATAGGCTTATAACGTTGATCTGTATTATACCCAAGGTGAACTTAGGGGTTGGAGAAATGGGATGTATATTTTGTGATTTATAAGATTCTCTAAAATAACCCTTCACGGGGGATATAAATTCGACAGACTTGTTTGACTTCTGTTTTGCCAGGCGACACAGCTGATTCTAGCAATATGAGTTTCCACCCAATATATTGATTTTAGTCCGGTAGAAAACCAGAATGACCTGGAACTTTATTTTAAGGGCTTTTTTCTTTGTTGATTCTTGGTGTTCATGCATTGTAATTGATGAATCCAACTGATGCCACTCTGACATCATTGAGCGTTTTGAAATATTAAAGATGGCGTCCAAGATGGCCGTCAGTAAGGCTCCTAAGACCTATGTGACGCATATAGTTGATCAAAAGCACATTAGTTTTGACCTTTTATAGATGTTTAGAAGCAAAACTATAAACACATTAAAATGGAACATTGTTTTGGCTAAGAAGGTTGCAATGTTCAAGATGGCGTCCAAGATGGCTGTCAGTTAGGCTTCTAAGACCTATTTCATGGCTATATGACCAACATACTCGATAAAAACAGTTTAATTGTGACTTTTTATGGATGTTTAGAATCTAAATGATACAAACGATTATTTATTGGAACATAGTTTTGATGCAGAAAGTGAAATTTTAAAGATGGCGTCAAATTTGGCCGTCATTTAGTTTCCTAATACCTATCCGACCAACAAAGTCGATGTAAAGCACTTTAATTTGGACTTTTTATGGATGATTAGAGGCCTAATAATACAAACGATTAAAATGGAACATTGGTTTGATTCAGAATGTTGAAATATCTAAGATTGTGTCCAAGATGGCCACCATTTTAAAGCAAATTTCGACCTGAAATCAAGAGCAATTAATAATTATTTTCTGATAGTTTTCAGCAGCCGTTGTATTTGGAGAATTTGACTGGCATGTTGTGGTTGTTTTTCAGCATTGTAAAATATTCAAGATGACGTCCAAGATGGCAGCAATAATAGGGTGGGGAATCACATGGTTTTTGCTATGATACACTGCACGGAAAAAATAACAGACTCTTAATTTTCGTAATGGTAATGTTTTTTGTCTTTGTTCTGGTAATCATATCCATAAACCCATGCACGACTTTCCAGACCTCTTTTGGCCGGATCTGTTAACAAACATTATATCATATTATACTCATAAAAGATCCTACTTTGGGAAAACATTCTGTCAAAAAAATGAAGTGATAAATGCCAAGATATACTGAACGGACACTATCACTGAAAACTTTGTTAGAGCATATTGAACAAAGTGTAAACATTTTTTGAATCAATATGCGAAAACATTAAGCTGGAAAGCAGCATATGGATGGATGGATAACATTACCAAAAATGAGAGAAAATACAAATGGAGTGCAGTGTAATAACACAAAAACAACCCATCAGTAAGATATCTGTATGCTGCAGTTGTTCATCAACATCTTGACTGCTGGTTGGGTGTAACTGTAAAATACAGACCTGCTGGTTGGGTGCAGTTGTAACAACCATTACTAACTGGTCTGGTGCAAGTGCAACAGACAGCACAGATGGTTGGATATTGCTATAACAAATATGAATGCTGGTCTGGTGCAAGTGTATCAGACATGCATGCTTGTAGGTGCAAGTTTAACAGACATGACTGCTGGTTAATTGCAACTGTGAAAGGCTTGACAAATGGTCGGGTGCAATTGTTACAGCCATGACTGATGGCGGGTTCAAATGTATTATACATAGATGCTTATAAGATAAAGCTGTAACAGACATGTTTGATGAATGCTGATAGTATGCAACTTATAAAAACAAGGTTGCTGGTCAGGTGCAACTGTGACATACATGCTTGACGGTCGGGTGCAATTGTGTTTACCAACCCGTTGGTTTGGTAAGAGCATAGGGACACAACTGCAGGGCTGAGGTAAGTGTAACATATATACCTGCTGGTTCAGCCCCACAGCTACATATATGCTTGATAGTCAGTTGCAGCCGATTAAAACATATCTGTTCATGAGATGTAACTCTTACAGACATGCATGCTGGTCTATTTTAATAGTAACCGACGTGCAAAATGGTTAATTGAAACTGATGTGGAAGGCGGTCGGGTGCAACTGTAACAAACATGCCTGCTGGTTAAGAGCAAAGTTTTAAACATGGGTACTGCAACAGGCCTGCTAGTCTCGTGAAGCTGTTACAGTAACAAACTGCTGGGTTTCAGACATATGTGCTGGCCATGTGCCACATAATCAAACATGCGTAATGGTAAATATGTCTGCTGACCCTGTGGCAACTATGGCTGGCCTGCTGGTCTGGTGCAAAAAGAACAGACATGCACACTGGCTGGGTGCAACTTGAACAGAAGTGCCTGCTGATCCAGTGCAACAGTACCCAGCATTCATGTTAGTTGGGCGCAATTACAACGTACAATATTGCTGGTGCGATGTAACTAACACACATGACTGCTGGCCCCGAGTCCTGTTAACAGAAATGTGTGCGGGTTCAGTACCACATAATTAAACACGTGTGATTGTAAGGATGTCTGATGCCTGGTGGCAATTCATGGCTGCTGTTCATTGAAACTTTAACATATATGCCTTTGGAATTGGTACCATTCAATCAGACATGCCTCCTGGTCCATTGAAAATCAATGGAAAAAGCTACTCGACCGATGCCCATCCATCAGACATGCCAACACACAATGTGATGCTTTATCAGACAAGACTGTTACATTTTCAATTCAACATACATGTCTACTGGTCCAGTGCCATTCCGTGAAGAGAATTGCTATGTCGCTGCAGCTGCAACATACCATATATGCCTGCTAACCTTGTGTAACTGCCACAAACACCCCTGCTGTTCCAACATGCCAATTGGTTGAGTGCTGCTGCAAGATGGATTCATGCCGGACCGTTGCCACTCAATAAGCATGCCTCCTGATCTTTTGCTTCTTAGTCTTGCATATCTGCTGTCACTGCGCTTCTCTATCTGCCATACCTGCTGGTAAGGTGTCTAACTGTCAGCCATACCTGCTGGTGTGGTGCCTCACTATAGGCCACGCCTTCTGGTGCGGTACCTCACTATCAGCCATGTCTGTTGGTGTGGTGCCTCATTATAGGTCATGCCTTCTGGTGTGGTGCCTCACTATCAGACATGCCTGTTGGTGTGGTGCCTCACTATCAGACATGCCTGTTGGTGTGGTGCCTCACTGTAGACCATGCCTTCTGGTGTGGTGCCTCACTAAAGGACATGCCTTCTGGTGTGATACCTCATTATCAGCAATGTATGTTGGTGTGGTGCCTCAGTATAGGTTATGCTTGTTGGCATTGTACCTCAATATAGGTCATGCCTGCTGGTTCGTTGCCACAGTGCAACCGATATTTTACTGGTCGAGTGCAGATGGGAGAAGGATGGTTACAAGTCTGGTGCCACCTGTACATAGGTGCCTTTACATCAGATATGTCTGCTGATTCGACGCCAATCTCACACATGCCTGCTTGTACAGTGCAACTCTATCAGACATGTGTGCTAGGTTCATTTATTCAAATACGTGTATTTGTAATGCATCTCCATCAGGCAAGGCATCTGGTCTGTTACAGACCCATCAGACATGCCTACAGGTAAGGTGTCGCTCCCCTTGGTTTGTAAACTTGTCGGCTACCATCCTGGACGCCATCTTGAATATATCTAATTCTGAGTGATGCATGAATAGCAATAACTGGGATTTTACAAGGATAATGTCTGTAATTCAAGAATCAGTAAAAGTAGATTTTGCATGCAAATCCCTGCAGTTTACTGGTCTCAAGAAAGATTTTCTTATATTTTTTTGTAAAAAACTGCCATCTTGGCTGCCATATTGTCTGCATTCTTATATTATTTTTATTTGGTCACATGCTTAGTGTCTTCAACTAGATTCCAACTTCACAGCTAACAATTTAAGAAAGCAAATGGGTTTGAGACATTTTTTTTCATATCACACAATTTTTTTCACTTACAATTGTCCTCCATCTTGGACGCCATCTTGGATATATCGAAATGCTCAATGATGCCAGAGTGGCATCACTCGGATTCTTCAAGGACAATGTATGCACTACCAGAATCAACAAAGAAAAAAAGTTTTAAATCAAGTTCCATGTCCTCCTAAAGTTCACCCAAATTCTGCCAGACTATTTTCCTTATCTGAATGTCAGTTTTGCATTAACAAAAAGTGCATGTCCTTATGAATTGTCACCTTATGCAGCATTTTATCTTGGTCCTTCCTGTTTGCCCAAGTATCCTTTATGTGGTTTCTGGTCCTCATAATAATCATTGGGTATGATCAGCTTTATTAACAAGAATAGTGATGCATAGAACAGCAAAGACATTCAGCTACGTTTGGCGAAATTTATATTATAAACTATCAAAACGTTCATTTTCCCTGTAATAGCATTTGCTGATGAATCGGTTTATGTATGAGGCTGAGAGAACTGGAAAATGTTATTATAATGGAACAGACATGAACGATCGTTATTCTGAGGTTGACCTCATTCTAACACACGTATGTTTAATACCCGTTTCTTTCAATGGATCTCTCTATATAAAATGGTGTCAGCTTAAAAAATTTAGATGTCACTACGTCATTTCTGCCTACAACGTTTTGTGAACATACACTGGTGGAACTGAGACTTTCAAACTATCTTCAATTTATGCCCAACCCTAATTCCAAGAATGTGCGAGGATGGCGTATTTGCACAAAACATAAACTTTTGCCATAAAGTTAAGCATATTTTTATACGATCCCGATTTTCAAAGTAATGGAAAATAATTTGAGGTTTAGGTTTTATTCGACATGTACACTTGTTATTTGGCTACCAACTTTGAATATGTATGATTAGTTTCATTCACTACTTTCCATGAATGGGAAGCTTACGGCACTGTACTATCCAGGAGTCGATATGCAAGAATGAATTTCTTTTGCTGTTGAGTCATGAAATAGCCTTAAAACACGTATGTTGGATAAATCTACAAAGAAGAAAGAAGACAGAATGTGTAAAATTGCCGTTAGGAACGCTGGTATGAAACTAGATGACATTGCAAAGGTATAGCTGATTTCATAGGCCTTCCGTACTTTTCCGGATTTCCATTGGGACTCAAGTCACATGTTCTTATATCACATGCCTTTCGCAGCCAATCAAAATTTATTCCATTACCACGAGACCGAGCAGCCATGTGCTCGAGGCCAGCATCAAAACACCAAAAAAAAAATATGTTTTGTAAGCAAACAGGCTGGTATATATTGCATACGAAGTGAGGATTAGTTGTAAGAGGCCACTTAGAGTCGCTTTGTATGTTTATTGTTACCTCGAAAACCAATTTTAAGTTTTTCAAACAGCACCCGTGGTTGCTTACAGGCTGATGACGTCAGTATCTAGTACTTTACAGCACCGGTGCTACTGAATCATTATGGTACGCGGTGCATTATCTGACGACCACGTGATACAGTTAAAGGTGGTTATTGGGACTTTGACAGCTCAAAAGTACCAGTACGAAATCCTGGAATCTGGTGTTAGGTTACCCCTGGACTCGCTTTATGGCCAGAACATGGTGCTCCCACATGACATTGCAAGATCTCACTGTACTCGCATCATCGACGAATACAAAAATCAACAACACCGCTAGTCTACAACCAGCCGAGCTAGTTGCCGGACTTGAACTCAATCGGACATGTGTGGGACATGCTCAGCTGACATGTTTGAAACGGGGAAACAGCCGTATCAAAACCGTTGTGAATTTTGCTAGACTCTACTGCAGGAGTGGGACAGGATTTCATGTCTTGAACGCATGTACCCAGTGTATTTAATGATGAAAATGTGCCAATTTGTAATTCGACAGTGTGAAGGCTATACACAACATAAACCGGAAGTAATTAATTATTGTGAGCCATTTCGTAAATTTTGCACCAGATCCTGAGAGTGTATGCTCCAAGGAGAAAGTTTTGAAGAAATTACAACTATCGCGGCCTTATTGTGAAAGTTTTGCTGACTCTTGGCATCCATGCTGTATTCATTGAATTTTGTTAAATTTATGGGTAATATTTGTAAGGTGTTTGCATTCTATTAACAAGTCAGAGTTTTCATGGCTTTTCTTTATCAAATCCATGGCATTCTGATTTTGCTGTCTTCGACAATTAACTTTTGGTATCTCTCGAAAGATTCTGTTCTTACCGTTCCTAAAACCTCAGTGGTGTTATCAAATGGAATATGCTTAACTTTATGTCATAAGTATATATTAAATATGGATTTGTAGCAAATAGCATCAAGAATACTTAAATATTTGAGATATTCTTGATTAGAATGTCACTGATGCAGTACGATGTACAAAACCTCAAACGATCGCAATATTGCAAGTGGTCATGTGATTATCATTAACAAAAACTACAGCTGTATGCATAATAATAATTTGATTTGCCTCTTTGTTGGGGGACAGCCTCCAAGCAGTCTTCTCACATTCCCCCATAGGCCCTTGAGAAATTGACTGAATCTTAAGCCTGGAGTGACCCCCATGGAACCAACTAAAGATTGCCTATAGATTAGGGCAGGTTATCTGCCTGAGTAATCCAAGGCCTCGCCTATTCGGCAGGTGATCCCACAAGAAAAGGGGTCAGTTATCTGGCATTTAGCAGATCACCATTGAGTGTATCAAACTGAGTTCATTGGTTTCAGATAATTGGACGACCGATGAATGACGAGGAACGTTGTCATGATTAGCGCCCACTTGTTAGATTACGAACCCTTTTGGGGGACGGAGAAGACATTGACTAGAAGGAGTTTAGACACATGCTTGCTCAACATGAAAAAGTAAAATAAAAAACATGTTACAAATTGATTACAGAACAAATGAACAGAGGAATTATAAGACAATCATGTAACCTTCAACTTTCTCTAACTTATCCCATCAATCCTTGATATATTACTATGACATACATTACGGTATATTGAAAAATCGAAATAAAATTTGCATTGTTGACAATGGTACATTCAGCTTTAATGAACTAATGAAAGTCGGAGGTGTTGGGGTGGTGGCTGGGTTAAGCTTCCTGTCCCAACACAGCAACTGACTTCTCTGAGAACAAAGGAGCAAAGCAGCCTCGCCCTTAACCACTATATGACAGCTACCTTAGTTAACCAATAGAAATAGCGCCTCTCTGTGTTTGCATAAACCTGTTGATATGGAATTCTAGCATACAAAATAATGCCCGGAGATGGTTTTATTATTACTCTGATTTACTGTTATGAAACATATGATATTTGATACGTAAGCCAGAAGCCTTCACTATGTTACGTCTGAGATTTGATGTACTAGCAATTGTTTGAAGTGCATCGTGCAAACCAGGGTTGCGTATAAATACCAATTAAATTAAACTGTTATTAGAACACATTCAATGGCGCGCCATCGCAAATCCCCGAGCTCTCGAAGATATTTAATGGTATTTGATCATTTGAACCCATCCCATGGTCACCAGTTTGATCCTAGGGTAAAAAATTTCAGTGTATCCTGGTCTACTGCTCATCTCCTTTAATTTGATATGCCACATAACCATGTTCAGAAAATTAAATTTTGAACCCCCAGCACCCCAAGTCCTAAACCCTAGGGCATGACCCGGGGGACGGAATAAAATTCCCACCTTTGGTTTTAAAAATCTTTGAAATTGACTTTGTACTTGAGATTGAATGATATTTGACCTTTTGGTTCCTCCCCAAGGCCCCAGGGAGCGATTACCAAGAAAATTGTGCCATTGCATGTGCCATTCTTGTAAGTAACTCACACACCAAATCTAGTTGAATTCCGAAAAAAATGACTCCCAAAACCCCATGGTACCCCCAAGTCCCACCCCTGGGGCATGACCCAGGCGGCCAAATGAAAATCCCATCTGATATGTTTTATATAATCTTTCATTTTTGAGAAGACACACAAAGTTTTGTTTAAAAATCTTTGAAATTTACTTTGTGGTTGAGATTAAATTATTTAACCTTTTGGCCCCTCCCCAAGGCCCTAGGGGGCAGGGACCTAAATCTGGATGATTTCAGGAAAACAAATTGGACCCCCAACCCCCCCACGGTACCCCCAAGTCCCGTCCCTTGGGCATGGCCCAGGCGGCTGAATAAAAATTCCATCTCATATGTTTGTGAGAAAACACACAAAGTTTGGTTTAAAAATCTTTGAAATTGACTTTGTAATTGAAATTTAATGATATTTGATTATATGTGACCTTTTGGCCACCCCCAGGGCCCCAGAGGGCGGGAAAAATGTGCCATTGCACACCCCATTCATGTGAGCAACTTACATACCAAATTTAGTAGGATTTCGTCCAATGGTTTAGGAGGCGATAGCGTGACAGAGGGACAGATGGAGGCGATTGCAGTATCCCGATCGCCTTTTTTTTAAAAAAAAGCATGAGGATAAATATAGTCGTTATAATATATTACTTTTTAAAGATTATTGTAACAATTTTGAACTAGCATCAAAACCGAAATATAAATGAAAATGTATCGTTAGGATGGTACCTGATACTTGTCTAACACAAAAAACAATCACATCGATTAGACAAAACAAGGCTCACAACTCACATACTGTCAGAGCTAAAGAAAAAATCAGTTTGACAACGACTGTTTACTCTTAAATATTAGGTAATTTTCGAGATATCAACGGGTGTCAAATATAACGTTCTATTTTACTTTGATCATGTCACACTTTAGAATCATTTTAAATATACTTAAGCGCAAAAGAAAAGCAACACATACACTGAACCGAAGTTCTAAGTAGCCACTTTTCAATTTCTTTTTTCTGACTAAGCCCTAGTGATATTAAAATGAATTTTTGCCCAAGTATGTGTATTGTAATGAACTAAAGTTAAGCAGTGTTTTGGAAGAGTTTTCTATCACTTCACGATTTTTGGGTTCAAAAATGCTAAAATCAAATTTTTGAAGAAAATAAGCGTTTTAAGTGCAGTTTTAATCAAAGTCAAGTACACGTGATTGCAAATCTGCCTAGTCGACTTGAAGAACATCAAACACTTGACATTTTGCTTATGACAGGTTTTTTATGAATTTTTAAAAATTGATAATTTTCCGAATTTTCCGAAATTTTCGGAAATCATCAGCTGCACATACTAAAATCATTGTATGTGTTTTATTTTACGTTAATATGTTTGACAAAACACCATGCAACTTGATGAACCCATTTTCTAATGATATTTTTTACTTATTTGGTATCCACTTCCGCTTTTAACGTGAAACTTTAAAGGTCATTTAACTGGCATTTGTTAAAGATTTCTTTTAATTTTTAAGCTGAACAGTGAAGCCAAGTCATAATAAAGAACCCCTGAAAATTGCACTACTGTGCCGCGGATAATAAAGCGTACAGAGCAATGCAAAGTGTGCATGCAAACTGCATGGTAAAGCTAAAATTCCTTTGATTAAGTTGTTGACCGTGGCTGTCTTCATGTTAACGTAGAAGAGGAATGGAGTGTTCAATTGTCAAAAAAAATTTTGATTCATTTCATCTTATATCACAGATGTTATAAACAGCTTGAAACTAATTAAAATATAAATGGATAACGTATCTGATAAATAGTTAATATCACACTAAAAAGTGTGACTTTTTGAAATGATGGTACCTTTACTCGGACCTCGTCTGTGCAAGGTCTACCAGACATTTTGAAATGACATAATTTGCAGAGTCTCAACAAAGCCTTGGACCTTCTTATAGAATTTAAATTTTGTGAGAGCGATTTTTACTTTCTGAACAGGAGCAAAAATTGTATGGTGGCTACTTATAACTTCGGTTCAGTGTACTAAACATTTACTTCCTTTCGACCAAGATATTCACTCCCATATAATGTGATCGCTAAGTCCCATTATTGTTCTTGCATACACTATCAAAATTAGAATGGCGTGGCTTATGGGTGCGGAGCTGCAACGATACTTACAAGGCAACTCCCATTTTTAAAGTAAGTAAAGGTGCAAAGATCAGGAATCGATACAATCAAGTACCATACCTGACCCAGGATACCAATGGGAAAGTGACAAACTCACAGAAGACACCCCAAACAGAGCCAAGAGGTCAGCCCTTTCCCAGCAGGTGACCGCAAAGCACATATAAACAGACGCGCACAAAGACATAGCAAACACAAGACAACAAAAACATAAAAGATCCACAAAAGAAGTACCGCCTTGGAACGGTCAGTAAAATATTTTACTGGAGGGCTTAAACCGGTTTAACGGCGCCAACCTCACCCTTAATTCAGATGTGGATCAAGACAGAGTTACGAACTCTTACAGTTTATGCAAAATAAGTTCAGACCCAATATTTGTTTTAGAAAGCAAAAGTGTAGACAAAATTAACGCATGTAGTTTTATGTTTCTATCAACGTTTATTTCGTTTACCTGACGTCTTTAATTTTTGACGTAATTGGCCGTTTGTATCCACAAGAATATTAACTAGAACGCGCAGTCAATGGGGTGCCATCGCAAATCCCCACGCTAAAGTTTTTGACCCCCAGCACCCCCAAGTCCCACCCCTGGCGCATGATTCCGGCAACAGAATGAAAATTCTGTTCAATATGTTTTCTCTCTTTTATTTGTGACATCACATGCAAAGTTTGGTATAAGAAAAATGAAATTGCATGGTAACCAAAATTTAATGGTATTTGACCTTTTGACCTCACCCCAAGGTCAATTGACCCTAGGATGAAAATTTTACATGCATTTTGTTCTGCTCGTCATCACCGTCGATTTGATATGCCACTTGACAATGATTGAAAAAAAATATTTTTGACCTCCCTGGGCACCCCCAGCGCCCCAAAGTCCCACCCCTGGGGCATGACCAAGGTGACAGAATGAAAATCCCATCTGATATGTTTTGTATCTTTCATTTCTACAACACACACATAGTTTGGTATAAACAATCTTTGAAATTGAAATGTAAACCGAAATTTAATGATATTTGACCTTTTAACCTCACCTCAAGGTCACCAGTTTGACCATAGGGTGAATATTTTACTTACATTCTGTTCTGCTCGTCATGCATGCCTCATTCATGTGAGTAACTCATACACAACATTTGGTTGAATTTCTTCCAATTGTTTAGGAGGCGATAGCATGATGGACGGACAGATGGACGGACAGACAGACAGACAGACGGAGGCGATTACAATATCCCCTTCGCTTTTTTAAATAAAAAAGCGTAGGGATAATAATCGAAATCCTTTAATGTCACCACATAGCCCTCAACACATTGTATAAAGGACATACATAAATAACACAATGCACCTGTTATGACTGTTTGAAAAAAGTAGGTTGACGTCAACAAAGAGACACATCCACTGTGAGTGATATTAAAAATAGTTTTCAAAACTTTCAGTGTTTTCCTTCAGTTAAGACATCTTGCTATCAGATCAAACTGTTTGTTTTTAAATCGAATCAAACATCATCTTTTTAGACGTCATTGTTGAAACATACTGACGTCATTATAACGTCAGAATGAAAATTGTGATCAAAACCATTTACCACAAATTATTACTCATTGTGCAGGAATACAGAAAATAATTAAGATATCATCCTCATATGATACATGTGATAGAAAAAGCTGATTTAAAAGTGTTGCGTTTTTATTGCGTTTAAGTATAATTATAAGACATTAGCTGATTGGTAATAAATTACAAAACTTAGTACTTAATTAAAAAAAATCTAAATAAGTCCTAGTCTTTACAATGTATTGATCAGTTAACTCGCAAAATTGTACCTTTAATTTGTCAAATCGGCACCAGTCATCCTCTTCTAGATCAAATTCAAAGATAAAGAGCTGTACTATATTAATTTGATCTGTAATAATAGTCCATGTACATTCTAGATTGTTCTCATATAGTCCATCGCCATCATAGTCAAGATTATTAATCATTCCCTTGCTTGTACTGGTGTTGAAAATAATATCTTCACATTCATAGTGTTTATCTGAAACATATTGTGTAAATAACATAGAAGATAGTTAGATCGAATGAATGAGGTTCAAGTTTTTATGTCAAACTCTGATTAGCTTGGACAATGAATGTAGTCAGCAGTGGCTGATCATACCAAGAATCAAGTGAGCATGACCATAAATGCCACAAGAAAACACAAACTCAGTCCAATTCGTCTGTATTTGTCAATTGCAAACACAGCTAAGACTGATAAAACGATATTGATATCGCGCCAAAGCCCAATGTGGTTGTGTACATTTAAAATAGGGTGGATACCATGATTCACTTCACTTCTATTACATAATTACCTTTAATAATCACAGTAATTTAATGTCATTTGTGTTAATGCATGAACTAGTGTAATAGCTACATTTAAAACCCCATTGACAGTTGAGACCAAAGCATGTATCGATTATGTAATATCAAGACCACCATTCACCAAAGTGACCAGAATTTATGTATATATAAATACCATCAATATATGATCCAAATGTTGCCTGAAACCCAATGCCATATGAAGACGTCCGTGAGAACCAGCGTACGAAAAACATGCCTGACAGTGAGGTCAGCTCAGGAGGTGGATCAGGTTCACAGATTTTCTCAAGCAATGTACCGCTGCCAGAATAACCATTGTAAATCTGGAGACAACAAAAAACATGATGTATGATAATCAAAACGTAAACTACAGTTAACTTTGTGTATACCTTCAACTAAAATTGCTGTAACTTTCAATTAAAAAAACGGTATACATTTGATTCAAATACCTTGTCTGAATTACTACCTATTCAGAAAAAACGTGACATTTATTAACATACAAGCTAATTTTGCCTCTAGCTGCACACCACTTCAAGCTAACATTCTGGTGACAATGCACAATGTGGCTTATTGGCGAGACGGTGAGGCTGGAAAAAGATACGCTAGGAAAAATGTAAGAATGGAGCTACTTTACCTCCATTTTATAAGAAGTCAATGGGGCTAATCCAGTTGAATTTACCTGTATTTTAACAGAAAATGGCTATATTGCTAAGATTTCTACTTAATAACATAAAACTATGATCAAACAAAGTAATATAAGCACATTTGCCTGAGAATTCGCAAAAAAGCATTTAAAAGCTTTAATTACAGTCAGCCCTAAATGCATATGTGCTCTAAGTTCATGCCATTTACCTATGTTTTCATTCATTATAATACCCGTTGGTGTATCTGTCAGTTTAGCCTCAGGCATACCTTTCTATTTAGCCCAATTCTATGCTTCCAGAATAAAACAAAACATATAGCCCCATTGTAGTGTGGCCATTCTGAGTACGAGGGTCATCCAATAAAGAATGATACTTTCTTCATAGTTTGAAAACCTCTGTGTGCATTTAGTTAAAATTCACCACAATAATAGTATGACATCTTAGCAATTCAGGATTAGAAAAATATGTTTGTAATTGATCAGTTGCCATAGTAACGGGATGTTTTGTGGAAGGACTTGAAGACGCATGGCCACGTTTTCATTATTTTTTGCATACCCATGGTCATTCAAAGTCTTTTATTTTTGATCACAGATAGAATTTAACCTCTTGATATCATTTCTTAGACTTAACAATCTTAGTGTTACATAAAATGCTATAAAAGAAGAACCAAATATGCATATCCTTTATTTTGGTTGCCTAGCAACCAATTCACTCAGGTTTTTATAAACACACTACTTTGCGTTGCTATGGTTACTATGTTAGCAATGTATAAATTACAAAAGGTATGGTTATGTGCAGCTGGTTGTAATTTAGTTACATGAACAAAACCCTGTTCACTTTAATTGCCTCCGACTATTTGATATTAACTTTTCAAGTCAAGAGATCAGCGAAAAATGCCAAAAATTTCTTAGAAACTTGATTTTTTAAGCTTTGTTTCCATTGTAACAGCTAAAGTCTCTGGAATATTACTTTTCCCTATTAGTTAAAGACAGATAGCATGAGCATATACAAGTATTAGTATAAAAATAAACTATACATCTCAATCTGTTGCCATGGTGACCAGCTATAGTGAGCTGTCCACGTGTGTTCGCCTTGTCTTCTAATGTTGCCTAGCAACAAAAGTTGGAACTATGTAACCCGTCGAATATGGCACATGTGAACAGCCAAAAAGACGTGCTAGCTTTGAACAAGAGTTCATAAGTGTAGCATGTAAATTCACTGCACTATAGAAAAAGTCTCATTCTTTATTGGATGACCCTCGTATGTGAACTTTTAACAACCCTAATGAATTCATATTTGCATAGTTGCCTCGCTTTGATTATGTCATTTTGGTATGTGCTTAGCGTCTTTTCTACTTGATGTTACTAGAGTGTTAGTAGTATGAAATAATTGTCACATTTTCTGGCAAATTTTTCACAAACAGCTTTGAGTCCTGTTTTTAAAGGAACTCATTTTTTATAAATAGCGCATCGCCAAGACGTTTGAACATGGACTCCACCTTACTGATGAGTTTCTTCACGTAGTCCTGATTAAATTTGTACAAAAACAAGAAACTGTCATATAAAGACTTATAACGATTTTCCTAAAAGTATATAGAATTGCATAGCTACGGTGCAGAACAAAATTTCTTGTTATCATTCTACTCAGTTCCGATGAAAATTTATAGAGGATCTTACACCAGTGATCATTTCATATGAAACTTACTAAACGAGCCTTTAATATGAACTTATCAGGAGTGTAAGATTCTGTTTATCATGTGACCTTTTAAATGCTATTTTATTGCCTTCAGAATTTGTTGATTTCCATGAAAATATTGCTTTGTTGTCATGGATTTCTTCATGACGTCTATTGTTCCCGCTGAAAGTGTTATGTAACCTGTGTTCATAATTGTATAAATAAGATGCCGTTTTCCACTGGATAACTGTACCATCATATCACAGTGTCGTGAGTTGGTCTGCAGTGGGTGATTGTGATATTTTCTGATCATCATCACTTACATATTGCGTTTTAATAACAACATAATCTAGGAAGACGATTTAGTACCAGTAAAATGCATTTAAGCCCCCAGTGGCTAAGGCTGCTGTATCTTCTTAAGCGTTGGTTATGTAGTTGTTGATTTGTTGTTTATTGTTGCTCCCATTGTTTCTAGGGGTTCTATGCTTGGTTTATATTTTATTATTCAATACTTTGTTTCCTTCTAGTTTTCCAATTATCTTGATGGAGAAGAGTGAGCTGGTTGCTCTATTTTATCTGTCTTCCTGGTGTCGTGTGATAGTCAGTGCTCTGTGAATCTTCCTTGCGTTGCCATGGGTTGGTCGGCAGTGATTGTGTGGTATATCCTGATCATACTAACTTCCCTTTTTAATTAGATTGACTAATATGAGGTTTTAATGAATTTGATTTCTACATAAATATAAAGGCCCCAACACAAATAAATATATGCCTCATAAAATAAAGAAAATAGCAAAATAGGCACGCCCTTTTATTTGTATTAAATAATTCCATGTATTACAATGTATAAACATATCATGCTAATCAGTAGAGCAAACCAATAGTCCAACACATTTGCTTTAACTATTGAAATACATTTAAAATATCTCTAGTATGTTAGTGAAATAGGATGCACGACGTGTCAAATAGTAACCCACAGATTGGCTCAAATACAAGGGTGCGTCAAAATATATTGCAGCAAAATCGAGTAAATGAAAATACAATAGTAATGTACAATTATTTTTATTTTAATTCCTCGGAATACTCTCCTTTAATAGCAACGCTGCGTTTAAAACGTTTAAACTAGTCCTGAAATGCTTCTTTGGTTATCAATTTTAACCAGTGAAAATTCGCAGAACCAAGGTGATTCCTCTTTGTTAGTCCAAATCTCCGTCCGTAGATGCAATGAGAGGATACTTTGTGATCGCAGCTCCACTTACAGTTTAAGTTTGATAATTTTAATATATGTGCATGTGGTTTGAACATTATCTTCAAATTATTGGTGTTCACTTTTTTAACTTGTCAACTTTGTCATTTTTTGGCATCTCTGATGCAATGAGCATATACTTTGTGAGCACAACTCCTCCTACAATTTTATTCCGATCTTTTTGAAACTTTGCAGATGTTTTGCAGGTGTTTTGACCTTTAAGGTATTATACAAGTTTTTTTGGCATTATCGTCAACTACTTTGTCTCTCTCATTTTATTCAACTATTGAACTGCGTCATTCCGAGTGCAACTCCTTGTACTGGTCTTTTTTTTAACTGCACATGTGTTTTCTTCATAGTATGAATGAAGATTTGCATGTGAATTCTTTATTATTATCACCTTATTGGCTTAATATCTATCCGTACTGACAGAGCAAAACGTCGCGAGTTGATGGGCACGCTCTATTTTTCTAACAATAAACAACTCCATATCTCAAAACTTACTGGACAGTCGTCTGGTGTAAACACTTAATCACGCTCTCGCCTATCGACGTTTTGAGCAAGAAATTTACATGAGGGATAATAAAAAAAAAATAACAAATTCAATAGTTCAAATAACTGTTTTTTATGCTTTTCCTGGTCACACTCACTCGTTTATATTTTGTAAATTAATACAAAAGTGTATTAACAATTTACCAAATGTGAGAGGTCTCAAATTACAAGTTGATCAATAGTTAAAATAGAATCTGATACAACCAAACCAGAGCGCTAAAACCCCTATAGGCGCTATAATGTTTATTTTGAAATTTTCGCGAGGGTTTTATTTTCAGAAAACATCGCAGATGCTAAGTTTTGTTAAAATAAAACCCTAGCGAAATTGTGAAATCACCCTGCCAATTCCTGATGTAGTATAATATAAATCATGGCAAAGTTTCGATTTTTTACGTGGCAAATATGTCTTTTAACGCCTTTCACGAAAGCAAATCTCGCGGTACTTTACAGTATTCCTATTGTAACAACTTAAGGATTGAAATGCAGATGTTCAGTTTGCGTTAGATGATGCAAAACATTAGGCTTATTGATGTCTTTAAGCCCAAAGTGCTTCTCAGAGACATTAAAAAGCAAATTGTTTGCATCATCCAGTGCAAGTCAAAAACCTGCATTTCAATTCTTATATTTACGTCTTATATTTACGTCTTATATTATCAATCAGATATGTCCTACACTCTCACTACCAGCCTCGCCTGTTGCCCTTTTAAAATAATGTCAATTAAAACAGGGGTGTTTAAACAGCCGTCAAGCAAAACTGTTATACACAACGTCATGAGGTTTATGTTAATTACGTTATGGTGATACGATAACTACGTCATACAAACATGATAAGCAGAGCCAGTCATTGGCTGACGCTATCGTTAGTCCGCTCAAGGCGTATATCAGATTACATAAATGTTCAATAAATGCAAACATTTGGAATGTTGAATTCATCTAGGGCAACTAGAATGGAAATGTTAATATATAGAAAATAAAGGTGATACTAACTGTATATCTATTATTAGAACGTACCTCAAGAAGGTTTTGTGCGCATTGTGTCGTCTCTATATGTAAACGTTTGACTTTTAGATATGCAGGTTTGTTTCCTGGTACTCTTATAGACCAATCACAATTAACACTGACGTCATCAAACTTTCCCGGATATATGTAACCAAACTGTCCTGATTCTGATTCCAGAACATCACCACACAAACTCACATCTTGAAGAAGAATTTAAACCAGAGTAATCAGTTTGATTACCTCAGGCACATGCGTATGAACAACAAAAGCTCCATTTTAGGGCGGTGGTTCTGTTGTTTTTGATGTATTGTTATTTTTTTTGTTGCTCCCATTATTTTGTTGGAGATTTTTTGTTGTTATTCAGAACTAAGTGTCTTTTCTGGTTTTGTAAACATTTTGCAGAGGAAGAGAAAGCTTGTTGCTTTACTTTAATTGTCTATAAGTGTATTCTAGATGTCATGTGAATGTTAGTGTTCTGTGACTTTCCTGGTGCCGTAGGTTGGTCTACAGTGTGACATTGTGGCATTTCCTTGGAAGTGTATGCAGCTAAGCGTGTAGAAATGATATGATCGTGAATTGTTTGCTATCTCAATATTATTTGATAAAAGTAGATAAAAATGAAAACAGCGGATTCAGTTTCTATGAGTTTGGTAACAGGAGTTAATTTAACATGCAGCAATCTCAGGATAATTATAACTGACTTTAACTCCTTTTTATATCTTGATTTATATGTACTAGGAGATGATTCGTGGATAAGTTAAGGTATTTTCATGCACACCAAATAGCTATGTATCTTGATCCATATCGGAATTAAGGGTGAGGTTGGTACCGTGAATACGTTTAAGCCCTCAAGTAATTTTCTTACTGACCGCTTCAAGGCAGTGTTTCTTCTGTGGATCCTTTATGTTATTTGTGTTTTGTCTTTGTCATACTGCCTTGTCTGTTAATTGCAGCCTTGTTGTCACCTGCTGGGAAAAGGCGAACCTCTTGGCTCTCTTGTATAAGATGTTTTCTTGTATTTTTGTCATTTTCCCATAAGGTGTTCTGGGTCAGGTCTGGTACTTGATTGTATCGTTTTCCTGATCCTTGCCTTCTTCCTTATTTTAAAGGATATTCTGGTATTTGAAAGAAATCTTTAATTCTGAAATAACATCTTATCTAGAAAATTTTCTATATAGAGCTTGTAACACGAAACCCCCTTTTTCAGTTTGAAAATGTTCATATTTAGCGTAATGATTAATTTGATTTGTCGCTGAGAACAATGGGTTTAGATTACAAATATGACCAGGGAGTCAAAGTGTAAGACCAAAAAAAACTTCAAATCAGATAAATTGCTTGTCAAAGTTACCACGGACTTAGAATCAATAGATCACTGGTGTACTAATCCTATCCACAGGATAGGATTAATACACAAGCAATCTATCGATACGTGTTAGCTCAAGTAAAGTGTACACGTTAGTGTTTAACTAAGCAATTGTAAATAAAGAATTGCGTCACTGTCACTCTTGGTTGGCACGACAGTACCTCAACTCACAGCGTTGCAAGTCAAAAGCAAGCCGCTTGTCATACAGCGACATGCGATGTAAACTATTTTCAACAATTACATAGTCCAAGGGACAATAATGGAAACCCTCCCCCTAACGGGATTATGTGAGACCCATATATTCTTGAAGCTTATGGTATATGTTAATAAATCCTAGTTGTTGGACGAAAATCTAATGCTGGATAAGCAAACAGTCGGCATGTTTCCATGGCAACCACCAAAATTTTGAGTTTTTAGTATTAATCCAATTATTCTGAAGAAAACCTTGCATATTTTATCTTATAAATCATTCTAAGAAGTGCTAATTTTTTCTCGATATGTTTATTGCATGTCCAGCAGCTTAGCTGTATGATTTGCTTGTATATAAATTAGAATCTAAAAACATGCTTAATTTGTTGAAAAAAAAGTTGTTTTTTTTTAAACAAATGAGTGCGATATCTTTTTTTTCATTTTTGGCACTTATATTTATTTTGAAAATGGCACAAAAAGTAACCAGGTCATTAATTGTTTAATTAACTGCTCAATAGATAAACAATATTGCTTAAGTATAACAGAAGAATGGGTGGGGTAAAATGACCCCCAAAATAAGAAAACTGGAACTTTGCCAGTAAATGGATTTTAGATGAAATAGGCAATCACTGTTTACAACCACATTAAAACTACATATTCTATGCGCATAAGTGTCCCATGTTTAGTAAATATAACCACAAAAAGTCAAAGCTTTAAAAGTCAATATACGAGGGCCATCCAATAAATAGCGGACTTTTCCTTATAATGTAAGAGTTTGTATCATTTAAACATCTCAAATGTAACCATTATGTGCAAAACTTTTAGAGCATGCAACAACATATCCAAATATTTGAGGGAAAGTGAGTTCGATTGTTTCTTAGCAATAAAAAAGTGATATTCAAGCTTACCTGGCCAGATTTTCATCACACAAAACCTCATGTTAAACAAACTTAATCTGACATTCAGCTATTATCATGACTGAATAACTTGTCATTTAATTTGTTCTAGTTTAATTGTTCTTAATATTACATATTCAATATGGCCATTTACATGTCCAATGAGTCATGGTTGCCTAAGCAACCAATTAAATGTGGAAAATTGGACTATTTTTGCATGGTCTATATGCGTGTTGCTAGGCAGCAAGAGACACATTTGATATATTATTTTAATGCATACTGTTTTGAAATGGAGAATATATATTTATGATAATTTCAGGATGGCTCAAAACCTTTATATCAACCAACGATAATTATAGGGCAAATTCATTACCCCTACCCCAATTTCTGAAGCCACATTTTTTTTTACATTTTTTGTCGCCTTTTACTGCTAAACGTACCTGCCAATTTTCACATTTTTCAAACGCAGTCAAGGAGCTGTTCATAATAGTTACCTTATGTGTTAGTTTATAAAATAGATCCTGTTTTTGGAACTGGTCTGCAAATGCCAGTAACTATGGCAACCATTTTAAGACATCTGGCCAAGTTAGCTTTACTAACATGTTTTTTGTTGCAAAGCAACAGGTGACATCACTTTCTATCACACTTTTTGATATGTTGTTGCATGTGCAAAGAGTAAGGCCACCTAATGGTTACTTTTGTGATATGTTAATAGTACAAACTCTTATATTATAAGAAAAATCCCGCTATTTGTGAGATGATCCTCGTATTAATGTTTTACATTGAGGTACATGTATTTTATCGGTGTTGGAGGCTGGTTCATACAACCCACCGCCAACAATGTTCTATTTGAAGCCATATTTCATTTGCACATGTTGCTTTTAAACCATATAATCCAAATATAATTTCCCATTCTTATTAATGGGATCAATGGTTGGTATTGTTTTCATTTTAACAGAACGGTCTGTTAGCAAACAGTGAAGAACCTGATCAGAGGATCTAGCAAAGGTACTGATGGTGGGGTAGATAGAGTTGTTATTTGAGGTAAAGAAAGTCTTTAACAGGATCATCTTGGTGAAGAACCTGGTCAATTAGCGAGTGTTTTGCTCCCTGTCTGTTCCACACAATGTGGTCCTAGGGATGCTGTAAAAGATCGTTTATATGATCAACTACGTGTCATGCCTGCAATAACCCCAGCATTAGCATACCTCATCCCATATGGTAATTGTAATGGCCCCGGAGGCAGAATGATAAGCCAGTCCCTGATATTGAGGGTAAGAGGATCCTGGAGTATGCATTGACTTATGAACTGCTCCTCTATACCATGTGCCTCAAGAAACGCAACA
Organism: Loripinus fragilis; assembly: GCA_964019695.1. Lineage (NCBI taxonomy): Eukaryota > Metazoa > Mollusca > Bivalvia > Lucinida > Lucinidae > Loripinus > Loripinus fragilis. The sequence continues at coordinate 21,602,659 of OZ026529.1, forward strand.
TTCACTTCATTGCAGAAAAGGTCAGGTAATACAGCATATGTTATGTTAAAAGGGCATGTTACTGATGTGATGGTTATCTCTGGAGAGGAGGTTGCTCTGCAGCCGTCAGCTGGTAAACGAAATGTTGATTGATACGCTGTTCCAAAGCAAGCCCTAAATCATTGCCCATACCTGTCTAAAAGTGTAGATATGGCAAGAGCTCAACTGACTGGAAGCAAAGTTCTATTGTCTGGAATAACAAGGAGTAAGAGTGATGTTCAGATTGGAGGCAAACATCGAGAATAAAACTGAGTGATCATCCATGAAGATCCTAGAGAGGATTGTCGATAGCCTCATACAACAGGTGGTGTCTATTGATGATATCAGTCGAGCTTTGTCCCAGGAAGAGGCACTACAGATACAATGCAGGAGAAATGCCTAATAATGAAAAAAAATTATGGCCTTCCTGGACCTGCAGATGCAATTAACAGTGTCGCTGGAAACTTTATCTAGTGAGAGCTGAGAAAGTTATATCACCCAAGGAGTAAACACCAGGACCCGGTTGTACGAAGCTCTATTAAATTTAATCATGGATTAAGCGTTAATCAATCATTTAAATCTTAACGATGGATTAACTAATTGATGTATTTAAATGTGTTGTACGAAGCCTCATTAAACGGTTGATTAGTTAATTGACCTTTAATCGAGGGTTCGTAATTAATTTCAATAGAAATCATAAAACCAGTCTCCCATAATTCAGCCATGTAAACAAAACGCCGCCATATTAGAAAAGAGAAATTCTCGAGTCAAAAGTTACAAATCAAGTTAAGGACGTAAAGAAAGAGGAGGAATCAAGCTGATCGGGATGGTCGATTGTTACCCGGGGATCGTTACTCCTGTAACGTTCTTATCACAATAAAAGGTTAATTTTCTATGAAACACAGTGAGAGTATAAAGATATACCAAGTATCCAGATATCACGGAAATGTTAAAGCTGTCTACTCTTTGATTGTTTTATTGACAGACTCTGTTGAAATATCTGGTAAGCGTCGCCAATGGCAATGTAAACAATGACGTCATTGTCTATGTCGCGCTCTTTTGTTGCTATTTTCATCACGCCAGTTTTATCTGACTCACTGGGCCACCTGGTATAGCTACCCAGGGGGGGATACTCTGATATTTTTATGTATACGTAGTCTCGGGTAAAATATTTTTTGGGTGCTTGAAATTCCTGATATTTTGGGGTGAAATGTAGATGCTGGGCGCGAGCCTACGCATGCAGAAAAAAATAGAGACCCCCTCCCCCCCCCCCCACACGGGAACACTCAGGCTTCGCAGAAATCAGGCGTTTGAAAAAGGCGAACCTGCGTGAGATTAAAATCAAGAACATGAGCCCATGGAGGCCCTGTACACCCAAAATAACGACACACTCAGGTCGAAAACGAAGACGACCAAATGACAGAGTTATCACCGAATTCCGCATCCCTAACCAACGCGGCCCTTGCTTCTCCTCAAAATTAGCTCTATTATATGAAAATGAAAAAGAACGCAACCGTAACATCGGGTTTTCATCGAAACAGTTAAACAATAAGCCTAAGCCAAAACGAACGTCAGATGCTACCCCTCAGTAAACAGTATTGGATCTATTCAGACCCAACAAAAATGGAACTGATACGGCCCAAATCAGTTTAAACTATAAAACAAAACGGAATACAAAACAAACACCCTGGAACATGATCAAACATGATCAGACTGACAAAATTCGGGACTGTGCCTGATTCGCGGTGTTTGTTTAGTTTGTTTGATTTGATTCTTTACGTCCCAGTCAACAATCTTTCAGTTACGTAGGGACGGGTTTTTTCTGGGCTGAACCAGTACTATGCTAGGATTAATGTGTCTTGCTCAATGACACGACGCAGTGAAGCCGATGAGGCTCGAAACCGTGACCCTTTGGTCTCGAGTTCGCAGTGTTTGAAAACAAAATGCGGTCAAAGCAAACGCTTAGGAACCGGGCCTGGCCGTAGACCAGATTGGGCCGGTACGGGTCCAGACTTTTTGGCCAAACACACAGCTGCCACCCATTGGGTGGCAACTACTTTGGCTATCGTCAAAAAACTTCTATAAACACAGACCAGACGGTTTATACACAAACACTTAAAGAAATAACACCATAGAAATTGTAAAATAGAAAATTAATATTTAAATGTGCACGAACTCATAACAACGATGACCAGAAATTTCAACTCCATTAAATGCCAAAATAATCTATTTTCCAAAGTTGGGCCGACTCTATCGTGGCAGCGACCGCCCGATGGCTCGGTATGCTTTATATTACCATGTTTACATAACGTCTGCTAGTGGAAACTATATACATGTATATAGGCATGCACATTGCTCAATATATACGTTATAACTATCGACTTTCATTTCAAGCGATTCGTGAGGTCTCGGCCCCAGAACCCACCGAAATTTAGAGCTAAGCATGAATTGTCAAAGAAACGTGCGTCCGCGAGAGAATCGTTTATTACATTACTCCCAAAATAAAAATACCGATAGCCGTCCATTTTTCCGGCCCTCAGAGTTCCGACCATTACACCCGATACCCGTTACCCATCCACCAAACCAAAACGTGCCACGATGCGATCACAAATTACATATATAGCTACTACATGTACAGGGCATTTCTTTCTTGGATGTGAAATTGGTCAACTGGTTAACTTAAAAACGGGTGGTAATGTCGTCTCCGAGGGGGGGGGGCGGGCTGGTAACTTGGTGATATTATTGGTACGGATGTGCGAGTCAGTATTTGGACACCAACCCCAATCATATACCTGCCCGTTAAAAAAAAACAAACAAAAAAACAGCCTATTCATATACTTGATAACACAGAATGTTGACCTAAATTCATATTTTGTTCTTTGATTTCATATCCTCTGTGATTTGGAAATAAGTTTACAAATGACTCGTCATGCGAAAAACTGCTTTATGTAAATGTGAAAACAAAGGCTTGACGAGTATCCGAGCGAAAATATGGGCATAAACACTGGTGTCAGAAAAGTTTGGCCATTCAAATGCCAAAACTCAGAAAACCGGCCATTCATATACTTTTTTTATTTTAAAAAAGGGGGTTTATAGCTGGCGGCGCTGAAAAGGGGGGTATTCGGGCGCACATCCGTACTATGTCAAACATAGGGAGTTACCCCCGAGAATGTCGTAAGGGGCGATCAAAAGATCTGGATCCGCACATGCAAAATTGCAATTTAGGTCTGTTTTGAGCCATGCCATACTCGAGCGGCGCCCATCCCCTGTAAGAGTGAGCCCATATCCCCACTGACTATAGGTCATCGAGTTAAATTTAAAACTAAATTGCAAGTGAGTTTCCTCCCATTGGAAATAATCACAAGTGCTCCTCCTCACTCCAAAAGTCTCAAAATAAGAGAAAAAAGACTATTAATTGGGTATTTATTTCCCTTAGTTTAACACACAGACCTTGGGGGGGGGGGGGGGGGGGGGCGGGGTATTATACAAAAACAGGACGGAGATGCGAATTGCACTTTTATACAGAGGGGGCAGGTGCCCACATTCGAAGGGGGCAATATCCATCCCCTCATATAAGTTAGATACGATTTTTTTATTATGTAGGGGACAAACAACCCTTGCCATGAGGCATATGTTCGCATACTCGATGAAAAAACGTATTTTAGTTAGGGATTAAAACAATGGGAAGGGTTTTAATCTGACATACATACGGGCATTATGGCTCACATAACATATTTATTGCTACTGACTGCTTAACAGGAAATGACTCGTATAAGCTTTTAAACCAATAAAATTATGAAACACCCTCTCCCCCCCCCCACCCCCCCCCCCTTCTACACCGTCACTCTTGACAGAATATTTCCGCCGGCGTAAAACTTGACACCTTCCAAAATATTGTCCAAATGGGAATGACATTTTTCATGAAAATTTTAATCGATATGTGTATAGGAAGAACATAGCATTAAAACGACTGGTGTGCCACCCGCACTTTGCAACTTAGCTGGGTAGTTCCATGACGTCACTCTGCGGTCACTAAGTAGAACGACTTTCGTTTTGACAGAAGAAAGATGACATTTTACAATGAATGTTTGGTAAAAAAACACTGTTTTGGGAATTCACTCGGAGTTCCGCACTGATGGGATTTGATCTCTGTGTACTTTGGCAGGTAGTTTCTTTGATCAATCTTAAGATGTAAAGGATGTTGGCCTTTGAGAAGGGGTATCTCCGGCGCAATTGAGGCTTGTATAGGGGGGTACCAAATATCCCATATCCCTTGAAGTAAACAGGCAAGTATCCCTTATAAATTGGCAAATATCCCCATAATTAATTTTCCTAAAAAGTCAATATCCCTGAAAGTGACCAAAATATCCCTGGAAGTAAAAATGGATAGTATCCTATATCCCTGGAAGTAAAATGGCAAATATCCTGTATCCCTAAAACCCTATAGAAGCCTCGCAATTCCACGTCGGTCATCTCTACATGCCATGGTTTGCTCTTTCTCTCACGTTTTTTTTTCCATTTCTTTGCCTTCCTTGATGGACAAATGCTATGTCGGCGGCCATTTTGTTTCTGGCTTATGACTGATTAAATCGGTTAATTCACCTCCTAGACGTCGATTAAATTTAATTGAGGAATCGGGGTTAAATCAATGGTTTAATCCATGATTAAAAGATAATTGAGCTTCGTACAACGCGATTTAATAAGGCGCTAATTAATCGAGGTTTTAATCCATGATTAAAAGATAATTGAGCTTCGTACAACCGGGTCCAGTGCGCTAAACCTTATATGTGTTTTTTTTATAATTACAACCAAAAAATTGTGGTAAATGGTGGGGTCCACCATCGCTCTGTACTCAGTACTCTGCTCATAATCTTGATAATATGGTGCAGAGACCCAATTGACAGCCGATCAGAGAGTGCTATTAAGGTGGAACCTGATAAGCTGGAGGTGGTAGCTTCCTTCTACTACCTGAGTGCCATGGTTTTCGTTGAAAGAGGCTGCGAGGTGGCAGTCAGTAATCATGATCAAAAGGCCTGTAAGACATTCAGTGAGCTACTGTCAGTCCTGACATCCCGCCATCCCTCTAAAAAGTCATGTGCCCATGGCCTTACGCGTAGAGCAACATCTTCCATGTCTGTGAAACTTGGCCGTTGACCAGGCCAGACCTTCAGCACTTGCAGCTTAAGACTTGGCCATGATCAGACAGATATTCAATATCATGCCAAGGGATGATGCCACTGAGTACGGTCAAAAGACCTACTGGTGTAAACTTGAGAAAAGTGACCTCATTTGAGAGAATGCCGGCTTAGCTGTTTTGGACTTGCGGCACATTCTAGTGGTGCATGAAGTTAGCATGTGATATATACATTGATGGAAGATGAAAGTTTGGACTCTATATTATATATATAAAACAGCCACCAGTTTTTTTTTTGCCACACCAGAATTTGGCAAAATTACATCATCTTTCTAGTTGTGCAAAAGACTTATAACCATTAAAATACATAAATACAGACATAAGGGAGCAAAACATATATAATTATGACTAAAAAGATATATGCCATCATGATGAAAAAAATGGTCAAAGTTAAAAAAAAAACGCGTAATTTTTGCAAAACCCTGCGGGGTTTTCAAACCCTGCACAGGGTTTTTTCCCAACATTTCAATATAGGGGGAAAAAACCCTGCGGGGTTTTATAAAAAAAATAAATATCAAAAATTTGTCAAGAAATAAGTATGTCTGATTGTACAGTTTGAAGAAAATTAATATTAGACTTTAATTCCATACTTTAATTTCCCCCCTGGGGGTTTTCTCCCATTTCAGATTGTGGGGGAAAAACCCCGCAGGGTTTTTCAAAAAAATCAAATTGACTTTTTTTAATTATTATTCATCACAATGCAAAATAAAAGGTAAATCAAAAACTTTCAGCTTTATATTGTGCCTCTAAATGAAAAAAGAAATTCCCCCGCAGGGTTTTTCCCCCGTGGGGGTTTTCCCCCACAAAATAAAATGGGTGAAAACCCTGTGGGGTTTTTTTTATCCAAAAGTCATCTTATCATATTTTAGCTCAAATAAGCATTAAACACTCTGTGTTCAAAGTTGTGAGTGATTTCTTCAAAATACAGAGAGATTTCAATTTCTCCCTCAGGGGGAGGGGTCCTAAAATATACGTTACCAAAATGGCAATGTATCCTTGTTAGATTGAATGCTGAGAATGGTTTTGCTCCCCTCCCCCCTCCCCCCTAGGGAAATTTTGCAGACACATCCTATCTTAAAAGAGCTTCTCAAGCTGCGTAGAATAACAGATGTTTGTACGTTGTACGCTTGGGTGTTTGTCTCTGACAGTCTGTTACATGTGTTACCATATAAAATTCAGAAAATGAAAAGTAAAAGTCTGTGCAGTAAGAAGGCATTTAACTCACTATTTAAATTACGCATATAGTCTGCCTACTGAATACCTAGGCTACATATAAAAGTTTTAAAGCAAAATTATGGCATCCTTATATGTTATGTGAGTTACTTAAATTAAACTACCCTTATAAATGGTAATTGTGACCAATATCATTTACTTTTACAGCTGATTTGTGCTTTTTTAAAATGCTTTTGATCTAGTTGTACTTACACACTCATTCGGCTCATAGAAAAAACAAAGTGTGTTTATCTATCTTAAATATAGTGCTTTTTATGAGCAATCAAACAGCACTACCCTAAGTTTTAAGGAGCCCAATTCGGTAGGTATTATTTAAGTAAACATATATGAAATCTTCCACATTTTGATATAGACCATGAGCTACTAAAGGTTTTGCTCCCCCCAGGGGGAACTTTGAAGACTATGTTTTTCTTAAAGCATAACATCTAACAAGCTTTTTGCAACATATTGGCCATCTGGCAGTGGGGGCGTTTGGGTGCTTCAGCGTGTTAAATATGGTACCCCTCATTTTTTTGAAAAACAAAAATATAAAATTAAGGCTATTAAGGTGGTACTTTAACTATTCATTTTGGCTTAACAGTCATGTAATATGTAAGAACAGTTATTGTCCTGCAGATACTTATATTCATTAGAGTAATTTAGGCCCATTATGGTGTCATATACGTTACATTTTCAACTACACCCTATAAAAGCATTTATATTTTAATATATAGTTTATTTTAATAAATTTCGAAATGGATATTTTAGATTAAAATAACATGTCTATAAAAGACAATTAACTGACCATATCAAAACCGCAAACAGCTTGCTTCTATCACAAAAACTTCTGGAGTTATAAGCTGTTGAATATGACAACCCCTAATAAAACGTTATGTACAATAAGAACCTTTTCATTTAAAAACAAAGCATGTAATCCTATATGTAAGCTTTTAAACACACTTATGAGCATAATATTGATAAACAAGGGTGAAAGGGGGTATTAAACATTGTTTCTGGTGTAAAGTATCAGTTTTTTTAGTTTGTTTGGCAATATGCAACGTAGGTTACAAACTTATGACTATATATATATATTGCTTAATTCCCTAAATGATACATCAAAGGTTATTTTATTTCATTCCAGAACTGATTTTTGTGTTATATAAACATAAAGATAATAGTTTGTCTACAACAGAATTTATTGGTTCTTATTAAGAGACTATGTCAAATTGTCAAAGCATATTTACTTTTGTGAAATAGCTTATTTTAAAACTTTTTAAAAAAACAAAACAAAAGAAAATGTCGATTTGGCCAAAATTATAAGTTTTAAACCTCATTAACAGAGACAATTTTGCTTTCAAATACGAGCTGAATAAGGATAAGGTACCATGTTCGGTCAAAATTGTTAAAGTAACATATATAACCATATAAAATATATCATAAGGTACTACATTTTTATGTATGTCTAAAATGCTGTGAAAGACAGTATTAAATTGAGTCTTAAATATTTATGTATGGTGGATTTAGATTGTTGAATTGCCTTATCTGAAGAACACTAAGTTTAATCTAGTCACTTATTTAACAACAACCAAAATATTTTAGTGTACCCAGTTAACTGCTGCACAAATTATACAAACATAGTAACACAATACACACTGGTATTCCTTGTATATTTTGGTTATCTACAATAACAAAAACTTCTTTTACTAAATGTTGTATGGTAGGTTGTAGCATACAAAACTTTTGTGCTATTATAACCCAGATAGAATCAAGTATTTATAAGTTGGTAGAGCAAAAAATGATTATAAGTGTATTTAATCATATACTGTTTGAAGAGACTGTCTCCAAATCAAATTTTATACTGACATTGTTATATTTGCATATACATATATTAATGCATTACATTACTTTTGGCTTTTAAATTGACTTTAGTTTATCTTCAAAATTGGCTTTCATTGTTTTAATGGATGAAATGGATCATTAAATAAACATAGTTCTGATCATTTGCTTAAGCAATATAGTTTTATGAGTAAATGGTTTACTTAGAATAAATACTTCTGTGAAATGGGAAAAATAAGTAATAATTGTGGAGTTTATTTGACAATAATCACAATGATATGATCATATCCAAGAAAACAAGTCAATTGTTTCTTACGATACCAATTTAAATTTATAGGACTTTATTTGCCAATATAAGGCCATACCAAATTAGACATTCAAGTTGATGTAAAAAAAGATTCCACAATGTTCTTTTAGAATGTTGGATGGAAAAGTAAAATATTTAAAATTAAAAGTGCAGTCATGAAATCTTACTTACATGGATCAGTAGTTTTAGCAATTACTGCTAAACTATCTGATGCTAATTTCCACTACACAGAATGTGACATGGCCAACTTATAGCAAAGCGTTATATTGATAATAACAATAAGAATGAATTGTGAACACATCAGGGTATGGATTCAAGACATATGTAAAAAGTCAACTGCTCAGACAAAAAAGTATTGGGAGAACACTCTAATCAGAATAAACATTGTTATCGATGATAGACTTACATGCAATGTTAACAAAATATACATGAACATGATTTGTGTGGTAAGTATCTATGCATTTCTAATTACCATGGTTTTGTTTTAATTCATTCATCTCCAAAACAAATCATTTTTCTTTCACATTGAAAAGGATACCATAAAGTTCAGATATTGACAACAGTGTAACTTTAAAGACTCTATTGTCATTTATGTTTCATGTGTGTAGGTTATAGTGAACCAAATATTGAAAACCTTATATCAGATTTGTTTTTGACAGTATTTCCTTAAGATGAAAAAATAATTGTTGATCTCATTTATTGTAATTTATAAAGCGCCCAAATAAAGATTTGACCAGCACGTGATATTTTGGTACTTATCACATATTATCAATTATCTCGGGTCCATTTATTGATCATGCTGATGCAATCAAGCTAGCCATGAGTCTGCATCTATATATCCATACTTTGTGGATGCAGACAGCAAAGGCTCTGGTGAGTCTGCACATTTGCAATGCTTGCCTGAGCCCTCATTTCTTGACACTGCAATGAGTACTTAGGCACCAAATCAAATGTGCTGGCTCATTTGATTTATTACTTGTTACTAGTTATAATCTATTTAGCTTGATTTGAAATATCCAAAGGATTAATAGGATGCAACTTCATAACAATGATCATGTTCCCATGTGACATGCTTAGTACCAAATTTAGTATAAAGCAAAATTACACTGTCAAATTAAGTCTTATTGACAGAAATGATTCAAATAAAAAATCCCAATGAACTGGTAAAGTCCTTTCATTTAGTCATGTCTATAATGCAATGCTAACAATGCAAGGGATATTTTCTAAGCATTAACTTATCTCTTTTAAGTATATGACTAAATTGAACATTTTGAACAAATGCTGCCCTAGCTACTGTGGCTGTTTAAATGCTTCACAAAATTGTAGAAACAGGCAAAATGGATGATAAGTGTAAAAATCTCCTTAAATACTCTTGTTATGCATGTTACCAAGATTTTTTTCTTTCTTCGCCAAACTAGACATGCTGAGTATTATAACCATAGGACAGGCATGTTGGGTACCATATTTGGAATAGAAATAGTTATGCTTAAAAAGAACTTCAGTTTTCATTGAAAGGACCAGGGATACCACCTATATAAATTCTTTATTTCTCAATGTTAACCATGCCTGAAATGACTTACCATGTTACAAATTGCAAGCTAGCTTTCGCCCTTAGTTGTTTTCATTATAATAGTTGTTGTAATCAATCGCTGATAAGCTGTATAAGTATTTGGTTGGCTCACACTTTTGGTAATATATCTTACTAAGCTACTACATCTTTAAAATCCTGTTTCATCTAAACTGAACTGTAAATAGTATGGAAAAAATGTCTTGTATATATCATTTCTTGTATTAAATTAAGTTTACACGTCAGAGATAAATGCTATTATTCAAGCATTTAAGAAACATTATTTAATTATTAAAATAAGTAATTTATATAAGCGATGTTTACATATTCGATAAAAAAAAACTCTTAATTGAAATAGCATTTTATGTGCATTGGGTTCCAGTTTCTTCTTTTACATCACCTGCGCTTTTGTCAGAGTTTAATTTCACTTATTTTTTATGTTAAAAAAGACAATGTTCATTTTTCTCTCATTATTGAGCCCTAAAATGGCAGTAATTTAAGCCCATTAGGAGTTTAACCACATATAATGCTAATTTTGGATTAAATTAATGTATTCAAAGAAAGTAACATATGTAACAGTAATAAAAGGTACCTAAATGTGTTAAAATTATAATGCTAGTCATTTACATTCAATTACAAGATAAAAATGATTTGTAAGAATAAGGAATAATTTTGATATTTACGCTAAAGGAGTTCCTATTATTTTAGGGTAACGTAGTAAACTCTGCAATTGCAAGGTAACGTCCAAACCCTAACATGCATTATTTTGTGGCTTATATAATGTGGATATTAGAAAACCATAGTGTACAAAACTCTTCCTAGGAGGTATTTTGGCAGCACATAGCCTAGTGATTGCACAGGGCTAAATAGTAGTTTATTTGAAATACAGTAACATATATAACTGCAATATAGTATGCATATGTTGCTTTAAAGCATACTGGCTATTTGGTGCATTTAATTAAGTGTTTTAAGACAACCAGCATGTGGATAAATAAAAATTATGTATAGCTTTGTATTTGAACAATAGATTTTGGAGATGTTTTAGGGTAACGTAGTCAACATGGCTGTTACACGAGAACGCCCCCACTGCCAGATGTCCAACATGTGTCATTTGGCTTCCTATATAACGTAGTTTCAGAAAATCATAGTGTACAAAATTCCCCCTGGGGGAGGGGGTCTATTAGCAGCTCATGGTCTAATAGTCGTGCTAATATACTATGCACAATAAGTTTAGTAATTGTTTTGTATGGGGAGCCCACCCACATCAGATCTCAAGTTTCATTTGCTGTCATGAAGATACAAGCGGTGAACATCTGACATGAATTTCCATTTAAAAAATACAGAATTGCCAAATGCAGCGGCCGTGCTAAAGTGACGTTAAATTTAAAGACTAGCCGCTAACGTGGGTATTTCTGGGGGAAGCCAAAAACATTTTCAAGCGATTGTTTGGTCACTGAAAACAAAATAAGCATTGCAAATGTTGCAATTTTCTGAACTTTCTCAGAGAAATAAAGGACAATTTTTTCACAATTTGAGGTTTTTATTAATGTGTTTACGTTAACGCCTTTCAACGGTGATTCTAGTGGGTTTTTCCTTGAACCACATTGACAAGTTAAACTGTTAGATGCCTTCCAACACATTTAGACAAATAATGTTGAATGAAACATCTTCATGGCTATAGAGCACAAGCCGAAAGATAAAAGCTAACGTCACGCTTATCTCGCAAATGCGTAGCAACATTTTCTCGCAACTTGAGGTTTTAATCAACCATAAGATGAGTTACATTGTAAGCTTATGACATCTTTGTAAACTGAGTCTCTGTTGAAATGAAATGCCAATTAACATTAGAAGTTTAATCAAATGATGACTACATTTTGACGTCATTGATGGCAGCTGATTTTTTCAACATGGAATCTCTATCAAATCTGTCACATAACAAATAGTTTTTATAGGCGTATGATGCATGAGGAAGATGTAAGATCACCAAGCGAAAATCACATGCTTATCATTTTAGCATTACATACAACGGATGTGATTTTTACTAACTGACCCCTCCTGCAATTCTTGCTCTCCCCAAATGCCTATTTAAAGGATGGCGTCTGTAAATTCATGGTTTCATTTGCCTAAGATCTGTTTCTGGTCATTGAAATTGTTCAATATTGCACGAAGATGAGCACATAAAGATGCAAAACATAAGAAATTGCTAAATTTATTGTGCATAGTATATAATAAAGAATGATAAATTTTGCAAGTTTAATAACAAGATAGGAGCACTTGTTATAGGTTGTAACTAATGTTACATAACATAATAAATAAGCAAGGACATTGACTTGGCGTAAGAGATGATATTTCAGGGCCAAATGAATTTTTTTCGCATGGTTACCTATAAATCTCTAGGTTTTGGTTCTTTAATCTTAGGAATTAAATTATTACTGATTATCAAGACATTTTTACAGATGTTATATATACAAACTTTTTCAATATTTCCTTGTGTGTATAATATTAAAATATAGATAGAGGGACGTGAAAAATAATAGTTTCTATTTTAACATGACAATTTAGTATTTGTTTTGGTTAAATGTAAATATCTAAACTTATCTTTATCCAAGCCATATACAATATATATCCTTATACTTATATCTATGATTTTATATAATTGTTAGCTACATTTAAAACACAGTTCACAAGAAAACACCCCCCATCAAATATTTTGGTTAAAAATAACTATTTTGTTCACCCAGAACGCATGTGCGCAAAGTTATTGATAATTCAATGCTTAAATTATTTCTGTTCATTCTGTTCTGTAAAACGGATGCTGATTTTCATAAAAAGCAACATTTATTCTATAGCTGGCTGTGTATTCTAGGCATTCAACTTCGTTTCTAGACCTCACTTATTTATGTATCACACTGACCTATGATACCATTGACCAGACTTTGTACACATTATCCCGGTCACAGCACCAAAATGTGGCTACACTAGCTCAGTTGGTATGTAAAAGAAATGCTTTGTCTCCTTTTTTCACATGTTAATTGTTATGATATTATGTTTCTTCAACAATATCATGCAGGGCATACCGTAGTGACACACATTGTCTCTTGCCCCATAGTTCCATGACATGGGGCCATGGCCTTTGGCATTTCCAACCATCAAGTCATTTGAAATTGCCTAAACATGTCTTTCTTTAAGAAAAGTGTAGGCAGATTTAATAACAGACTCCTCAGTGAAGTTACTGATTCATTTCAGCTAAATAATTAAGTTCGCTAAAACTGGCCTACATCCATAAGAGGTAAGAAATGACATTGTTACCAGTTTTGGATTTTAATGAAATCTGGCTCAGATCAGCAGGATATATATGGCATGTTTTTGTGGTAATATGATATCTTGACAAAAACCCGAACAAATCTATCTTTTGGATTGAATGTGGAAATTTTTGAAAACTTGACAAAAACTATTGAAATTTTATAATCACTTCTTCACAAAACGTAAGCCATAATTTATCCAAATTGCTTTGTGGTATGAATATAATGCCTATGGTATTTTCGAGTGAATCTAGATTAAAAATCAAAGAAATAAACAAAACTATAGATTTAGGACATAGAAGTTTAGATGGGGTACCACCTCAAAGGTGGAGTAGTCAGGGATGCTTCCTAAGCCTTATTCTTAACTATCTGATTCAATAAATGCATTCAAAGGTGGAGTAAGTCAGGGTTACTTCCTAAGCCTTATTCTTAACTATCTTATTCAATAAATACATTTTCATAGTTTGTATATAATGAGTTATTAATATGGAAAGTTTAAAGAAAATCCATGCTTGGGCACATATGTAAGTACCCCTTAGACCAGAAGTCAATGTCAAGGTCAAAGTGACCAAAAATGGTGTGCACCATCCCGCCATCCCAAGAGGAATAAACACACTGAATTTGGGATTCACAAATCAAATAATATAGGAAATAAGCTCCAGACACGATTATTCTAGAAACTAGGTCATAGGTCAAGATCGCAGTGGCCTAAAATGGTATGCCACAAATCAGCATCCAAAGATATATCCATACAGCAAATTTGGGATTCGTCCCTTAAATAATATACGAGATATGCTCCTGACAGGATTATTCTAGATATAAGGTCAAGGTCACAAAACTGATACATGACACTCTGCCAGCCCAAGATGCAACAATACACCAAATTGAGGATTCCTAGCTCATACAATATGAAAAAAATGCTCAGAACACGGGTATTCTAAAACTAGGTCAAAATTCAAGGTCACAGTGACCCAAAGAGTGTATGCAAAAATTTGGCCATCCCAAGATGCATCCACACACCAAATTTGGAATTCCTACCTCAAAGAACATAGAAGTTATGCCAATTCTAGAACTAGGTCAGAGTTCAAGGTCACAGTGACCTGAAAATGAAACGGGACAATCCGTCATTCTAAGATGCATTCACACACCAAATTTGGGATTCCTACCTCAAATGATAAAAGAGATATGCTCCATATATTATATAAGTTTACAGTGAACCAAACATGGTACGCAGCACTCTGCCATCCCAAGATTCATACATATATCCAAATTTGGAATTCCTATCTCAAAGAATATAAGAGCTATGCCATGGACACAATAATTCTTAAAACTAGGTCAGAGATCAAGGTCAAGATGACCTATAAATAGTATGTGACACTCCATCATCCCAAGATGCATTTACACACCAAAATTGGAATTCCTATCTCAAAGAATACAGGAGATATGCACCAGACTCAATGCAGTTTCTAGAAACTAGATCAGAGGTCAAGTTCAAGTTTACAGTGACCTAATTATGGTATGTGACACTTCTTCATCCCCAGATGCATCCACTCAGCAAATTTGAGATTCCTACCTGAAATAATATAAAAGACATGCTACAGCATAATTATTCTAAAACTAGGTCAGAGGTCAAGGTCACAGTGATCCGGAAATGGTACGAGGCACTCCACCATCTGACGATGCACCCACACAACAAATTTGGAATTCCTACCTCAAAGAATGTAATAGATATGCTTTGGGCACAATCATTCTTAAAACTAGGTCAGAGGTCGAGCTCAAGGTCACAGTGACCCAAAAATGGTACTTGACACTCGGTCATCCCAAGATACATTTGCATACCAAATTTGGAATTCCTTTTACAAAGCATATAGGAGATATGCACCAGACTCAATGCAGTTTCTGGAAACAAGGTCAGAGGTCAAGTTCAAGGTCTTAGTGACCTAATTATGGTACGCGACACTTTGTCATCCCAAGATGCATCCACACACCAAATTTGAGATTCCTACCTCGAATAATATTAGAGATATGCTCCGGACACAATTATTCTAAAAACTAGGTTAGAGGTCAAGGTCGCAGTGACCCAAAAATAGTATGTGACACTCCGCCATCCCAGGATTAATCAACACACCAAATTTGGAATTCCTACCTCAAAGAATATAGGAGATATGCACCGGACACGAAGCGGGACAGACGGACAGTGCCTTCTAATTATATGCCTTCCAAAGTTCCTTTGGGGGCATTAAAATGTAAAAAAATCAACTTTTTTTTCCTTTAACCAAACCACAACAGATGTAGTGGGTTTGTTTGTTTGATTGATTTGATTCTTAACGTCCTATCAACAATCTTTGAGTTATAGTGTAGTGGGTACTTAAAAAGAACCATCTGACTGAGACCATTCTTTTGAGCACCCGAAACATATGATGTACGGCTTATAGTACTTCAAAGTAAATGGAGTAAACATCATTCAGACCACCATTAACCAAACCACAACAAATGTTCTTGGTTCTCAAAAGGGTCGTCTCAATGAGACAACTCTTTTGAACAACCAAAACATATGATGTATGGCTTATAAAACTTCCATTGCAGGTAAACTGAGTAAACATTAACCGGACCTCCAGATAAGATTGTCTGATCATTTTCCTTTTACCACACCACAACACATGTTTTGGATACTCAAAATAAATGTCTCACAGAGACAAATGTTTTGAGCATCTAAAACATATGATGTGTGGCTAAAAAAACTTTTAAGTAAATCGAGTAAACATCCACCAGACCTCCAGATAAGAGTGCTGGATGCATAATCACCTTTCCTTTTACCAAACTACAGCACATGTTGTGGGTACTCAAAAGAACCCTTTCACTGAGATCACTTTTTTAAAGAGGCAATCTATTCAGGGACAAGTATTCTTTCTTTTTATATTTTATCTATTGATAGCTAGTATGTAATATAGAACTTTTTGATCTCTGTAAAGGCGGCACCTCATGAATGCGAAATTGGGCCTTGTCTACCTTAGGCATAAGTAAAAGCTCAGAATGAGGCGTGGTTTTCTTCAAAAGTGACTATCATCTTGCGCCATTACCTCAGTTGAGACGCAGACCATTAATTAATCCTTAAAGCGCCAGCTTAGTGACTTCATCTGAAAATGTCTCATTATTGGTAAACGTAAGTATAGAGACAAACAGTGTGGACCCAGATTAGACAGCTCCCAAAGGAGCCATCTAATCTGGGTATACACTGTTTGTCAACGTCGCTTCAACAATATTTTTGTATTGGCGCTCTACGGGTTAATAAATGTGAGTTCAGTGTACAAACTATTAGGATTTTCATGAAACGCACGCACGTTTACTCGCTCAAACAACTTAAACTCTTTACCAAATAGATAGATCATGACAGATGAAATAGCCAAACCAAATCCAGATATGAATATAAAAGTTGCCCCCTTTACAATGACTGAATAGCTCAATGATATAAGACCAATTCCCCAATTGGAAGATTCAATTTAAGGAATAAGAATCTTAAGGGGTGAATGATGGAAACTAATGTTCTCTTTCTAGACTAGTATTGCTAAATGAGCAGTCTACTCAGGAACAATATTTTTTCATTTATTGGCGGCTAGTATGGATTAAGCCAGTTTACCAAAGGGAATAATCCATTTTAGAAATTTAGGATCTAAAGTGGTGAAACATGGAAACATGATCTCATTCTAAGATCCGCTAAAGAAACAATATATCAATTCCACAAGGGGAAACACACATTTTATTTAACCACTTCAATTGAACATATGAACATTAAATTTCTTTGAAAAAATAACTCTGGATATGCATTTCCATCATTATTATTATTATGATTATTATTATCATAAAAATGACTTAGCATCATAAAGAATCTTTCAATAAAAGAGAAAACCTAAAAGATTATTAAAAAACAAATACAAAACAACAACAATAAAACCCAGCAAACTCACGATTGGTTTCGTAAAGTTTGTATAAACACATTCCTTGTAATAACAGCCATCTTCATTTTAGACTTACACATACATATCGATACAATAAACAATGATTTGCCCATTTTGTATCTGAAGGGGTCACAGGTCGAAATTTCTATATCCAAATATTTGCATTCTTGCTTATTGTTTTATTCTTATTCTTGGGTGTCGTCTGCCGACTTATTTTATTTTTATTAATTTTTATTCTTTCAGGAACACTAAAAGAATGTCAAACATTTTGAATTCAGATCAGGACTGACATTTTATTAGTTTAGATTCAGGTCAGGACCGACAAAATGTCAGTCCTGGTCTGGATCCAAACTGTTTGCAATTTTGGTTAATAGCATATTTTATTGAACCACTTCATTTGAATATATGAAAATATCTCTGGATATTTCCATCATTATTATTATAATAACTCAGCATCAAAAAGAATCTTTCAATAATAGTGAAAACCTAAAACATTATCATTAAAACAAAAAAAAAAAAAACAGCAAACTCGCAATCGGGTTCCTTAAGTTTATTTGAATTCTGATATGAAAAAACATTCCTTGTAATAATAATTATAACCACTTTCATTAGGATAGATTTTTACATACATATTGATACAATATACATGGATATGCCCATTTTGTACCTGAAGGGGTCACAGGTAGAAATTTCTGTATTTTAACTATTTGCAGTCTGTGTTATTGAATATTCTTATTATTTTGTTGTCTTCTGCTGACTTATTTCATTTTTGTTTCCCAAATAATTCTTTCAGGAACACTGACAGAGTGTCAAACGTTTTGAATTCAGATCAGGACCAACATTTTATCAGTTTGGATCCCGGTCAGGTCTGACAAAATCCCCCCATCCTGATCTGGATCCAAACTGTTTGCAAAGGTTAACAACATATGACATCAAGCTAAAGTGTTACTAACTGTCCCTGAAGAATGATTGATTTATTTTTTTGTTCGTTTTGTTGCTTTACGTCCCAAGTTAACAGCTATGGTCATGGCGGGACAGTCAGTTCACCAAACCACACTTTTTTCCTGGGCAAGCTTGAACAACCAGTTAACCAGTACTTTGTGCACATACTTTCGCTTGTAACTGACAACAACCGTTCTTGAATGATTCAGCGGAAGGGAGGAGAGTGACCGTATAAATTATTTCATAACCATCCTCCACAAAAGTATGTAACTGGGCCCTGATTGAACTCGGGATCCTTGGGTCTGCAGTCAGACTCTCATCTGTTGCCAGACATGTTACTGACTGCGCTACGCGGCTCGGTGATTGATTTAGTCACTGCAATTTCAAAATATTAACTCAATGGATTCCATAACTACACTGCTCAGTTAAATACAAACACAAAAGTTACAGACCAGCCTGAATAGTCCTAGACCAGCCTTCAAGGAGCAATCTAAGGGACAATTATTCTTTTTATATTTCATTGATTGATAGCTCGTATGTAGAGATTCATGATCTTAAGTGGAGAAACATGGAAACATGTTCTCTTTCTAAACTAGTGTAGGCTGCTAAATGAGCAGTCTATTCAGGGACCAATATTTTTTTCTTTCATTTATTGGCAGCTAGTATGGATTAAGTCAGTTCACCAAATGGAAGATTCCAGTTTAGATATTTATTGATTTAAAGGGGTGAAACACGGAAAAATGATCTCATTCTAAATACCGCTGACGAAACAATATATTCATTCCACAAAGAGAAATGCACATTTTATTTAACCACTTCATTTTAACAAATGAAAAATAGATTTCTTTTTAAAAAATAACTGGACATTTCCATTATTATTATTAATAGTAGTAGTAATTAACTCCATATAAACATCATAGGTAGCTCTGAATAGTTAGACTGTGGACACAGTGCGCTTATAGGGTGGAATACAGCTAAAACTTGATAGGTATAATAAAATTTGATAAGTCACCTGGCCATAATGAGCTATAATTCAGGACATCTGTAAATTAACCAATCTGTTCTTTTGGTTGCATGAATGTGCAGATAGTGCAGAGCATAGGTAAGAAACTACTTATACTTGGATTAATATAAGATTATATACTCAGAATGATACTATCAAGGATTTTTGGGTCCTGTAAATAAAGGTCCTGTTAATTTACATTAGGAAAAGGTTGAAAATATCTTGAAGTCAAGCCTGTATAGTAAGTAGATTTTTCAGCAGGACAAGGGTAAACCATGGCCAGGTTTTTCTGTACTAGCAGCAACTTTTGCCATCTGATGACATTTGCAAACAGTTTGGAGCCAGATCAGGACCAAAAGAATGTTGGGCTTGATCTGGATCCAAACAGTTAATCACCTTGATTTTGTTCCTGAAAGATTTTTTGAAAAGAAGTCAGCAGACGGCAACAAAATCGCGAAGAAGTATCCAGCATGTAAAGATGTAAATAAAAATATAAAATGCTAACAATTTCTCCTCTTTTGTGCTTTTGTCCCAACTTGTGTCAACAATATCTCCTCTTTTGTGCTTTTGTCCCAACTTGTGTCCCAGTAATTTTAAGGATTCAAAGAAATGAGCATTAGCATATTATATTAACCAAGATCAGACTATCCATAAAATAGAAGTCTGGTCAGACTTTACATTCACTGAATTTGGTCACAATAAAGTCCTGTTCAAAAAGTTTGATATGTAAAATTGTAATACCTGCAGGTGCAGATCCAGGCTTTCTGGAAAGGAGTCTAGTATGTATAAAGATTTGAGGGAGGGGGTTTGCTTTGCTGATTTTATTTCAATTTTATTAAATATCCTTTAAAAATGAAATAATTTGGTCTCACTGAAAAATACATTCATATGATATTTAAAAGCGGGGGAGCGGAGAGGGGATCGAGCCAAACCCTTTGGATCCGCAACTGAATACCACCATAGTGATCACACATTTTAGGGTTTTAAATGAATTCCCTGACCATGTTATTTACCATTGCTACTTTTACACCTTGTAAGCAGTTTAGACAATATGTCCAGCCTGGTCCTGATTCATGCTCAAATCAACTTGGCATATAAATTATCATGCTCATGTTAAAAAAATGAAAAGTAACCAACATTTTTTTTTCACCATATTTTTTTGAATTTCATGCCCAGTTGAGTTTTTGAAAAAAAAATTAACCTCCAACCTGATCTGGATCCAAACTATTTGCCACAAGGAATTAAACAACTGAGATAGGTAGGCTAAACAAACTAGTATCAGATCGACTTGAGATCAGCATGCTTTAAGAAGAGCAGTCTGATCAGGGACTTTATTTTTGGTCCTTTGAACAAAATAATTTATTCAATAATTCAATAAATACAGGAGGCTTTCTTAAAGAATTTAACTATTTCTTTGTTTATTAGTAAACCAGGTGATAGCTTCTCACCATGTGGTCAAAAGCATTCTATATGTTGTCAAGGTAACAAGAACATCCTTCAATTTAGATGAACAATACATGTTCAGACCACATTATTGTTTTGAGAACTGCTGACTTTTTAGAATTGATTTTTTTCAAAAAATATATTCTAGGAACACTTTCAGATTGTCAAATGTTTTGGATCCATCTCATTTTTCCTAAATATCCCATAAATGAAATAATTTGGTCTCACCCAGACCAAATTATTTCATTTTTAAACGATATTTAATAACTGAGGGCAGGGAGGAGGGTTCCAGGGAAACACCCTGAACACCCTCTGGATCAGCAACTGCTTGACCATTTAAACCAGAAAGATTTTTAAACTAGTTGAATGTTTTTCTTGCTTTTTGTCGTCTGCTGACTTTTTTTAAATGAGCCTTTTTCAAAAATTCTTCCAGGAACACTATTAGAATGTCAAACATTTAGGACACAGATCAGGACTGCCTTTTAATCATTCCTGATCTGGGTCCTTACTGTTTGCAAGGTTATCAGCAGACGACATTGTCTGATAAAATGGACTTGATCTAGACCTTCATTGTATGTCTAATAAAATGTTGGACCAGGGTCTTTCTACACATTTCTGACATCTGTATATAGAATTATTAAATGCAAGCTCCACATTATTTTTAACCCTTAAAGCGGCACCTATAATTTGCAGCAGAGGACAATTGCAAATTTTGCAATCTTTTCAAAAATTTCAAATAAGGCATTATATTTTATGAGAATCGTCTGCTGGCAGACGATTCTCATGTAATACCATACCTTATTTTTGTCAAAAATTGGGAAATGTGTCGCAAAATTTGTAGTCTGCTGCAGTCGTGATTGGCACTTTAAAGGTTTTAATACAATACAATTAAACCAGGAAGATTTTTTCTATTAACTTTTTTGTCGTCTGCTGACTATTTTTTTCAAAAATAACCTTTTCCCATAAATTCTTTTAGGAACATACTATCAGAGTGTCAATCGGTTTGGATCAAGATCAGGAGTGACATTCTTTTCTGTCCTGATCTGGGTCCTGACTGTTTGCAAAGGTTAACAGCAGATGTCAAAATTCTCTGCTAATAAAGAAAGTTAAAATGTTAAAATGCTGACAGAACATCGGTCCTGATCTTGATACAGACCGTTTGACACTCTGATAGTGTTCCTCAAAGATGCTTTGAAAAAAATTATTTTGAAAAAAAAAATCGGCAGATGACTACAAAACTATTAAACTCATCCAGCGTGCAAGGAGTTATTTCAGCTTATTGACATCATATACCTTTCTACATGTGTATTTGTTGAATCGACGTATGCCAGATTTAAAAAAATATATATCCATGTGTACACAAAATCAAGAATAAAGACGAAGAAATTAGCAAATTAAAAAGAAAGAAGAAAAAAAAAGAAATGCTACTGGACTTGAAACCACATCTTTATCCATTATGCTATCGAGGAATTGTGATTTTTTCAATCATAAAAAAAATCATGCCACAATCTTAAGCACCCATTTTACGAAGATTACGGAAGATTGGAAGAAAGGTCATAGAATATTCATATGTCTCAGCCGTAGACAAATAATGAAGGAATAAAAGTGTCCCATTTAGCATTGGGAAGTAAAAATGATTCTATAGCTAGATCCTTTAAAGGGCATAGCATAAAGTGTCCGAATATTTATGGTTTAGCTACCTAAATGAGATAATACACTTAGCAGTTTTATAACTCTTAGCATGCGAGCAGAGAATTTTGTCATCTGCTGGTAGCTTTGCAAACAGTTTGAAGCCCAACAGAATGTCAAGCTTGATCTGTATCCCAACTGTTTGACGTCCGATAGTATTCCTTGGTGATTTATTTGTAAAAAAACTTGATTTTGAAAAAAAACAGCAGAGAAAATGAAAGCATGAACAATTACTTAGCATGCAAATAGATTAGTACAGGACAAGAGTGTTTTATTAAATAACAGTGAACTTTTTTCTTATAAAAAAATGCATAAACCTTACTAATTCTACTTTTAAATTTTTTTTTACTTTAAATTAAACTAGCACAGAATACAAATCAATTTAGGAGGTTGGTGCTAGAGAACTTCAGTGCTGTCATTATTTCTTATTCGGTAGAAAAGGCACTTTTAGGGCTTAAGCCCTGGTTTTTGCGGCTGCTGAACATCTTTGAAGCAGTTAATATAGAAAATGGATTTCACTGTCAAAGTACACAGGTCAGGGTAGTTTCACAGGGACGAAAGGGATGGTTGACAAACTTTAATTTTTACTGAAAACCATAGGAATTTACCCATATCAGGTGTCAATGATCCTCCAATTTCCAATGCCATCCATCACCTGTTAGGATTTTAATTTCACTCAAATATTAAAGGGGACTTTTTAAGGTTTTTCATTTTTCATTGTAAATCCCTTTTATATGTCGGATTTTATGTATTTATAAAGAACCCAGATCGTTTTCCACAATGTTCAGTGATAAAATGAGTATAATCATCATTTTCTTTCAGCTTGAGCGCTTTGTCAATAAAAAATCGACTCGCTTACTTCCCTTGAATTAGTTACTTCCCTTTGCTATCAGAGTGTCCTGCTGACGTCACAGAGGCAGTTTATTAAGGACTGTTAGTATAGAATCTTGTTGGATTCCGATATTTTTTTAATATTCTTGGATTAAGAAGGGGTTATGTGTTGCAAATATCACTGCAATACGCATTCTGATCAGTGGGTCCGCTCTCAATGAAATTGTGGATAGATTTTTTGTGTTTTAGTGAATTGAATGCCCTACGATAACCTATTTTAGCTGGAAACCTCCGAGACAATTGAAATTCAAGCAAATACACATATATACGCACGAAACAGTCGTGAAAGGATTTGTAAGCCTGAACATCGAGTTATCTTCAATTCAAGAAATAAAATCGGCATTTTAATTCCGCAACGAAATGAGTTATAAATAATAGGCTATTTCAATCTATGCATCTAAACCTCCGTTGCGTATGTGTTTATTTAAATTTATTCATTGCGCCACAGTCAGCATTCTTAAAGACATGTCAGGTTGGTCTTCCTGGGTTGAAACAGTACTTAGCAGGGATTAATGTGTCTTGCTCAAGTGCACAACGCAGTGCAGCCGGTGAGGCTCGAGCCCGTAGCCCTTTGATCTCGAACCAAGCACTCTAGACTCTTAACTTGCTGGCAGTCTTTGATTACCGAACGCATCAAGATAATGTGGGCTGTCTCGTCGAGGTGAATGTTTAATACGGCATCCGAGTTTATTGGAGAGAGAGAGAGAGAGAGAGAGAGAGAGAGAGAGAGAGAGAGAGAGTTCTAAACCGGCTCGTAAAAGTTTGCAACGTTACCGCGTATTCTACATGCGCAGCCATCTCAAGTGCAGAGCAGTTAAATTTTACTGTGCTCCTTCATAACTGACAATGTTACTAAGGTTAGCCTATCTGTGTGTGAGAGTGGCAGAGACTGTCGAGACTGTGCGCAGATTCTGAGTATTAGTATTTAAATCTCATGAGCTCGCCTTTTCTGTGTTTATCGAAATCGTCTTGCGAGACACTTCCAATGAACGCATAAATTAATAGTTTATAGTCTTGTAGAAAACATAAAAACGGGATCTTTATTGCACCAGGATTTGAATTTCGCATCGCAAACTAAATGGCGAGTCTATCTACCCTTCCTGATTTGGCATGCATTTTGCCATGTAGAATTCCCAGGTCACGTGCAGAAACAGCAACACATGAGATTGAATATAAAATCAATAGGTTGTCAAACTTCATGTACAATCCTCGGGTCCACATGCACATTATCTATTTAAGAACCATGCGCGGATCCAGAAAGTGTTGCCAGAGTGGGTCCAACTCTGACAACGTTTTTTTTTTTTTATTAGGGGAAAGACTATCCAAATAGCCAATAAAGCGGGCCATCATTGGCCCGCCAGCGAAACGCCATTTAAATGGTGTTTCGCCAACGGGAACGTGCAAATGATGGCCCAACATTGAATGCTGGCTTGGTAGCTTTGTGATTTTCAGTGGATCCGGACCAATATTGCTAAGAAACCCTATTTTTGTGATTTTCAGGGGAGGGGGTCCGTACCCTCTGCCCCCCTCCCTCTCTTGATCCGCGCATGAGCCACGTATTTTGGGTATTTGTGCCTATTCGTAAAGGACTCCTTCAAACATGGTTGCACGACCACCTATAGTGAGGCTAGCGTTAGTAGAATGAGCCGTCATTGACGTCCTCAGTAAACATATAAAATTGGGCGATAGTGGCCCGATATTGGATGCTGGCTGGGTCTCTACTGGCCAAATCTAGTGAACCCATCTGTGGACAGGAAATCTAGATCAGCACTGCTTTCAAGACAGCATAAGATTCATTGCAATCATACAAATGAACTGGCTGGAAACAGAACTCAATGTGCCATATCATATAGAGGCTCTTGAAGGGCTATTGAGAGGTTTACCTATACATGTGTACTATATGACTAAATTCCCAGTATGGGGCCCCTGTCAATTGATCCGATGTCCTTGATTTGGCTGCAGGCAGTCACTTATCAGTTGAAAGCAAATAGCTAAATACACTTTAGGTATCCAGGTGAAAGTGCTTAAAATCATTTGTTATTTCTCAACCAAAAAACAATTCTATTGATGCTCAAAAGAGCCGTCTCAATGAGACGGTTCTTTTGAGCACCCAAAACAAAGGTTCAAATGGATGAAAAATTGCATGTGTTCTCACAATTTTGTCTATAAAAAATCACTCATCTGGACCTATGTTATACCAAACTCCATGTACATATATAAACTTTGAAAAATTATGCATTTTATTAAAACAGTTGACATTTGATTATTTCTTCAGTCTTTTCTATTTAACCCTTTAATTGCCAATCACAACTGCAGCAGACGACAAATATGGCGACAACTTTCCTAATTTTTTAAAAAAATAAGGTATGATATTTCATGAGAATTGTCTGCTTGCAGACGATCCTCATGAAATATCATGCCTTATTTGTTTTTTGAAAAAGCAGCAAAATTTGAAATTGTCATCTGGTGCAAATTGTAGGTGGCGCTATATGATTAACTTTTTGCCTACTAATGGTGTCTGCTGATTGCTTCTGCAAAATCTAGAGCGTGCCACGGACCCCCTTTCGTATCAAATGGCCCCTTGCTAAAGGTTCAACATCATGCAAATGGGCAAATATTGGACAGTGTTTAATTTCCATCTGAAATCACATGAAAATGACCACCGAAAATTTTGTAGATTTAACACTGCTGCCGGTCCAACATCTGGATCCAAAATGTTTGATTATGGATGATTTGTTTCTTCAACCAGTGAACAATTTTTCAGTCATGTCCAAATGGGTCTTCCTTTGTTGAACAAGTACAAAGCAGTCTCGGGTTAAAGTGTCTTGTACCACTCCTGACTTCCTGCTGACATTGAAGCTGCCCATCACTGGCCATCATTCGACAAGCCTATTAGTTTGTCCAGAAGATTTTGTTTCTTATTTAACACATCCAGAAATAATGGGTTAGGGATTCAATATTGGAATAGAGTCCTAATGGCCAAGAAAGACGTTATATGTTCAACTTTTGCTGAGACCATACTGAGTAATTAAAATTTGGCTCAGTGAGTAACAAATCAGTACTCTTATCAAATATTAAAATGAAAGAGGTATAATTCCCTTTGAATCACATCAGATATTGCTGTATGTTGATGACTGTGGTCAATGGACTCCTAAGAACTGGACTTTCTCTGAGACCAAACTATCTTATCTGTGAGATGCTGTTCACCCTGGAAAAAATTATTGCACAAACCAATATGACATATTGTTATATAACTGGAGAGAATCCCGTCTCCTGATTCGGTGCCATGATTAACCGAAATCAACAGAAATCACCAAAATCACCATAAAATCACCGAAATCACGAAATAAAAGTAAGAAATCACCTTTTTATAGTTAACTTAATGCAATAATATGATAAGAATAAGTATAATATGCATATTTCTAGTCTGTTTTTAAAAATATGTTGATAAAAAAAATAACTTTCAAATTGCTTTAATGTGTTGCTATACTTTTTATTGAAATATTTATTTGCTGGCACATTAAAATATAAGCCTTTTGTAAACTTATCAATTATTCTACTATTATTTATATCATATAAAGGTATAAAATTAACATTAAAATGGATTTTACTTGTTTTCTGGTGATTTCAGCATACCTTGAATTGGAAATTGAAACGTACATTTTTTTCATATTTTAATCAAAGTAGAAATAAGCTTATTATACAAATTGTTATCCAGCTGATCAAGATGCATATTGTTTTCTACTCTGCTTGTAAATGCATACTATTAAGTGGAACCCTGCAAGTTAGATATACACTGCTGAAGTTACTCTTTGCCTGATATTGTTGTCTGCTGATAACCTTTGCAAACAGTTTTAGAACCAGATCAGGACCAACAAAATGTCAGACCTGATCTGGGTCCAAACTGTATGACTCTGATGGTGATCATGAAGGAACTATATAGTAAATTAATTTAGAAAAGACAGCAGATGACAAAATACCTAAACATTAGCCTTGTCCTGAAGCCAGCTGATCAGGATGTATATTGTTTTCTACTCTGCTTGTAAATGCATACAAATGAGTGGTATAATGCCTTCAATGTTGGCTCCCGGTACCGTTAGTTTAACAGGTTACAGGGCCCAGGGCAATGACGGTAAACAATGCGCTCACTGTACCCTGCAAGTTGGTTAGATATACACTGCTGAAGTTACTCTTTGCCTGCAATTGTTGTCTGCTGATAACCTTTGCAAACAGTTTTAGAGCCAGATCAGGACCAACAAAATGTCAGACCTGATCTGGATCCAAACTGTTTGACTCTCTGATGGTGATCTATATGGTAATCTATATAGTAAATTAATTTAGAAAAGACAGCAGATGACAAAATACCTAAACATTTTCCTGGTCCTGAACCCAGCTGATCAGGATGTATATTGTTTTCTACTCTGCTTGTAAATGCATACAAATAAGTGGTACCCTGCAAGTTGGTTAGATATACACTGCTGAAGTTACTCTGTCTGCAATTGTTGTCTGCTGATAACCTTTGCAAACAGTTGTAGAACCATATCAGGAACGACAAAATGTCAGACCAGATCTGGATCCAAACTGTTTGACTCTCTGATGGTGATCTATATAGTAAAATAATTTAGAAAAGACAGCAGATGACAAAATACCTAAACATTTTCCTGGTCCTGAAGCAAGCTGATCAGGATGTCGTATATTGTTTTCAACTGTGCTTGCAAATGCATACAAATAAATGGTACCCAGCAAGTTGGTTAAATATACACTGCTGAAGTTACTCTGCCTGCAATTGTTGTCTGCTCATAACCTTTGCAAACAGTTTTGGAACCAGATCAGGACAAACAAAATATTGGGCCAGATCTTAATCCAAACTGTTTGACTCTCTGAGAACTATATAGTAAATTAATTTTAAAAAAGACAGCAGATGACAAAAATATCAAAAAATTTCCAGTAAGCAGAGTAAAATAGAAATGGATGCTTGTCAAGATCAACAGGGTTACTATAATATAATAAATGCACTTGTGTAAATATCAAATTAACCCTTGTCCTGCTGAACCTAGATATATCCCGCTTTTGGAAACACTAACAGTGTGGAAGCGGGATCCACAGTTTTGCATTCAGTTTACGGTCTTGCCAAAATTTAGCTATATTTGCTAAGCAGTACAGGGTTAAACAATTTAAGAATGATTGACGGTTAGGGCCCTATACGCCTATTTTTCTGATTCCCAGGACGCTACTTTTGAGCTTCAAGTGTGATGCATGTAATATCAGTGCAATAGGTTAATATAATGGCAAATGCCAGCTAGCAAAATATTTTCGAAATTCCTACGCACTCGAGAGATATGGTGGGTAGAAAGGGGAGGGGGTCTGAAATTTCATGATAATGAAAAGTGATTTAAAAAGTGATTTCTGCACTTTTTCTTGATTTATTCGGTAGGCATGATGATATCTATTGAACATATCATATGCATAGTATTAACGAACCACGATATTTGATGAAATTGTTTTAAAAACAAAATATGTTTTGTAACAAAATGATTTTGGGGAGATAATTTAGAAGTTACCTGTACATTTTTGACTACATGTACCGTAAATAATACAAAACTGAAAGCTAAACAAAAGAATTGAATACTTTTGAAGGAATGAAAGTGTCCCATTTAGCATTGGACAGTAAAACGGATTCTTACTAGAACATTTGGATATTACTTTTGCTTTGTTTAAAGGGCATAACATGTCAAAATGTATTTAAAGTGTCCAAATATTTATGGTATATATATATATATATATATATATATATATATATATATATATATATATATATATATATATATATATATATATATATATATATATATATATATATATATATATATATATAGCCAAGTTGAAAGCATACCCATATGAGATAATATATTGAACCTGTTATAACTCTTTGCATGCCAGCGGGGAAATGTGTCGTCTGCCTATAGTCTTTTGCAAACAGTTTGAACCCAGATGAAGAACACAGAATGTCGGTCTTGATCTGGATCCAAACTGTTTGACACATTGATAGTGGTCCCGGTGGTTTATTTGTTAAAACTTAATTTTGAAGAAAGTCAGCAGACGACAATAAAAACATGAACAATTTCCTAGCATGCAAGTAGATAAGTACAGGACGTTTGCAAAAGAATGTGGTATTAAATAACAGTGAGCGTTTTCTTATGAAAAAAATGCATAAACTTTACTAATTCTACTTTTAATCTTTATGTACTTTATAAAAAAACTAGCACAGAACACAAAGCAGTTTAAGACGTTGGTTCCAGGGAATTTTCTTTTCTGTCATTCATTTCTTATTCGGTAGAAAAAGCATTTTATGGGCAAAGGCCCTGGGTTTTCGGGCTGCTGAACATCTTTTCCCCCCTTGTGCCAGCAAGCCACTTCCATACAATGTGTAAAATATGGTAACACATATACAGGCCAAAGCTTTTGCTGGCACATGGGGGGGAATGATATTTTAATAAAAGTTTCTGATTTCTATATATCTTAAAGTAAAACTGATTGTTCTACCCAAAATTTTATATCTTTGAAGCTTTTTATATTGAAAATGGATTTCACTGCCATAAAGTACTCAGGTCAGGGTAGCTTCATGGTGAAGGAAGGGGCGATCGACAAACTTTTATTATTACTGAAAACCATAGGCATTTACCCATAGCAAGTGTCAATGATCTTTTGATAGTTTGTGTAGAATTGTTTTTTGTTTTGTTTTTTTTATGTGTGTACATATTATTTATTTTGAGGGCCTCATGGAAGATTATAATGCCTTCAATTTTTACTGTCGTGAGTTGGCTCCCGGTACCGTTAGTTTAACAGGTGACAGGGCCCAGGGCGACGACAGTAAACATTGGGCTTACAGTAGTTGTACTACTAAATGTTGTCACCCTCTTTAAAAAAAGACTTTACTTACTTACTTACTTAGTTAATACTTACTATCCTATTATGGCATTAAATTAATAATAAAATTGTGATTTCCTATTTTTATCTGGTGATTTCGGTGAATTCACTGTGCACTGAATTTGAAAGTTAAATATTTTTTTTTTTTAAATCAAAGTAGAAATAAGCTTATTAAATTAATTCATACTATATTATCACATTAAACCAACAATAAAATGGTAGTTTTTCTTATCTTTATCTGGTGATTTTTTGGTGATTTCTGCTGATTTTGGTTAATCATCTGACCCTCCTGGTTGACTCAATTTGTCTTCATAACTCTCTTGTCTACCTGAAAACCGGTCTAAACTGGCCTACAATTTAATATTGCATGAAAACAAGCTCAAACTAGTTTCCAGATGTTAATATTTTGACACTAATATCACCATCTGTAGAGCTAAAAATAGCATGATTAATATAAAACTAACATGTGCTGCATGAAATTGACATGATTTGCTGTTTCACATCCCAACAGGTAAATTAAAGACTTTCATTATTTTTTTGAAAACAGTTTTGTATCATCTTGTTTGTTAATTTATCTTTGTTTTAAAAAATCAAAAAGTATAAAAAAAAGTTTTACATTAATAAAGTTTTACGTTCCACACTCAGAGAATTAGTATACTTTTCAACATGCAAAGAACTATGTTTATATATTTTAATAACAGTTGATAAAACTTGCGAGAAAGTACTTAGCCTGAAGGTTGAACATAACTTAAACAACAAAACAAAAAGTAGAAAAGTTTCATTCTTAGTTGAAACGCCATACAACAAAACAGTTATTGACTTCAACTTCGGTAGACATAAGGATTATCTACCCTGTTTCCTTCCTTTTAATTTGATATGCAACACAACTAATTCACACCGGGTAGGCAGCAACACCGAAAGCTGAACACAATTAAGGAACTGCGATCAATATGTACAGCCGCTGTTATAAATAAGTCAGTTTATCTGTTGTTGTTTTTTATAATATATAGCAGTATTTTAATAAAATTGGTTTCGCCTATCTATTCTGAATTGAATCATGATTTGTTCTATGCAGGTGTTGTTTCTGATAAACAGTAAAATGAACTTACAGTCGGTCGATCGGAGATAATGGGTTCTGAGCTTTCTTTCATATGAGCGCCGTCACAAGAAAACCTTTTTTTATGTGTCTGGCGATGTCCAAACAGACCTTGGAAGGAGTACAACTACCCTGCCGTATATATTGTAGATTTTGCAGGCTCATCGTGTGGTCGTTAGCTAAGTGGTCAGAGTATTTGCATGGTCTGCCATAGGTCCTGGGTTCGAGTCCCCATCTGGTCATATGCTTTTACTTCACACGTGTCATTTACAGCCCCCCCCATGACCCGTCCCGGACTTGAACCCAGGACCCTCTCAGAATGCGGGTGTAGGTTTACCACTGAACTGTCGAGCCACACAGTAGGCATGTGACATAGGGTTTGATCCTGAGCCTTCCAGGTCCGATTTGAGTTTATGGATTAACATAAAACAGAACACATACTTACAAAGCTCGGATATATATATATGTATAAATCTGACAAAAGCAAACAAAAAATTGCTCATCGATTGCCAAAAACATTGATTGTTATCGATAACCGATTGCCATTAATGAAGTTTTTGATTGCCTTAGTATCATTACCATCATCTTTTCAAACAGATACTGCGCTTTCACTTATCAGATAGAAATTATTGAATACACACAGGATATCCACCAATAATTTAATTTTACCCTTCTGTCTCTGAAAGATCGAAATACGACAATGAATGCAAAAAATATACATATTTATCAGTTTTAAGTTGAAATAAGTAATGATCAGAAATAAAATGTTATTTTTCAACCAACTCTCACACATTTTTTGGAAAAATATAACACCAAGCACATCTTTGATCTTACTTAAAACTGATATCATGCTTACTTTTACTGAAACCTGAGCATTCCAATGAAAAAAATAAAATATCAAACTTACCCAAAACAGCGACTGTAAAATGTAAATAATGATCACAGTTCTTCCTCGGTTGTCATCTTCTTGCGCCTACCCAGTGTGTAATTTCAGAAAAGAAAAAATGATCTTTTGACCTCACCCCAGGGGTCAAGGGTGTGTGTTGGCACAAAATATTAGCTAGCATGTTATTTTATGCTTCATTCCCTTAAATTTAATATGCAATATGACTATATTCTGAAAAAAAAATGATTTTATATGTATAAGACTATGACATAATGTGACCCCTGCAGTGGGGCATTTTGACCCCAGGGGCATAATTTTAATAAATTGTTTGAGGTGATGCTACATACCAAATATCAAGGCTATAAGCCTTGTAGTTTCAGACAATTTTTTTCTTCAAGTTTTCCTTATTAAAGCCTATGTAAAATAGTAAATCATGTGACCACTGAGGTGGGAACATTTTTGGCCCCAGGGATATAACTTGAACAAAGCTGGAAGAGGTCGACTAGGTTATACTTCATATCAAATATCAAGGCTCTATGATTTGTGGTTTCATACAAGAAGATTTTTTTTAATGTTTTCTATAAGCCTGTGTAAAACATGTGGCCCCTTGGGACAGGACCATTTTCGGCCCCAGGATCATAATTTGAACAAACTTGGTGGACCTGGATCATAATTTGAACAAACTTGGTAGAAGTCCACTAGTCTTGGTCATGCTACATACCAAATATCAAAGCTCTATGCCTAGTGGTTTTAGGCAAGAAGATTTTTTATGTTTTCCCTATATAAGCCTATGTATCACATGTAACCCCAGGGACAGGCCCATTTATG
Organism: Loripinus fragilis; assembly: GCA_964019695.1. Classification (NCBI taxonomy): domain Eukaryota; kingdom Metazoa; phylum Mollusca; class Bivalvia; order Lucinida; family Lucinidae; genus Loripinus; species Loripinus fragilis. The sequence goes on from OZ026529.1 coordinate 21,635,756, forward strand.
GCCCATGGGCATAATGGGCATAATTTGAACAAGCTTGGAAGAGGTCATCTAGATGATGCACATACCAAATATCAAATTTATATGGCTTGTGGTTTCAGACAAGAACATTTTTAAATTTTTTATCTTGAAATTCTATGTTTAGCCTGTGTTGACCAAAATCATTTGAACAATTATCAAAGAGGGCTATATAAAGATCATTCCTGCCAAGTTTGGCCAAAATCCAGCTAGTAGTTTAGGAGATTTCCTTTGATGCAAATGTTGGCCACAGGAATGACCATTAGGAAATGACCACAATAAGCCTCACAGCTTAATGTCAGATCCTATTTTTACTATGTACTATCATAACATGTCTTGTGATTTATTGAATAAAATATTGTTTAAACCAATGTTGACCACAGACAACGACGGACTTCCAACGATCACAATAGCTCATCAAGTGCTTTGAAGCAGGATTTCTGTAAAGTTTGGTGAAATACCACCAAGTGGTATAGAAGGAGACACTATTTAAAGGAAATTGTTGACGGACGACAGACATCCTATGATCACAATAGCTCACCATGAGCCTATACAATTGACTAGTAGCACTTAGTACATAACCATTGGTGACTTGCAGTGTTCTGGAAGAATGTGGGTGGGAGATTTGTGTTAAACACATCTATTTTACTTATTTAGATAATTGTACAGCTACCTAGATTCTGGGTCAGTCTCTCAATGTATTGCAGTAATCTCATCAGCGCAAAAATATTTACTGTTCATACTAAGGTCAAAATCTTACCTCATTTATCACCATTCAGCATGTTCAGCTGAGGGACCAAACTGCCAGCGGTGTCCCTCTTGTCAGTGAACTATGTGTTCATCATAGAAGCCTCTACAGCCTCCTGCCTACTGATAGCCATACTAATCCTGCATTTCTGGAATGACTTTGACTGCTGGATGGCAGCTGTTGCATGTTGATGCTCTGAAGAACATTTGAATATAAACAAAGTCCTGCTGAGTCTAGATTTATCTTTTTTTTTTCAAATACATGTACTGTCAGTTAAGATCAGCTGGTGTCTGTTGAGCTATCCGAGCAGGATCCTTACTGTTTTTCAGTCTGACTGAAAATATACAAGGCCCTTTATTAGGTCAGGGAAAACAGTGTTCAATATAAAGCCTTTGACCCCTTGCTGAAAAGCTAGAGTGGGCCATCTATTACATTGTATATTGATGGGGAAATATTTAGTTATATTACCACGTGAAATCAAATATATATCAACCAGATTTCCAAGATTGAACAATGAAAAAAGTATTTTTAGGCCAAATATCCAGCTATGAAAATCTTAAATGGATCAGCGGTTTCAATTGGATTAAATATTATATTTTATTCAAATTAATTTGTACATGTATGGTATATACAGCTTGAAACAATAAGATGAGGAAAAACACTAGAATTCCGAGAATCTGATGTGTCGCCTGGCCAAACAGAAGTCAATCAAGGCAAATTTGTCTAATTTATATCCCGGGCGAAGGGTTTCTTTAGAGAAACTTATAAATGACAAAATATAAATCCCATTTCTCCAACCCCTAAGCTACCTTGGGTATATAGAGATCAAAGTTATAAGCCTATTAACAAGTTTCCAGCGGTTAGTTCAATAAAAAATAAACTAATCTGTATAATTTTAATACCTGACTTCAACCTGACCCAAAGGTCAGGGTTGTGTGTAAGGTCAAAGTGTTTGCTTCTATGTTAGCCTATACTGCTTTACCATAAATTTGATATGCAGCATGACCACATTCAGAATTTTTACCCTTTAATCCAAACCACAGATTGAGGGTCCGTGTGTAGGGAGAAAATATGTGCTTGCATGGTGCTCTATGCTCCATTCCCTATAATTTATTATGCAACATGACTATGTTCTAAAAAAGTTGAATTTAGACCTATTGACCCCACCCCCAGGGTCGAGATGGGGGTGTAGGGAAAGGTCTGAAGACAAAATATATGCAACCATGTAGCTGCATTCGAGATTCCCCTTTAGTTTGATATGCAACATGACATTGCTCTGAAAGAGTTAAATTTTGACCTTTTGACCCCTAGGGTCGGAGGGCTGGGGTTGGAGAGCAAAATATTTACTACTGAGTTGCTGCATTTGTGATTCTCTTTCTTAATTTGATATGCAACATGACCATGTTCTGAAAAAGTTGAATTTGACCTACTGACCCAATCCCCAGGGGGGTGGGGGAGGGGGTCAGCAGCCAAAATATTTGTTACCGTGTTGCTGCATTTCGTGATTCCCTTTATTTGATATGCAACAATGACCATGTTCTGAAAAAGGTTGAATTTTGACCTATTGATCCCATCCCCAGGGTCGTGGGAGGGGGGCTGCAGTCAAAATATTAGGGACCATGTTGATGCATTCTTGACTCCAATTAATTTGATATGCAACATGACAATGAAGAAACTCTCAAATCCATCTATTTAACATTTGTCCTGGATGCTCAAAAGTACGGTCTCCAAGGAAATGGCCCTTGTGAGCATCCATGACATTTTTTTACAATTGTAAATAAGAAAACCGCCCTCCAACTAGGCAAACTGGAGAAACTATCCCATCAACTAATTTCAATTTTAACACCTGTTTTGGGTGCTCAAAAGAATCGTCTTAATAAGGCGATCCTCCTGAGCATCCACAACATGTTTTCCAATCACAAATATTAAAGCTAAATTTCAATTACTCAAACAGTGAGACCATTCTCTTTATAGACGGATGGCTGAGAATGGGTTTGCTCCCCCCCCCCCCGCCCCTAGGGAATTTTGCAGACATATCCTATCTTGTAGAGAATTGAAAGCCGAGTCTTTTAAGAGATGTTTGCACTCTGTGCTCCGGGGCGTTAGTCTGTAAGAGCCTGTAACATACGTTACTTAATCAAACTAAGAAAAAGTAAATTGAAAGTTTGGGCTACAAATTAAGACTTTAAAATATTTATTTTTTAAAATCATTCATATAGTCTGCATACTGGATATCTTAACTACATATGACAGCCATTTGAACAAAATTGCGGCTCTCTAAGGTGTCATATGCGTTACATAAATCAGATAACCCATTAAAATTTGAAAGTGTGGCTAACATCATTTACATTCACAATCTCTCTGTGTGTTTTGCAAAATGTTTTTAACCATGTCTGACTAGCTTATGCAATTGGCTAACAGAAAAATTAAAGTTTGTTTCCCTAGCTTAAATATTTTTTTCTGAAATAAGGAATTAAACAACCCTACCCCTACCCAATTTTAAGGTGAAATGTTTGGTATTAAAACTAAAGTAAAAATAGTTAAAAAATATTTGCAGTTGATGAATGTGTTTCATTGTTTGGGATTTATTTGCTTATATGAAAAGACTCATAAATCTGCAAGTTTGTTGCAAAATTTTTTGATATCAGAGGCTGTAACATATGTTACCTGATGTAATAAATGGGCAAGCTCATTGTCTTTACGTAAGATATGCCTAAAAATGCTTTAATCTCCTCGAGGGAATTTTGCAGACATATTCCTTCTTATAGTACAACTCAAGCTGCATAGAATAAGGGATGTTTGCACTGTTAGTCTGAAACAGTGTGTTACATGCGTTACTATATCAAATAAAGGAAATGTAGTTTGAAAGTTTGAGCTAAAATTGTGAAAAAACTCGCAGCTGTTGGACATCTTACATTGTTTAAGGATTTTAAACTGGCTCCTATGATAAAGACTTGTAGATCTGCTAGTTGTCATCAAGTTTTAAAGATCAGAGAGCGTTACATATGTTAGCGTGATAAGTAAAATCATCAAACAGTATTTTGACATCAAGCTGAGTAAGGGCCTGCTCCATCCTAATCCCCTTTGGAATTCTGCAGACAAATTACATCTTATGTAGCCATTCAAGGTGCATTTAATAAGAAATGTTTGCACTCTGTAAGTCGGGCCGTTAGCCTGTAACAGCTTGTTACATATGTTACTATATCAATTTGAGAATAAGAAATTTGAATGTTTGAGCTACCAAAAGAAGACATTAAAATTATCTAATAAATTGACATTCTTATAGTCTTTATACTGGATGTCTTTACTACATATGGAAGCTGTTTAACATTAATACGGCTAACTGTGGTGTTATGTGCGTTACATGAACCTAATTATAATTTAAAAGCTATAATTGTTGCTATCATGTAGTTAAACAACTACTATGACTTGGTTTCAAACTGTTTTATTAGATTTTACAAACATATACTCAATTGATGAATAGGAAAACCAAGTTTGCTTTTCTATCTTAAATATACTGTTTTACAGGAGCTAATACACACCCCTACTCCCAGTTTTACAGAGAAGCGAATTTTGTTATTACCGTTTAAGTAAAACACATGAAAGCGATTACAGCGTGTGGATATTTTTCTTTTTCTTAGTCTGTCTTGCTCTTATATCTACAAGATGTCATTAAATTAAAGATCAGGACACTTAATGTGTATAAGTCTTTGGTGCCAAAACACTAGAAATTATATTCATTTCTGATTATCAAGCCCATGGGCTGGTGTTACAGATGTTATCAATGACCTTTTGGACACATTTCCTAATACTGTGCATATAATGCTAAATATAGAGCCACAAATAGAAATATAGTTTTACATTTTTACAAGAAAATACAATAAGTGAAATGGTCCAAACTATTTCTCATTGATTTACCACTCATGTTCAACGTTTGTCGTTGTCTGCTTCTGTGATAATCATTATTATCACACGCCTCCTTGCAACTAGTAGAATCATCACACAATATTTCAATCATTTACTGTTATTCAATTTTACCACCAGTCCACTCAAAATTGATGAGCCATTATCAACTTTCTAATTTTGCCATTTATGGCTTGGAACATTCGGAAACTGATATGAATTCAAAATAGTTGGCTCTTTGATTATGTGTTTCAAGTGATACTATGCAAGTAGGAGAAAGACTAAAGCTTTACAAGGAGAAAACTATGCCATTAAGAGCAATGAGAACCTGGACTGATGTACCTTGGTATTTCTGTGATAAAGAATCATATCTTAGCTGGTTAACTTTTATAAATGTAGCCTTTCCATACATGCAACCCTCATATTTTCATCTAATAATGTCTCTGCACTTATTATCTTTCCCTAAGCATTCAAAAACTTATTTGAAGTCTATGTACTTCTAAAGTGCTGAAACGGAGGTAACTCTTTCCCTTCAGATAATCAAACTAGATGTATCACAGCAGGTAAAGCAATGAAATGCAGGATGAACAGAGTGTAAATTAGACCCTTTCAATTCAATGATTCACTAAGTTTCTAAGATAAGAGCGCTTATTAAAGGATGTAACATATATAACTCGTCATAATAAATGAGCAAGGGCACTGTCCTGACATCCTTTTTGATTACACAGTTAGAGGCAAGTGTTTTCAATTTCAGTGTTTTCAATGGATTATGAAATGAGGCACCTTATCAACTTGTTTACTCTGTATAAATCTTCCTAAGAGCATAATATAGAACTACTGGTTATCCCATTCTACCTATAGTCCACTTTCCTTCTTTTGAATGCAACAGCTAATGATATGGCTGCAAAAACTGAGAAATCATAGGTTTTACATTATTTTAAGACATGCTTCAATGTACTGACATCAAAAAACAACCAACTGCAAACATAATTGATGGCAATGTCCAACTTCATATTCTTTCTCTTATACCAGATAACTTTCAAGGTGTAACAGAAATTGTTGCAGACAGTCTGCCAAAACCATCAAGAGTCAACATTGTAACTAAAGAAAACTTATGAATTTCTTTGGGCGCAGCAAAATACTATTGATCTAAGACCTGAGGACTTGAGCACCAAAAGACTGGATAGGTTCCATGGCAAATGATGCAAAAAAGCAGCCTATCAAATTTCTGTTTGACCAATGTCAGAAATCTTAAAGTATTCTTAGAGGTACACGGTAGAGACATAGATTTTGCAAAATCAGAGCAAAGCTTTCATTTGACTAGCACGGATGTAATGGCAGCTGCAGTTAGATTGCTCTTGCCACATCACAGGAAGAGAAATATACCAGAGCCATACTCCATTGTATGCATATATGTGAAATGGCATTAAACCCATATTTAATCAGGTGTTTGATCCCATGACACTGACATGCTGTTTCTGCTTTTGAAGAATGCTAAAAGGATTCAAGTTTGGCTGAGTCAAGTTGTTTGACGCTGGCACTGGCCACATGTACAAAGAAAATTAAGTCTTTTGATGGCTAAAGAGGAGGATCACACGAAATGCTTATAAGTGATGTTTGTCACAATTACCAATTTTAAAAAGAAATCTTAATTAATGTAACACATATTACACCATAGGAAGCTGTATATTTGTTAAAAAATCTTTTCTTATGTATCAAAGGTGTTCAGCATGCAAACTACATGAATAATTCAAATAAATAAATAAATAGTTTATGTCTTCTTTCTGTTTCTCAGACTTTCAATTCATTTATTCTTAAATTGATATCGTAACATACGTATCATACCATTACAGGCTAACCCCCTAGTTAATAGAGTGCAAACATCTCGTATTTGATGCAGCTTGAATTGTTCTTTAAGGTAGGATATGTCTGCACAATTCCCAAAGGGGTGGAGAGGAACAGGGTTGTACTCAGTTTGCAGTCCTAATACAATGCCATGATTCTACTGGTTGTGATGAAATGGGTGATTATTTTGCAATAGAAGCAGACACAATGATAGACATTGTGAGGGTGACTTGAATAAAGATTGCTTTTGAATAATTTTATTTAATAGGAATATTTATTAAATCGTGTCATTTAAATGAGAACTATTATTTTCTATCTATATGTCTATACATTTTAATATTATAGGCATTAGGAAATATATGATTAAAAAGGTTATATATAACATATGTAACACAATTCCAAGGGCTTGTTATCAGCAATGACTGTAATTACGAAGACTAAGGCACCAGAGGCTAGAGATTAATAGGAAAACATGTGAAAAACTGTATTTTTCTGAAATATCATCTCTTACTGCCAAGAAAATTTCCTAGTTCATTCATTATGCCATGTAACATACGTTACATACTTTAATAAGTGCTCTGATCCTGATGTCAAACTTGCAAATGTATGATTCTTTATTGCATTAGCAAGACAGTGCCAAAAATGTAAGATATCCACGAGCGTCAAATATTTTCATATATTTTTCTTCAATAATAGATACCAAAATTGGATACTTAAAATTGGGGGGTAGGGTTGTTTAATAGCTCATAAGAAACAATGTATTTGAGATTGAAAAGCAAACTTCGTTTTTTCTATTAGTCAAATGAGTACTTTAGTAAACTAAGATTAAGAACACTTGTAAAAATGCACAAATCGTCTGTAAAATGAATGATGTTAGTCACAATTTCAACTTTCAATGGGAAATTTAGTCTATGTAACGCATATAACACCATTGAAGGCTGTAATTTTGTTTAAAATGCTGCTTTTATTTAGCTTAGGCATCCAGCTTGCAAACTACATAAGAAATTTGAATAATTAGATGGTTTAATGTCTTCTTTCTGTAGCTCAAACTTTCATTTTGATTTTTTCCTTAGTTTGTTACAGTAACATATGTAACAGGCTGTCAGAGACTAACGCCCCGGAGCACAGAATGCAAACATCTCTTAAAAGATGCGTCTTGAAATTTTCTTCAAGATAGGATATGTCTGCAAAATTCCCTAGGGGGGGGGCAGGACCTTTTTTAGCTCGAAGTCTAGATGGATGGCTGAGAATGGGTTTGCTCCCCCCCCCCCCCTAGGGAATTTTGCAGACATATCCTATCTTGTTGGAAAATTGAAAGCCGAGTCTTTTAAAAGATGTTTGCACTCTGTGCTCCGGGGCGTTAGTCTGTAAGAGCCTGTAACATACGTTACTTAATCAAACTAAGAAAAAGTAAATTGAAAGTTTGGGCTACAAATTAAAGACATTAAAATATTTATTTTTTAAAATCATTCATATAGTCTGCATACTGGATATCTTAACTACATATGACAGCCATTTGAACAAAATTGCGGCTCTCTAAGGTGTCATATGCGTTACATAAATCAGATAACCCATTAAAATTTGAAAGTGTGACTAACATCATTTACATTCACAATCTCTCTGTGTGTTTTGCAAATGTTTTTAACCATGTCTGACTAGCTTATACAATTGGCTAACAGAAAAATTAAAGTTTGTTTCCCTAGCTTAAATATTTTTTTCTGAAATAAGGAATTAAACAACCCTACCCCTACCCAATTTTAAGGTGAAATGTTTGGTATTAAAACTAAAGTAAAAATAGTTAAAAAATATTTGCAGTTGATGAATGTGTTTCATTGTTTGGGATTTATTTGCTTATATGAAAAGACTCATAAATCTGCAAGTTTGTTGCAAAATTTTTTGATATCAGAGGCTGTAACATATGTTACCTGATGTAATAAATGGGCAAGCTCATTGTCTTTACGTAAGATATGCCTAAAAATGCTTTAATCTCCTCGAGGGAATTTTGCAGACATATTCCTTCTTATAGTACAACTCAAGCTGCATAGAATAAGGGATGTTTGCACTGTTAGTCTGAAACAGTGTGTTACATGCGTTTCAATATCAAATAAAGGAAATGTAGTTTGAAAGTTTGAGCTAAAATTGTGAAAAAACTCGCAGCTGTTGGACATCTTACATTGTTTAAGGATTTTAAACTGGCTCCTATGATAAAGACTTGTAGATCTGCTAGTTGTCATCAAGTTTTAAAGATCAGAGAGCGTTACATATGTTAGCGTGATAAGTAAAATCATCAAACAGTATTTTGACATCAAGCTGAGTAAGGGCCTGCTCCATCCTAATCCCCTTTGGAATTCTGCAGACAAATTACATCTTATGTAGCCATTCAAGGTGCATTTAATAAGAAATGTTTGCACTCTGTAAGTCGGGCCGTTAGCCTGTAACAGCTTGTTACATATGTTACTATATCAATTTGAGAATAAGAAATTTGAATGTTTGAGCTACCAAAAGAAGACATTAAAATTATCTAATAAATTGACATTCTTATAGTCTTTATACTGGATGTCTTTACTACATATGGAAGCTGTTTAACATTAATACGGCTAACTGTGGTGTTATGTGCGTTACATGAACCTAATTATAATTTAAAAGCTATAATTGTTGCTATCATGTAGTTAAACAACTACTATGACTTGGTTTCAAACTGTTTTATTAGATTTTACAAACATATACTCAATTGATGAATAGGAAAACCAAGTTTGCTTTTCTATCTTAAATATACTGTCTTATAGGAGCTAATACACACCCCTACTCCCAGTTTTACAGAGAAGCGAATTTTGTTATTACCGTTTAAGTAAAACACATGAAAGCGATTACAGCGTGTGGATATTTTTCTTTTTCTTAGTCTGTCTTGCTCTTATATCTACAAGATGTCATTAAATTAAAGATCAGGACACTTAATGTGTATAAGTCTTTGGTGCCAAAACACTAGAAATTATATTCATTTCTGATTATCAAGCCCATGGGCTGGTGTTACAGATGTTATCAATGACCTTTTGGACACATTTCCTAATACTGTGCATATAATGCTAAATATAGAGCCACAAATAGAAAAGATAGTTTTACATTTTTACAAGAAAATACAATAAGTGAAATGGTCCAAACTATTTCTCATTGATTTACCACTCATGTCCAACGTTTGTCGTTGTCTGCTTCTGTGATAATCATTATTATCACACGCCTCCTTGCAACTAGTAGAATCATCACACAATATTTCAATCATTTACTGTTATTCAATTTTACCACCAGTCCACTCAAAATTGATGAGCCATTATCAACTTTCTAATTTTGCCATTTATGGCTTGGAACATTCGGAAACTGATATGAATTCAAAATAGTTGGCTCTTTGATTATGTGTTTCAAGTGATACTATGCAAGTAGGAGAAAGACTAAAGCTTTACAAGGAGAAAACTATGCCATTAAGAGCAATGAGAACCTGGACTGATGTACCTTGGTATTTCTGTGATAAAGAATCATATCTTAGCTGGTTAACTTTTATAAATGTAGCCTTTCCATACATGCAACCCACATATTTTCATCTAATAATGTCTCTGCACTTATTATCTTTCCCTAAGCATTCAAAAACTTATTTGAAGTCTATGTACTTCTAAAGTGCTGAAAGGGAGGTAACTCTTTCCCTTCAGATAATCAAACTAGATGTATCACAGCAGGTAAAGCAATGAAATGCAGGATGAACAGAGTGTAAATTAGACCCTTTCAATTCAATGATTCACTAAGTTTCTAAGATAAGAGCGCTTATTAAAGGATGTAACATATATAACTCGTCATAATAAATGAGCAAGGGCACTGTCCTGACATCCTTTTTGATTACACAATTAGAGGCAAGTGTTTTCAATTTCAGTGTTTTCAATGGATTATGAAATGAGGCACCTTATCAACTTGTTTACTCTGTATAAATCTTCCTAAGAGCATAATATAGAACTACTGGTTATCCCATTCTACCTATAGTCCACTTTCCTTCTTTTGAATGCAACAGCTAATAATATGGCTGCAAAAACTGAGAAATCATAGGTTTTACATTATTTTAAGACATGCTTCAATGTACTGACATCAAAAAACAACCAACTGCAAACATAATTGATGGCAATGTCCAACTTCATATTCTTTCTCTTATACCAGATAACTTTCAAGGTGTAACAGAAATTGTTGCAGACGGTCTGCCAAAACCATCAAGAGTCAACATTGTAACTAAAGAAAACTTATGAATTTCTTTGGGCGCAGCAAAATACTATTGATCTAAGACCTGAGGACTTGAGCACCAAAAGACTGGATAGGTTCCATGGCAAATGATGCAAAAAAGCAGCCTATCAAATTTCTGTTTGACCAATGTCAGAAATCTTAAAGTATTCTTAGAGGTACACGGTAGAGACATAGATTTTGCAAAATCAGAGCAAAGCTTTCATTTGACTAGCACGGATGCAATGGCAGCTGCAGTTAGATTGCTCTTGCCACATCACAGGAAGAGATATATACCAGAGTCATACTCCATTGTATGCATATATGTGAAATGGCATTAAACCCATATTTAATCAGGTGTTTGATCCCATGACACTGACATGCTGTTTCTGCTTTTGAAGAATGCTAAAAGGATTCAAGTTTGGCTGAGTCAAGTTGTTTGACGCTGGCACTGGCCACATGTACAAAGAAAATTAAGTCTTTTGATGGCTAAAGAGGAGGATCACACGAAATGCTTATAAGTGATGTTTGTCACAATTACCAATTTTAAAAAGAAATCTTAATTAATGTAACACATATTACACCATAGGAAGCTGTATATTTGTTAAAAAATCTTTTCTTATGTATCAAAGGTGTTCAGTATGCAAACTACATGAATAATTCAAATAAATAAATAAATAGTTTATGTCTTCTTTCTGTTTCTCAGACTTTCAATTCATTTATTCTTAAATTGATATGGTAACAAACGTATCATACCATTACAGGCTAACCCCCTAGTTAATAGAGTGCAAACATCTCGTATTTGATGCAGCTTGAATTGTTCTTTAAGGTAGGATACGTCTGCACAATTCCCAAAGGGGTGGAGAGGAACAGGGTTGTACTCAGTTTGCAGTCCTAATACAATGCCATGATTCTACTGGTTGTGATGAAATGGGTGATTATTTTGCAATAGAAGCAGACACAATGATAGACATTGTGAGGGTGACTTGAATAAAGATTGCTTTTGAATAATTTTATTTAATAGGAATATTTATTAAATCGTGTCATTTAAATGAGAACTATTATTTTCTATCTATATGTCTATACATTTTAATATTATAGGCATTAGGAAATATATGATTAAAAAGGTTATATATAACATATGTAACACAATTCCAAGGGCTTGTTATCAGCAATGACTGTAATTACGAAGACTAAGGCACCAGAGGCTAGAGATTAATAGGAAAACATGTGAAAAACTGTATTTTTCTGAAATATCATCTCTTACTTCCAAGAAAATTTCCTAGCTCATTCATTATGCCATGTAACATACGTTACATACTTTAATAAGTGCTCTGATCCTGATGTCAAACTTGCAAATGTATGATTCTTTATTGCATTAGCAAGACAGTGCCAAAAATGTAAGATATCCACGAGCGTCAAATATTTTCATATATTTTTCTTCAATAATAGAAACCAAAATTGGATACTTAAAATTGGGGGTAGGGTTATTTAATAGCTCATAAGAAACAATGTATTTGAGATTGAAAAGCAAACTTCGTTTTTTCTATTAGTCAAATGAGTACTTTAGTAAACTAAGATTAAGAACACTTGTAAAAATGCACAAATCGTCTGTAAAATGAATGATGTTAGTCACAATTTCAACTTTCAATGGGAAATTTAGTTTATGTAACGCATATAACACCATTGAAGGCTGTAATTTTGTTTAAAATGCTGCTTTTATGTAGCTTAGGCATCCAGCTTGCAAGCTACATAAGAAATTTGAATAATTAGATGGTTTAATGTCTTCTTTCTGTAGCTCAAACTTTCATTTTGATTTTTTCCTTAGTTTGTTACAGTAACATATGTAACAGGCTGTCAGAGACTAACGCCCCGGAGCACAGAATGCAAACATCTCTTAAAAGATGCGTCTTGAAATTTTCTTCAAGATAGGATATGTCTGCAAAATTCCCTAGGGGGGGGAGCAGGACCTTTTTTAGCTCGAAGTCTATTAGCTATTCTCCAATCTACCACAAATCCATCTAATTTAATACTTGTCCTGGGTGCTCAAAAGAACCATCTCAAAGGAGATATCGCCCATGTGAATCCATGACATGTTTTCATTCACAAACAAGAAAACTGACTTGGAATTAGACAACCTGGAGAAATTATCCCATCCATCAATTTAAACACTCGTTGTGGGAGCTCAAAAGAACCGTCGTACCGGCGCGATTCCAGTCGGGGTACCAACGATGTAACTTAAATCATAAATTTGTATGAAAGCCCAATTACTTGTCAGAGGATCTGGCTATAGCCCTGCTGCAGCGCCTTTCATGCAAGAAAAAAGCCAAGTTCTAAAGATATTTAGCAGGAATTTTTTAAGCTATTGAGGAGGATCTATTTCTGACATCAATCAAGGGACATAACTTTGTTATGAACTAGATCTTGTCAATATGAATGCATATATATGATTTGGTGAAAATCTGTCAATTTGTTCTATTGATATTGAGATGAAAGAAATTTGGCAAACGTCAAGGGCCACAAATCTGGTACACATGTGCGAAAAATGACTTGTAACAATTCCAGGCTAGATCTTGTCAATATGAATGCATATATAAAATTTGGTGAAATTCTGTCAATTTGTTCTCAATATATTGAGCAGAAATGAAATTTTGGCGTAAAAATCAAGGTCCATGACACTGGTAATAATTTTGGAATATGACATGAAACAATCCCAAGCTAGATCATGTCAACATCAATATACATACAAAATTTGGATAAATTCTATAAAAGAGTTCTCAAGATAGTGAGCGGAAAGAAAATTTTGGCCTAAATCAAGGGCCATAACTCTGGTACATATTTGCGAAAAATGACATATTATCCAAAGCTAGATCTTGTCAATATGAATTCTTATATAAAATTTGGTGAAAATCTGTCAATTTGTTCTTTAGATATTGATCAGAAACAAAATTTTGTATTAAATCAAGGGCCATGACTCTGATACAAATGTGCGACAAATGACGTGTAACAATCCCAAGCTAGATCTTGTCAATATGAATGCATATATAAAAGTTGGTGAAACTCTGTCAATTTGTTCTCAAGATATTGAGTGGAAACTAAATTTTGGCGTTAATCAATGGCCGTTACTCTGGTACAAATTTGGGAAAAATGATATGTAACAATCCCAAGCTAGATCATGGCAATATCAATGCACATACTAAATTTGGATAAATTCTATTAAAGAGTTTTCAAGATATTAAGCGGAAATGAAAAAATTATGACGGGCGGACAAACGGTCAGAAAACCCAAATCCTATATACCCCCCCCCTTTCAAAGCAGGGCTATAATTACTCAAATAATTAGACCTACCTTTTGAACACTTTTCCTTACTTAACATCGAATAGTTTAGCGTAAAATTGGGGAAATTCCCCCATTCATCCACTTCAAAACCTGTTAAGTGTGCTCAAAAGAACCGTCTCAATGAGGCGATCACTTTGAGTATCCACAAAATTGAAAATGGTAACCAGCAGACGACAATGTCATGTAATGGTTAGACGCAAAGTTAAAATACATCGGTTTAGCTTCAACTTGTCATAACCGCTAAAGCGTGAAATAGTGTGGTCCACTATCATGCCGGGACAGAACGTCGGGCCTGATCCGGGTCCAAATTGTTTAAAAGGGTTATCAGCAGATGCCAATGTCATGTAAAGGTTTAACACAGAGTTAAAATACAACGGTTCAACTTGAACTTGTCATAACCTCTAAAGCATCAAACAGTTTGGCCCACTATCATGACAGGACAGGATGTCGGGCCTGATCTTGGTCCAAATTGTTTGAAATGGTTATCAGCAGATGACAATGTCTAGTAAAGGTTTAACGCAAAGTTAAAATACATAGGTTCAACTTCAACTTGTCATGTAACCTTTAAAGTGTCAAACAGTCTGACCCAGATCAGGCCCGACATTCTGTCCCACCTGATCTTGGTTCAAACCGTTTGCAAAGGACTAAGGTTATCAGCAGATAACACATTTTAAAGTTTTATTGCAAAAGGTAAAATACAAGTTTTGACCTAAAGTTTGACAAACAATTTGGAAACTGATCAGCCCTCTATGGTTGTTTTCCTATACACCATGTATACATATAAGGACACTGAAGGAGCCTGGAGGTTCAAAATTGATAACTTTTTCTAATATCTAAATTCTGTAACAGCATCCAATTGATCCAAATATTGCATGCGTGGATCCAGAGGGGAGGGGGCAAGGGGTCCGGTCCCCCTGGAATAAACACAAGTTATATGGGTAAAGGGAATAAGCAATTGCCCCCCCCCCCCCCCTGTAAAAGGTTGGACCCCTCCCCCCCTGGAAAAATTGATAGACCCCAACCCCTCTGGAACCTTAGAAAATTACAATTCTTTTGAAGATAAACCATTGGACTTCTGTAAAATAAGTTGAGGACTAAAAATAGCTACCCCCCCTCCCGCCCCGCAAGAAAATTCCTTGATCTGCGCATGTAGGCTTATTGATACAAATCTTGAGATTTTGCTCGAATTCCATATATCAATAGCTGAGAACTTTTCTTTTAAAGGATAGTTTTTATGACAGGCTGCATATTGTACCAAAGACATTGAGTGTCAAACTAGGATGTGTGATATGTCGGAATTGAGATTCAAAATAGCCATTTATCTAGAGCTTGATAATATCTTGGGGTATATGAAATTAAAGTCGGCTCTGCTGTTATTAAAGCTCTTAAGACATTAGCAATCACGTCTAAATGATTGCAAACCGATAGCCGTTCACCCCACCCACATCCAAGTTTTTCAATAATTTGTGAAATTATAATTAAATTATTCGTGGTGGGACAAAAGAAAATGTTTTTCCTTCGAATTAAGTGCAGACTGGTGAGAAAATCAGAAAATTTGAATATATGAAGCCCATTTTTCATCATTTTCCTATTACTTGTAATGTCAAAATTCATCATCCAATTCACCTCGGTACATTTGTTTACATGTGTCACTAAGGCTGTGACGTCACAGCGGTCCCGAGGATGCAGCATCATTTCTTCTGGTTGTGAGGTTCTATCGACTGTACATATATTCAACATCGATACATTGTCCTGTCACAATTGACTTTTACACAACGGACTCTGTCCCCAGTGGGCCAGTTCTATCCATTCTGCTAATGGTTTGTCTGTACTGGCATAAATATTGTTGTTTAAAAATGTGACAGTGCAAAAGTTCATCATCATGTAAGCTGTTATTGTAATTAACAGCCCTTTGACTCTATTGTCTCACAAGTAGTCAACTCTTTCACTCAACTCAACACAAATTTATTTGCAAATCACAGTTAATCACTGGTTATTTTCTGTCTACAGAGGCAGGGCCAAGGGGTGGGGAACTTACTTGTCAGCTTGTAGGCAAAATGAAAGTAGCTAAAAACTAATTGACAAGGCAAAATCAATTTACAGTTCATCAGCTAGTTGTCAAAGTGAACACATTCCAGTAATACTTTTCTTGTAAATCTCACCATACCTTTGTAACAAGTAGAAAATAGAATGCCAGGCAGATTTATTAATCAAGTCTGCCATCTTAGTTTTTTTTAACTACCCAATCCGTACTTCCCAGGAATTTGGTGCATTGCTGTAGGGACGACCCATGTCATGGACCCTTAGATTCATGGAAGACACTGTGGAGCCGGAATTGGTACATCAAGATCTGTGAAAATGGTCTGCTTTAGACCAGGATCTTTTTATAGGATACACACAGGGTTGTAGAAAAGACCCAAATTTCTTGATACCCAACACATTCTATGATTCCTAAACAAACAATGTAGACCGTGATCAGATGCTTCATTCTGTTGCATCTGATCCTGGTCTGCACTGTCTGTCAATGTACTACATATAAATAAGTTTATAAGATTGCAGTTATGTATGACTCGTACTGCAATGGCGGTTATTAATATTAGTGCTTTTATCTGCTGTTAGAACTGTTTCAACCCATAAGACACATCCTAACATGACTGATAAATTGTTGACTGGGATGTAATGAATCGTGCTTAACAAATAATATCAGTGCTACCTGAACAATATTTTTTGGGCCGTTCGGTGGTGCAAACTTGGTAGTGATCACCGCTGATGCAGTGCATGGCGGACAAGGGGGGCGGCAGACGAGGGGGGTCATCGAGGGAATTGTTTTAATGGCCTTTAATTACTGTGAAAACTTAAATTATATGAGCTCTAACTGTATAACTGATCTCAATCATTAATAAAGCTGATAATTACTCTTTGGTGAAAACCCCGCAGGGTATTTCTCCCATTTCATTTTGTGGGGGAATAACCCCGCAGGGGTTTTCCCCCACGGTTTTTTTTTTCTTGAAAGGCTTCAAATGATGAGAAAGACTTCAATTCAGCTTCTATATTGTTTTGTAAAGCAAAACAATTGAAAACAAACCTTTCTATTTTTTAAAAAAACCCTGCGGGGTTTTTCCCCCACAATCTGAAATGGGAGAAAACCCCCACAGGGGGAATTAAAGGTTGGAATTAAGCCGTACCAATCATTTTCTGAAATAATTACAATCAAACAAACTTATTTCTTGAACTTATTTTGATATTTATTTTTTTGAAAAACCCTGCGGGGTTTTTTCCCCATTTGAAAATGTGTGGGGGGGAAACCCCGTGCAGGGTTTTAAAAACCCCGCAGGGTTTTAAAAACCCAACGGGGTTTTTGGAACGTTTTTTTTTGGAAAACCCCACGGGTTTTTTGGAAAACCCTGTGTTTTTTTTACTTTGACATTTTTTTTCACTATGACAGAATTTTTATTTTGGGGTCCAAATGCATATGTTTTACTAATTTAAGTCTGTATTTATGTATTAAAGTGGTTTTGAGTCTTTTGCACCACTAGAAAGGTGATGTGATTTTGCCAAATTCTGGTGTGGCAAAAAAAAACTGGTGGCTGTTTTATAATATATTCACAAAAAAAATATTGTTTAGAAATCAGGGGCAGATAATCAACTGAATACAGTAGGTTCATTCAGCATCCATTTTTCGTCCTACAAGTGATATTCAATGCGGAAGATAGTAAGCTTTACAGTGATATAGGTGTCATAAAATCCCACTAGGGGGACCTAGGGTAGAGTGGGCCCTTAGTCGAACAGGGTATACTGTTGCCAAGTTCTAACGTTATTCAATCAAACGTCACCGTACAAGAATATCTATTCACCTGTATTTGCTACGTTCATATATGCATTGTTTGTATTACTTGTAAGTAATAAAGATCATATTATGTTCACTTGTGCATCATTATACTTACTGCTTTTGATAAATCTGTTATAAGATGCAACGAATCCACGTTTGTTAATGTTATAATCAGAATGGAAATATATTGTAAGGTTGTCACTTGATGTCATTACAGGTGGTATTTCTTTTCCACAATATCTGCCTATAAACAAACCATCGCTGTAGACCTGCAACGATTTATCTCACTTATAACGTTGTTGTCTAGTATATTCCAGTCAGTTTCTATACTGAACAAAAAAGAAGCTTTACACTTATTTAATCATTTTAATATCTCCGTCAATACCTATCCTATGTAAAAACTAATCATATCAAATTTATGGGTGTTGAATTCTCAGTAGATCTGTGTAATGGAACACAACCGCAACATCAGCCCGGGAACATAGTGTGTTTGACTGGTTGGGTTGGGAATGAGTAAGTGGTCAAATAAAAAATCACACATCAAAAACCATTAGTTCCGAATCTTGGTTTTATCATTTTGTGCGAAACGTTGAGGTGTGTACAGTATTATCTACAATTGCAGGCTAGAACCGCTCACGTCAATGTGTGAGTGTAAATTAACGGTCTTGTCTTGGCGTTGTTTTCTTACGTCGCGTCGATCCTGTGTATCGATAGATATTCCTGACTACTTAAACCATCTCACGAGGCTATGAGCAATAACGGGAGAACAACCAAACATCTTTGGTAAGGCGTCGACCTGCCATAGTCCACTTAGCATTTGTACAGTATACACTATAACCATGTTATATGTGGCCACCTTACATTGTTTGCGCCTGTTCAGAAATTAAAATCGCTCTTACAAAATTTTAGTTCTATGAAAAAAAAACCAAGGCTTTGTCGAGACTCTGCAAATTATCTCATTTCAAAATGACAGGTACGAGGGTTGTCCCAGTAATTCGTGGACTTTACAAATATATCAAAAACCTAATGTCCCAGAATAATGAAGCTTTTCACAGCCATTAAATATTTTATTACACGCATTATAAGTAAATTTGGAGAGAATTGAAGCGTGGGTTTTGATTATAGCAGCAATTTAATAAACCCAGGTAAGGGTGTAGGAACCACGTCAAAATTTGCTTAGAAATGTAGTCATAACAGTTTCATTTAACAACTGTTTTCGACACAGTTACACTAAAATGTGCAAAAACGTCACGAACAGCGGACGTCATAATTATTCTGACGTCAGCATGTCAAGTTTCGAACGCATAACATTATTTGTATACGAATGAGGCAAGTTATACATGCACCACTGCCTTTTAAAAATTGAAGAAAATGACGACTTTTGACGACGCAACAGCCCGAAGAACAGTAAAGAATTTATGTGTCAAGGGTGGAAGGACACCCATACAAATTTTAAAACAGATGTAAAGCACGGATAGATATAAGAATGTGTCTAAACAGCTTGTGTGTAAGTTGCACGGTAGATTTAGTAATGGGTGGACTGACAGTTCTCATCGTGAATGACCGCCATGCAAGGATAAAAAGCAAAGTCTGGCCGTCAAGAACGTCACTGAAAGCGATCGTCGGAAGACAGGGAGCAAAGTAGCTGTTAGTGCCCGTTGCAGCAAGTCTACTGCTCAGCGCGTTTTAACTGCAGACCTGGGTTTGTCGCACATATCAGCTAGATAGGTACAGAGACTACTAACAGAGAAAGAAAAATCTGATCGTGTCTGCATATCAAGAAGATTCTTGAATACTAGTCGGTCAGACCCAACCTTTCTGGATCGCATCATTAATATGGATGAAACATGCGTGCATTATTATGAACCTGAGGATAAAAGAATGTCTATGGTATGGAAGAATTGTGTCAGTCCGCCCCCGAAGAAGGCGAAGGTAGTTAAATTGATGGGATAAGTGATGCGTGTCGTGTTCATGGATACTTCTGTATGATTCTAGCCCACATGGTACCAGCTGGCCACACGGTGAACGAAGCATCTGCCTGGAAACCGATTTCAAGATCGCGAGGACATCAAATACGATATTCGAACTGTGTGGTTCAAAGAAGTGTATGACAAATTGGTTTAACGCCACCAAAAGTGCATTAACTATGCAGGAGAATACTCCGAAAAGGTGAGAAAGGAAATGACGTTACGTCATAAAATTTTGGCGTTGACGTTTGACGTGGTCCGTAGGACGATATGTGGTGCTACTAGAAGTTTGCTACAAACTTTAATCTTTGAGCTATTAGCGTCAAATTTTCCACATTTATTCTTGAATAATACAAAAAGAATATGTGAACATTTGAATTAGATAAGTCTTATGGTTTTAATACAGCGCAAAAAGTCCACGAAGTAGTGGGACGACCCTCGTAGATCGTGCACAGACAAAGTCCAAGGAAAGGTACCCTCATTTCAGAAATTCACATTGTATAGTGTGATATAAAATATTGCTCAGATACGTTCCGATTTACATTTTAAGAGCAATTCTCTGTAACCACTTAAATTTTTACATAGGGTCATGGCACGCATAGTCACCGATTTTGCTGAAACTTTCCTATCTTGGTCATGGTGACCCAAAACCATGCAATCAACATTCCTTTTATCCATATGCATGCCCGTTGCCATGGAAACGGCATGTGAACATTTTGGCTAAAATAGTGACAAAAAATCACTTAAAATTGATGGATTTCCAAACGAAACTATCCCTTTAGAATAAACCAAACGCCACAAATGACCCATATGTATAAATATACTACACATCTTGGCTGGAAATAAATAATCAAAATTACATTTGGAAAACCTCGGTTTTTATCCATGCTCTGCAAAGTGGGTGGGGTTTCAGAAATTTGACAAAGGTGATTTTTGAGCATTTTCAAAGGACATTTTCATATCGAGTGCAGTCGGTTACAAATATACCGGCATATTCCAGAAATAGAACAGGGTTTCCTAAATTGATATATGAAAAGGCATGTTTGGGAAAGTATGGTTCCTGAAGCGTTACCATAGCAACAATCAGTGTACCGTCACAAAAAGCTATTTTATCTGTGACTGTATTTCTGATCTCATAAAAATCTGCTGAAGGGACATATTTGATTTTTAAATGAGGAATAATGTTCCTTATTAAAATAATGTACCGGAAATTACATATTATGTAGTAATTGACCTGCTAAAGGTCAAGGTCACAGAAGCAGGAAATTGACTTAAAATGAGCAATTTACGCACATGTTTAAGTCTATTTCTCCATTATTTGATGTGACTTGGTTTGTAAATTTAGTCTTCTTATACACAGCTACACTATCTTTTAAATGGAAATAATTTTTGCTCCATACTACTTCAAGGTCAAGGTCAAGGTCAATGATATTTTAATATTTTTGGTTTTAAATTGGAAATATTGACAATATTCGTTAACCAATTCCTTTAATTCTGTTATATTTAGCTTCTTCCTTTAGAAATATGCCGCACATTATAACATTGTTAAAATAACGTGACAACATGCCTTAATTATCAGTTTGAAGGTCAAGGTCAAGGTCACATAAGCCATAAATTACCATAGAAACGAGCGATTTTCGCACATATTAATGTCTATTTCTCCATTATTTGACGGGGTTTGGTTTTTATATGTAATCTTTCCATATGCAACTACTATGCGTTTTAAACTGAAATAATTTTATCCTCCATATTACTTCAAGGTCAAGGTCAAGGTCGGTAAAACTTTAATATTTTTGGCTGTAAATTGGAAATATTGACACTATTTACAAACCGATTTTTTTTTTTATTTTGGGTATGTTGAACTGCATACTTTAGAAATATGCTGCACGGTATAACATTGTTAAAATAACATGACAATATGCCTGAATTATCATTTTAAATGTCAAGGTCAAGGAGTCAAGAAATTGGCATAAATTGGGTTTTTTACACATAATAATTTTGGGCATAAATTGGAAAAATTGACAATATTTGTTAACCAATTTCTTTATTTCAGCTATGTTAAACTTCTTCCTTAAGAAATATGCTGTGCAGTATGGGATTTGTTAAGATATCATGACAATAGGCCTTAAATAGGAATTTGAGGTTCAAGGTCAAGGTCACAGAATAAATAAATTGACCTAAGTGAGCGATTTTCGCCCATATTTAAGGCCATCTCTCCATAATTTGATTTTTGATTTTTATCTTTAATTGTCATCTACACAACTAGCCTTTGTTATGAAAGGGACTTTATGATGTCCCTTCCTGATGATAAGCAGGCTGCTATTATAGATGCCTTTTACACTACATCCAAATGTTTGGAAGATATTTTTAACATTGATAATGTTTATTTTGACCTTTTGATTTAACTATTTCAGTTTAAAATGCATTGTAGCTGTGTAGATAAGGATCATGTATATAAACCAAATCACACCAAATTATTGAGAGATAACCTAAAATATGGGCGAAAATCGCTCATTTTATGTCAATTTATTTATTCTGTGACCTTGACCTTGTCCCTCAAATTTCTATTTAAGGCCTATTGTCATGATATTTTAACAAATGCTATACTGCAGAGCATATTTCAAAAGGAAGAAGCTTAACATAACTGAAATAAAGGAATTGGCTAACAAATATTGTCATTTTCTCCAATTTATGACCAAATATATTATGTGCAAAAATCCCCCAATTTATGCCAATTTCTTGACTCTTTGACCTTGACCTTGACATTTAAAATGATAATTAAGGCATATTGGCATATTATTTTAACAATGTTATACCGTGCAACATATTTCTAAAGCAAGAAGTTGAACATATCCGAAATAAAGAAATCGGTTTACAAATAGTGTCAATATTTCCGATTTACAGCCAAAATATTTAAGTTTTAGTGACCTTGACCTTGAACTTGAAGTAATTTGGAGGATAAAATAATTTCAGTTTAAAAGGCATTGTAGTTGCTAATGTAAAGGTTAAATATACTAACCAAAACACACCAAATAATGGAGAAATAGACTTAAAGGGGACGGCAACCCTGGTGATTACTATGTTTTATATGAAAGATCTTGATAAACCATGAATTTTGATACCAGTTTCATCTAAATCAGTTGAAAAATGTGGAAGTTGTGGGCTTTTGAATATTTGCAAATGGACTGTAATGGAAGCAGCCATATTGAAGGCTTAGTGACATCACTCAGCCTAATTAAATATGCGTAATCTAAATAAAAGACAAACCAATGGATTATTTGCATTAATCTTTTATGAAACATTTTCCTTTTGTATAAAGCTGCATATCTGCTGAAACACAGATGATGTGATAGTAGTGATAACTAAAAATTAAGCAGTTGAAAAAATCTAATTAAATATTCAAAATGGCAGCTAAATGTCGGCAATATTGAATTCTTTAAATGCCCATAACTTGCCCATTTTTCAACCGATTTTGATTATATTTGTATCAAAATTCAGGGTTCATATAGCTCTTTCTGATAAAACTTACTTATCATTAGGGTTGCTGTCCCCTTTAAATATGTGCAAAAAAACGCTCATTTTTTGGTTATTTCTGGCTTGTGTGACCTTGACCTTCAAACTGATAATTAAGGCATGTTGTCCCTACCATCTCATCAATAGATACGTCTTTAAGTCGGAACCGTCATAGAGTCTGAAGTCCGACCCACCAGTCTGCAATTAAAGAGGAAAGCAAAATTGCCAACCGTGATTGGGTTGATCACCAAGTTTGCAGTCTGCTGCAATACATTAATGATATAGCCAATATTTTTATGATGGGAAATTATTTTAATGAACTGCGCTGAAAATTAATTAGAGCCAACAATCTTCTTTAATTTATACACCAAGTCACCATATAATTCAGGTTCCGAAAGTCCTTGGCGCAAGAGAGATATAAATCCAATTTGGAAATTTAGATATCAAATCAAAGTATCGTCTATAAAATTTAGAAAAGGTTTTGCGAAGTTTATGATACCGATAGCTTTGTTTAAGAAGTTTCTAAGTTAACAATTTATTGTGAGTGTTGAAGTCAGCAACATGGCTAGATGCTCTTGCAAAACGAATGAGTTGAGAGATATAGACTTCATTGGATGTAGAGAGAGGAACATCACCACCTAAAAATGGGAAAATGACAATTTCAAAATCAAAGTTTATCATAGATTTTGGTAGAAACAATATTATTAGAAATTGACAAATGCAAGTCTAAAACGCGGATTCGGTATCAGAGGTATTAGCTTAATAAAGTTGGAGCTCTGAAGGGTATATTTGACTTATCATAGTGTCAAAATAAATATTATCAATGTTAAAAATATCTTCCAAATATTTGGATGTAGTGTAAAAGGCATCTATAATATCAGCCTGCTTATCATCAGGAAGAGACATCATAAAGTCCCTTTCATAACAAAGGCTAGTTGTGTAGATGACAATAAAAGATACAAATCAAATCAAACCAAATTATGGAGAGATGGCCTAAAATATGGGCAAAAATCGCTCACTTAGGTCAATTTATTTATTCTGTGACCTTGACCTTGACCTTGAACCTCAAATTCCTATTTAAGGCCTATTGTCATGATATCTTAACAAATGCTATACTGTACAGCATATTTCTTAATTGTCAATTTCTCCAATTTATTCCCAAAATTATTATGTGTAAAAATCCCCCAATTTATGCCAATTTCTTGACCTTTTGACCTTGACATTTAAAATGATAATTCAGGCATATTGTCATGTTATTTTAACAATGTTATACCGTGCAGCATATTTCTAAAGTAAGCAGTTCAACATACCCAAAATAAAAAAATCGGTTTGTAAATAGTGTCAATATTTCCAATTTACAGCCAAAAATAAGTTTTAGTGGCCTTGACCTTGACATTGAAGTAATATGGAGGATAAAATTATTTCAGTTTAAAACGCATAGTAGTTGCCTATGTTAAGATAACATATAAAAACCAAACCCTGTCAAATAATGGAGAAACAGACATAAATATGTGCGAAAATCGCTCGTTTTATGGTAATTTCTGGCTTCTGTGACCTTGACCTTGACCTTCAAACTGATAATTAAGGCATATTGTCACGTGATTTTAACAATGTTATAATGTGCAGCATATTTCTAAAAGAAGAAGCTAAATATAACTGAATTAAAGGAATTGGTTAACGAATTTTGTCAATATTTCCAATTTAAAACCAAAAATATTAAAATATCATTGACCTTGACCTTGACCTTGAAGTAGTATGGAGGATAAAATTATTTCCATTTAAAAAACAGTGTAGCTGTGTATAAGAAGACTAAATTTACAAACCAAGTCACATCAAATAATGGAGAAATAGACTTAAATATGTGCGTAAATTGCTCATTTTAAGTCAATTTCTTGCTTCTGTGACCTTGACCTTGACCTTTAGCAGGTCAATTACAACATAATATGTTATTTTCGGCACATTATCTTAATAAGGAACATATTTCCTCATTAAAAATCAAATATGTCCCTTCGGCAGATTTTTATGAGATCAGAAATACAGTCACAGATAAATTAGCTTTTTGTGACGGTACACTGATTGTTGCTATGGTAACGCTTCAGGAACCATACTTTCCCAAACATGTCTTTTCATATATACTTAAGGAATAAAGAAACGCAACAGGCATTATTCTATTTTTTGCGTTTTAAATGACGGTTTGGTGAAATCTCTTTTGAAAATTTCTTATTGAGTATTTATAGCATGTGATGAAATACCAAAACGTCATTTTTAAAGCTACATTTTACGCTTCAAGATGAAAACATATGAAAACGTAAAATGTGACGTTAACGTCAGAATAAAGATCAAGAAACCCCGTCTTTTCCATGTTTGGTTATTTGGCATCGACTTGACAATGTGCAAATTAAACAAACTACCAATCATATTCGTAATGCAGTCAAATATTGCGTCAAAACACGCTACTTGAATGACGAGATACACAATGGTAGTGAATACGCGATAAACGTCACTAAGAGCCGTCGGGTTTGGGTCGCTGGTGAATATACGGGATAAGATAAACCTAGAAACATCAGAACATGCTTTCTTGTGAAAAACTGACTTTTCAGATACCGTAGAAATACGCTAGTAAGGTGTTTATATTGACGTTAGCCAAACAAAACATGGCACAATGCAAGAGAAAACATCTGATTACATGCTGAGAGTGAACATCAAACTTGTTAACTGTAACATAAACTTTGTCACTGGACCATTTTATCATTAGAAAAAACACATAAACAGCAAGGAAACCATAAAAACGTAGGATATCGAATTTTGACGTCAGAATTGTTTTTTTTTTTTTGACGTCTGAAGATCTCAAGTCACAATTCTTGAACAAAACGTCCTCGTAATGAATAAATCTCAAGCAGAAAAGAAAGTTTACGCGTTTCACGCAGTATTCAGAGTCGACGTTAATGACGTTAAGCCGTTTCAGAATCCTACAGAAACGTCGCTATTTGATCATTTCCTTGATCCGCAATCTATGCCAAGAATTTTTAAAACAATAAACCAATGGTTGATTCAAACTTTGTTTTTATTGACCCTGTTTCAGCAGTTTACTACGGTGGTCAGGCTGGTTACGCGCATACCAAAATGATAACGTATTCTATAACAACGTCGAACCTGCTGTAATTTGACGGACACATACTACTCATATGGATAAATATCATTTGCACTAAAACTTGCATCATATTGTATGCTTACAATGACTCGAAGTGTTTGTTGCGTTTCTTTATTTCTTAAGTATATCAATTTAGGAAACCTTGTTCTATTTCTGGAATATGCCGGTATATTTGTAACCGACCGCACTCGATATGAAAATGTCCTTTGAAAATGCTCAAAAATCACCGATGTCAAATTTCTGAAACCCCACCCATTTTGCAGAGCATGGATAAAAACCGAGGTTTTCCAAATGTAATTTTGATTATTTATTTCCAGCCAGGATGTGTAGTATATTCATACATATGGGTCATTTGTGGCGTTTGGTTTATTCTAAAGTGATAGTTTCGTTTGGAAATCCATCAATTTTAAGTGATTTTTTGTCACTATTTAAGCCAAAATGTTCACATGCCGTTTCCATGGCAACGGGTATGCATATGGATAAAAGGAATGTTGATTGCTTGGTTTTGGGTCACCATGACCAAGATAGGAAAGTTTCATCAAAATCGGTGACTATGCATGGCACAACTTTTTAAGTGGTTACAGAGAATTGCTCTTAATTAGTTTGAAGCTGCTAATAACAGCTGTGATATAAGATGAAAACTAATCAAAAGTTTTGTGACAATTGAACTATTCATTTCTCTTCTACGTTAACACGAAGAGAGCCACTATCACAGCTTAATCAAAGAGTTTTAGCTTTAACCATGCAATTTGCATACAAACTTTGCATTTCTCTATACGCTTTATTATCTGCGGTATGGCATTGAAATTTTCAGCGATTATTTATTATGAATAGGCGTCACTGTTCTATTTATAATAATAAATAAATATTTTAACATATGCCATTTAAATGACCTTTAAAGATGCATATTAAAACCGGAAGTTGACACCTGTTTTAAAAAAATTATCGTTAAAAATCGGTTGACCAAGCTGTATTGTGTTTGGTCTAACATGGTCACAGTAAATGAAACACATGCAACGTTTTTAGTATGTGCAGCTGATGATTTTCAAAAAAATCCGAAAATGCAGAAATTGAGATTTTTTTTACAAAAAATCATAAAGATTGGTCATAAGTAAACAATCAAATGATTCGTGTTTTCAAATCGGCTAGACTGGTTTGTAATCATCTGAATTTCAATGCGATAAAAAATGCTCTCAAAACGCATTATTTCTTCAAAAATTTGATGTTTCTAGCTTTTGAATCCAAAATTGTCAAGTGATAGAAAACTCATCTAAAAATCCCGCTTTATTTTAGTCCACTAGAATGCACATATTTTGGGAAATTTTCATGTCAGCATCATTAGCGGTTAGTCAGAAAAATGAAATTGAAAAGTGGCCACTTAGCACTTCCGTTCAGTGTATTTCGCTGGTGTTATTTGCTGAATTTTGTTGTTTCGACTCACTAGACTCCTGAATATGTTCTTAAAATTTACATATTCAAAATATTGTAATGATAATCTTCCAGACTTAAAATGCAGTTTAACGTTTTTCAACGTAATTCATGAACGCCTGATAAAGTTTGTAACTTTTTTGCATGGTTGCCTTGTCAGACGTGTGGCCTTTATAAACACATACTTTTTTAAAGTAATGAGTCTGCGTTAAATTGGTTAAATTTATATTAAAAAGTGTAAAGTTTCTATTTTTGTTTAGTATAGAATCATCCAAAACACATTGGAACACAAATGACTTTTTTAAAGAATTTACCATCTTTGACCTGCATTTTAAACATATTATAAGTAGGACAAGATCGGAGGATATGAAATTTGATTCATTTTCATGGTTTGCTTCTTCAGAATGTAATCCACTGTCACTCTATTATTATTCTGACAAATTAGATATAACATGTCTTCTGACAGGGCGTCATCTAAAGAAGTAAAGGATTACATTGCTAGGAGGTCAGGTGTCATCTTGTGTTACAAAGTAATTTCGTCCTACAGTGCAGTGGCCGCTGTGAATGCGTGTGCTATGGTCATAGGATGCGCATTGGTTAATCCATACACATAAAAGTGCGCATTAGTTCAATGAGTGGTGATTATACAGTACCTTTTCATTTCCTTTAATGATATAAGATGCGCTTTGTCAATTGTACGATTAAATTCACGTTTATCTAGAAAATACATTTATATCTGAAAATCACCGTATTCACGGAGTTCGTTATACATTAAAAAAATGCTGCTTCGCATGGGCATACATATACATATATCTATTAGAAATGTAATTAGTCAGGGGACATAATATTACGATATTAGAGACGAGAGTTTATTGTTGTTCGATATTCTTATAGTAAAAAGAATTTTCTCTGTCTGTCCCCTCCGTAAATTGGAAAACTAGGCAATAAGACTTTTGAGATTTTTTTTTTAAATTTCTCAGTTGAAGCTGAGAAACCCATCTTTCTAACACAATGTTTTTGGTACCAAAAACAACCTGCAAACTTTACTAAATAAATTAGATTGAATCTTATACTGTTCATCAATCTTTGAAATTTCTGAAGTTGCATTTTTAGGATATCTTTAAGAAAGCTGGTGCAGAAACTTCTGCAAGACTTCAGTTTTACCAGTCAGGAATTTGGCAGCAGGTATTTGTGTCAAAACAATTGATTTTGATGTGACAATTATAAGAAATCATAAAAAAGATGAGTTTCCAAGCTTTGACAAAGAATTTTTTTAAGACCTCAAAATTAGCATTTATGGTCAAAATCACATTTTTCTTCCAACAATCAATTTTCACTTTCTTTCTGGCTAAAACCGTTTTTACAACCGTAAGGACTGAATTCTGAAGCCCATGACAAAAAGGTGCACTTTAAAAAAAGGTATTAACAGATAAATGCAATTTTACAGATTTCCAGATTATGTTTCCAAACAATTTTTGTTGTGTCAAATACTGAATCGAACCCTCAACGGCAATATCAATTTTTAAAATCAAGTTTTGCATACATATTTAAAAATAATTCTTAAATGTGGTCTATATTTGGTGATGCCAAACTTGTTTTAGTAGTATATATAGAAAAAATCTGGTGACGAGAAAAGATTACAGAGAATTCCACATTTTTTACGAAAATTAGATAGTGCCGTGAGCCTACTAAAAATGGACTGATCCATTTTACTCTGAATATAATACCCACTACGAGGATATATTCTGTGCATAAAAATAGTAGACATGAAGTGTCACCCGCGTACAAGCTTGTGAACTGACCCAAATGTCAGAAGAAATGTATAGTTTATGAACTGACCTAAGAGTCAGAAGAGAGATCCAGAATTCGCGAATTCAGTTGATTACGCTACACGGTAAAGGCCTGAGAACATAACATCTATTTTTAAAGGATAGAATGAGATCTCTCTATAAGTTTTGTTGCTTAGTAAGTTACGTTTATTTGCTTTTGCTTGGTTGACGTACAATATAGAGAGGGCACTCTAGTATTGATTTTTTTGGAAGCTATCGTAGAGTTTAAACTTGACTCAATATAAAACGACCAGCTAAGCAAAAATAACGCCCTTGTATTGTATCCTTGTTTGTAATTGTATTTTGTTTTATTATTTTGTACATAAAACACTTAAAACTTTGCATTGAGTTGTGTGCATTATTTTATCCTGGTAACATAGTCAGGTATAACAGGGATCATCAAATGAAACTTTCTCTCTTCCTTCTTGGCCGTTCTTAAAACGTAACATTTTAAGTTCATACAAAACTTTGCTGAGTACTCTAAATAAGACAATTGCATAATTTATATGTATTGATTTCTCCCTAACCACCAATACACAATATGTTCATTTTACTTACATAATGGTTTGGCTGTGCTTCTCCTTCAGTGGAATACATCACAAAAACGGGGTGTTTTGACATTTCAGCAAACTAAATTCAATGCATATATGTTATTCTATGGTCTAAAGAACTATCTGATACTATGTTGCTAATAGACTCCCCCAGAATATTTTGAACACTATGATGTGATTTTCTGAAACAACATTATATACGATGCAAAATGACACATGTTAGTTTTCTGGCAGCTGGGGCCTTACTTTGTGAGAGCTACGTTTTCTATTTTCCCTATACTAGTTTCAAATCGGATTGCATACCAACAAAGTTATACTTAATTTTATTTACTGCATACTAATTGACTCAAAACACATTAAAATACAATAAAACACTAAATCAAACGCTGCAACACAGCCAGCATGCATCAACGCTTTGATATTACTGTTTTATATGCTACTTACGCTCAAATATATTACTATTACTTGCAAATATATTACCAGACCATTTACTTCAAAACGACCCCTAGGGGTTCTTTTGTTCAATAAGATTTTAAACTATATCGCCCCCTTAGTGGTAGAAAGTGCTATCTAACATTTTCAACAAAATTGAGTTATTTTGGTTTTTACGATTCTTAACATAGTATCTATCATTTCACAAATAATCATGGCTGTATTCCTTGAACACAAATAATGGTAACAAAATTTCATTTGGGGTTATGTGCATAACTATGATTTTGCTTGCGGCAAAAAGAGTTATTTGCAGTCAAATTTGCAGCAGAAGGTGCTATGTGTCACATAACACCGTTAGTGCTGCTTTTGTTAAACTTATTTAGAGGTAAAAGGTGTAACATGACAAATAATACCTTTTGCATTTACCAAAATGATTACAACAATACAGTATTGGGTGACAACATGTACCATTTGACACATAGCGCCTTTTTACTTTGTTTTGAAAAGGTACTATTTGTCAAATAGCACCTTTTTTCATATAACACATAACTTATTCTTGTATAAAATGTCAATTTTGTACATATATACGTAGCATTCTTACATACAGATATTACATCCTTTCACAGAGATGTTATATTCTTACAAAGATGTGTCGCAAACTTACATACATGTCACATTCTTACATAACAGGTGTCACATTATTACATACAGATGTCAGACTTTTACATAACGAAGTCACATCCTTACAGACAAATAAGAGATTCCTACATATTATATATGTCACATTTAACATACATATGTTGTATTCTTACTTAGAGATATAGCAATTTTAGAGAGATGTCAGATTTATATATAGTGATGTCATATCATCTTACATAGGGATGCCACATTCTTACATACAATTGACACATTCTTCCATAGGGTATCACATTCTTACATTAGACAACTGAAATGTTCTTCTGCGGTTAACATGAGGACTTGTAAAGATAGATAGGAATGCATAGTGGTGTCCACCTTGAATTTGAAGGAATACATTAATTGTTTTGTTAAATAACCTTTTATTTTCTCCATTTTTATTTTAAAACTGTTTTCATTACTGTCGAAAAACTATTTATTTCAATAACTGGCTTTAATAACCTTTGAGTTTAGTAACGAACGACATTTTATACCTTTACTCATCAAAAAATCAAAATATGAAATCAAGAAATTTAAAGAAATATCATATTAGTCTTACAAATAAAATATCACATCCTTACATACAGATGTTTTATTCCTACATATAGATGTTAAATTCCTAAAAAAGAGCTTCATATTCTTACATACAGGTTGCATTAGTAAGATGGCCTCCATGCGAGCTGAACATTTTTTGTACTTCAACAACAGCAGAATCTAGGGCGAAAATTTGGTAGCAATAAAATGCATTTAAGCCCCCCGGTGGCTTAGGCTGCTGTCCGTTCTAAGGCGGTGGTTCTGTTGTTGTTGTTGACTTTTTGTTTATTGTTACTCCCATTGTGGGAGTCTGTAATTGTTCTATGTTTTGTTGTACGTTACTTTATGTCCATTCTAGTATAGCAATCATCTTGTTTGGGAAGAGAGAGCTGATTGCTTTGCCTAATTTGTCTTCCTGGTGTCTCGTGAGGGTTGAGCGGCTCTTCCTCACGGTGCCACGGGGTTGTCTGCAGTTTGTGATTGTGGTATTTTCTGATCATACTCATTTACTATTTTTGGCATTGTCCAATTCTTACATAGATATGCCACATTATTGCAATGAGATATCACACTCCTGCATACAAATATTATAGTTAATCTTACTATGAGATGTCACATTCATATGTACAAATGTCACAGTCTTACATACATATAATGTAACATTTTAATTATGCTTGTCACATTCTTTCATAGACATGTTACATTCTTACATTGACTTGTCACAATTTTCATAGAGACGTTGCAATCTTAAATGTAGAGATAACACATTGTCATATAGTGATGCAATATGATCTAAGATACAGATGACACAGTCTTATATAAAGATGACACATTCTTACATAAAGATGAAAGATTCTTATATAAAGATGATACTTGCGAGCTGAACATTCCTTGTACTTCAACAACAGCAGAATATAGGTCGAAGATTTTGTACCAGTAACATGCATTTAAGCCCCCCCCCTTGTTTACGCTGCTGTCCTAAGGCGGTGGTTCTGTTGTTGTTGATTCGCTGTTGATTGTTACTCCCATTAAGAGTATGTATTTGTTCTATGTTTTGTTGTACGTTGCTTTATGTCCATTCTAGTTTTGCAATCATCTTTGATGGGAAGAGAGAGCTGGTTGCTTGGCTTAGTTTGTCTTCCTGGTGTCTCATGATTGTTGTGTGGCTCTTCCTTGCGGTGCCATGGGTTTGTCTGCAGAATGCGATTGTTGTATTTCCTGATCATACTCACTAACTATTTTAAATATATGTTTACATTGTTACATTAACATGTCATATTCTTATATTTTGAGAGTTTTACATTCTTAGATAGAGATGTTGCATTCTCACCCAGAAATTAACATCCATGCATAGAGATGTCATGGTAAATAGTGATGTCACTTTCTTATATAGAGATGTCTAGGTCTTACAAAGGGTTGTCATATTTTAGATGTGTTTCATTTTACATAGAGGCATAACATTTAAAAAGAGATGTCACATTCTTACACAGAGATGTCATATTCGTACATAAAGATAGTGCATTCTTATTTAGAGATAGCTGCGCCTTCTTTCATAGATATGTCTCATTTTTACATAGAAAAGTCGCATTCTTACATATAGAATGTCATATTCTTAACTTGAAATCTCATATATTCACATATTCGTATATATAGATGACACATTCATATATACATATGTCACAATCTCACATAACTAACAAATAGCACCTTTTGCTTTAACCAAAATGATTAGAGCAATACATTATTTTTGACAAAGGGTACAATTTGGCAGATAGCACCTTTTCAATCAACACATGACCTAAATTCCATTGGTTACAAAAGGTGATATGTGACATATGACACCTTTCCATCCCAAATAATTGAGAATTTGCTGTACGGTAAAAAGAGCTATCTCCAAAAAGGGGGAATAACTCTTTATTTCTAAACTAAATTGTTTTAAACTAGTTTCATTTGAAACTATACACTCATACACTATTTTCAATATCAACACCAAACATTTATATTGTAACCCTGATTTTTCAGGCAGCTGCAAATCTTTAAACGCATTTTTCTCAAACGTATGAAAAATGCACATAGCCCCTTCTGCCGCTAAGGGGGCGATATTATATACGCCAGACGACAATGCATGTAAGCTCTTTATTAGTTGGGGACACCCTGCAATAGTAAAGTTTACTACACTACCCTAAAATTACAGTAACTCTAATATTGTTAATATCAAATTCTTACATGTCAATATTCCCTTGTTAATTGAAAACAAGTGATTAGTTTTATTCTTTAACTAATCATGACACCTAATATAACTGCAATATGGATACTTGTATTTGTATTGTTTTTGTTTGATTTGATTCTTTACGTCCCATCAACAATATTTCAGTTAAACAGTGACGGCCTTCCTGGGTTGAACCGGTACTAAGCTAGGAAAATGTGTCTTGCTCAAGGACCACAACGCAGTGACGCCAGTGAGGCTCGAACCCACGGCCCATCGGTCTTGAGTCAAGCACATATTTGTATTGTAGTGCTATGATAGCACTGAATGAGTTTAAACAACTAACTGGTGTAAAATCGATACACTGAAAAAACAGGATTTAGTCTTGTTCAACGTTTTTATTTTGGTAGAATCGTTCATATTTTTGTTCCACATATAGCATCAATAATGTCTATCCTAATGCAAATACTCTATTTATCTCTAAACTATGTCCAATTAATAAGTAAAGATAGAATAATACAATTTATGAAGGTAACATGCAAAACAAGAGTTTTTAAGGAAGTTTTAAACTCGTCATCTGTTTTGCCAGGGTATATATTATTGCAAAGCCTTCAAACAGGGCAGCTTTTGTTCTAAAAGTTTATTTATAGCCATACATGTGAAGGAGATATGTAGATACTTATAGAAATCCCCTTACATTGTTAGTATTGTATTGTAGGCATAACTAAATGACTTTTCTTTATTAAAACATTGATTTTTTTGTATTGTATTATTTCTGTTAGTAAGACTAAGTTTAACAGTAAAACTTTTGCTTCATTTAAATTATATAAATGTTTCTGAGCCTTTATTGCTCGCATACACAAAGTAGGAATGTAGATGTACATGTAGATTCAGACTAGAATTTAAAAGCTTACACCACTGCGTCAGCATAAACAAACAAAGGAGACATAGGTCCAAGTGAGGAAGAAGGCAAATATCAGTAATTCATACAATCAAATACCCCACCTGACCCAGAACACCATATGGGAAAGTGACAAAAACACAAAAAACATCACATGCAATAGAGCCAAGAGGTCATTCTTTCCGAGCAGGGACCACAAGGCTGCCAGGACATACAAGACAATATGGCACGAAACACAAATAATAAAAAGGATCCACAAAAGAAGCATCGCCTTTAAACGATCAGTTAGAAAATTACTGGAGGGCTTAAACATGTTTGACGATACAAACCTCACCCTTAGTTCTGATGTGGATCAAGACAGATAGATGTTTGTTTTACATAAATGATCCCGTACATATCGATTTATCATCTCCTTGTATATACAAATTCAGATATGAAAAGGAAATCAAACAAAGATAAAGACTCAACAGTACATCCACTGCAAACCGAAGTAAAAGAAATCAAACAGTTAAACCCTGGTTGGCCTTACCACAAACACAGCATCAGACCCTAACCTCGCATCTATAAATAAGTCTTTAAGTCGGAACCAGCACATAGTCTGAGGTCCGACCAGCTGGCATGTAATTAAAGAGGAATGCAAAGTTTCCAACCGTGATTGGAATGACCACAAAGCATGCAGTCTGTTGCAATACATCAATGTTATAACTGATCTTTTATTATGAGATATTATTTTGGTAAACTGCGCTTAAAATTATTAGCCATGGATTTTCTTTATTTATACACCAGGTCGCCATAAAACTATGGTTTCGAAAGTCCCTGGCGCACGAAAAATTTTATTTCGACATTGAAGTTAGATATCAAATCATAGTATTGGCGGTAAAGTTTAGGAATTTTTGTTGCAAGTTTATAATACTGATAGCCTTGTATCATAAGTTTCGTAAGTCAACAGTTTATTGCGAATGTTGAACTCACCAACATGGCTAGATGCTTAAACAAAAACAGATGAGTGGAGAAATATAAACTCAATAGGCCATGATGTAGTAGAGCAAGGAACATCATCATCTAAAAATGGGAAATTGATAATTTCAAAATCAAAATCGTCACGTTTACCGTAAATTTTGGTAGAAACGATATCATTAGAAATTAACAAATGCAAGTCCAAAAACGTGGCTATTGGTTTAATTCAAAGGGAGGTAATGTCAGTAAACTTCGTAAATTAAAGGTTTTGAACTGCAATTTTGCTCGCTCAAATATGTTTGTACCTTAATCCACATCAGAATTAAGGGTGAGGTTGGCGCTGTTAAACATGTTTAAGCTCTCCAGTGACTGTTCCAAGGCAGTGCTTCTTTTGTGGATCGTTTTTATTGCATATGTTTCACGTTTGTCTTTATTATACTGTCATGTCTCTTCCTTGCAGCCTTTTGATAATCAACTTGGAAAGAGCTGATCTCTTGTCTCTCTTGAGTGTGATGTTTCCTTGTGTTTTAGTCAGTTACTCATATGGTTTCTCGGTACATGATTGTATCGATTCCTGACCTTTGCTTCCTTATTTACTTTCACCTGGTCAAATCTGGTTTGACCTTACAGCTTATTGTAGCCAATGAAGTCTTAAAATTTTAAATTGGTATCATACGTAACAATGACCTGGATCTTTGGATATGATCATATCACATTTGATCATTGTCATATAAACTCTACTATTACTCGTATAACTGATTTTAAACGCGAGGAGACGCAAAGAACAATAACAGCAACCCGACATGCAGAAGACAATAACGAGCAACGAGCTCTCACTCTTCTCTAGCAAAATGATTGCAAAACTAAAAAGGACACAACGTGCTGCACAGTACAAGGACTAGAGACAGACGTCTCAAATATGACATAAGCACAAAACCTCCCCATCGAGATGTTCTTTTTAGTACCCATAACATAACACATTTTTGTGTTCATAACATATGGATATATCTCCATGAGACGGTTCTCTTGAGCACCCATGAAAACAAAATTGTTTTGATTAAAGAGACTAAGTCTGCAACTATGAACATTTTTCGATTTTTTTTATTTTCTTTTTAAATCATTTTTAAAGTAGAATTAAGTTACGCTTTCACAATAAATATGTTCACTATAGCTGAAAACTACACGGAAAGTGAATTATCTTATAAAAACAGGTGTGTTTTTACTTGTTCGTAATTATTTGCGTCCCTCCAATAATTTAAAACAGTTTAGTCTGGTTCATGAAAATTGGCAGTATTTTACCGTTAGCAAAGAAGAGTACATTATTCAAAACAGGACCTGAAAAGTAACTGTAAATTGTAAGTTGTTTTGTTTGTAATTGTACCTTTAAAAATGATCTCAGGTATCAATCCACGATAGCGCAGTCGGGAAAAGTGCGGATTGGCAAAGTTTGTAAGCTGTTGTAACGGATGTACCTGTCTATTTTTTTTTCTTTTTTCAAAACTATCAATTGTTGTGCCATGATATCAGCACCAAACAAATAGTAAATAAATGATGAATTAAATTAATATATATATGTAAAAACAGCTTAAAAATGTAGCATTTGGAATTGAAAATAGATAGACAGTCAGACGGACGGACATCAGTGCATGTACCGACAGGTAACAGATAATATAATGTATATTAGTTCGTATCATTTCATCTAATCTGGTTAACTTAACATATTTGCTTATCAAATACTCTTATAGATAGAATTAATTGTTAGACCACATATATCTATTATTGAACAGATTGTGCAATCTAAATGCGCGTTATCTTGCATCGTTAATTTCTATCTTCTGATTGCTTACGGTCTCTTATGGCTTTATGACGAAATTTTACGTGATATAAACCTTTGACAGATTTATGCGAGAGAAGATAACAGGCTTTTAAGAAAGAACGTGCACTGTAGTATTTTCGACTCAAAAGCATTTCGTAAATTATAAAATATGTCATTATAAGCACCAGTTTTGAAATCTAGATAATGTGAGCATTATTTTGATAACAAATTCGATGATAATAGCTTGATTTTTTTTGAAAAAGAGACTTTGATGCCTCAAATTTTGTCTCGGGAAAAAGTAAATTTAAATGAGAATTTAATTTTTGATTTAGCGCTTATTTATAACATAAGTAATCATCAGATTGCTGAACATACTGATCATAAAGAGTAGCTAGATTCGAACACTTTACAACAACAACAACAAAAACAACCGCTGCTACTAGTTCTACTACTACTACTACTACTACTACTACCACTACTACTACTTTGATCGCGATGACGATACTTTAGTTGATAAGACGATAGTTACCAATGCTTATTAGCTTGATTATTTTTGAAAAAGAGACTTTGATGCCTCAAATTTTGTCTCCGAAAAAGTAAATTTAAATGAGGATTAAATTTTTGATTTAGCACTTATTTATAACATAAGTAATCATAAGATTGCTGAACATACTGAGCATTAAAGAGTAGCTAGATTCGAACGCTTTACAAAAACAACAACAACAACAACAACAGCTGCTACTACTTCTACTACTACTACTACTACTACTACTACTACTTTGATCGCGATGACGATACTTTAGTTGATAAGACGATAGTTCCTAATGACTTACTGCTTAATACACAACACCTACGACATTAGCAATGATGATAATGACAACAACAACAACAACAACAACAGCTGTTACTACTACTATTACTACTACTTTGATCGCGATGACGATACCTTAGTTGATAAGACGATAGTTACCAATGACTTTACTGCTTAATACACAACACCTACGACATTAGCAATTATAATAATGACAACAACATCAACAACAACGGCAACAATAACATCATGTTCTAAACGGTGCGAGTCGGTAACAGTATATAGATAGATAATATAAATGCATGCACTATAATTTTAGCTTTAACAATTTTATTTTAACTTAGTCCAATTAATTCCATTAAGATCACTTAAGTAGCCACATATTTAAGCATTCGAACCGCAAACTTCATATATCATTTAGTTACTAGCGAGTCGGTCAACTACTTTGACTTCTGTGGACTCCTTGATAGGGGAAGTGAGTTCGAACTCTGGTTGGGCCACACCCTGATGAAAATATAAATACACTAAGTATAAGAAACCTTTTATAAGAAGCCTGAACAGTTTGATAGAATAACTGACTGGCAATCTGAGAAAAGCGATCTAACGACTCAACTACATGGTACAACAAGCACTTGTTGCATATTAAAGTTACCCAAATAATGATTTGCCAGTTTCTTCCTTCAATGCATATCTTTTATGTTAAATTCTTTGGATTTTTAGCAGTTGTAAAAATTTTCTAGTCAGAAATAGGAACAAAAGAAAAATATTTGAGAAGAAACGAAAAGGAAAAAGCTTAAAAAGTGCATTGTTAGGATTCGAACCTTGGACCCCTGGTACTAACACTGTCCGTCTTATCCACTCATCTATATGTGTATGTTGAATACACTTGTGTTTCTTTAATGATTAAAATGAACGATATTGATGTGATGTTTAAGTAAACCCGTATCTCCTGTTTACATCAATGCACTCGTCTTGTTTAACGGTAAATCACTGCCAACTTTCGTGAATCATACTATAATTTTAACATAAATGCTGTTGTTTTGATACTGATAATTCGTTTAGATTTACAAAATTGGTAAAATGTTTACCTGAATTTTAGTTTTTACTGTGTTCCTGAAAAATAGAAACATTAGTTCTAAAATTAAAAGATCAAAAGTTAAAGACTAGGCAGCTTTAAGAAATAAAGTTATTTTAATTACATACTCGTATCTGGGGGCGTGAGTCACATGCGTGGATCCAGAAAGTTCTATCAGAGGGGGTTCAACTAACACCAGTGTCTTGAGGGGAGGGGGATCGAAATACCACTTTAAGCGGGCCATCATCAACCCGCCAGCTTTAGGCCATTTAATTGACGTTTCGCTGGCGTGCCGATTATGGCCCAACATTGAATGCTGGCTTGGTAGACTTGTGATTGTTCAGGGGGTCCGGACAAGTATTGCTAAGAAATACTATATGTTTGTGATTTTTCATGGGGGTGGAGGGGGTCGGACCCCCTGATCCCCTCTCTGGGTCCGAGCATGAGTTATTTACCTCAACATAATCGAAAATACATGAATATTCGCCTGTGGCCTCGGTGTATATTTCTGTATCCATGCTTAGAAACTGAAGTTCAATCAGCTCATCTTTAGCAGCTTCTATAATCCATGAACATTCAGTCACAATATCATACAAGCCATCGTCATCCAAGTCAGGTGGAACAATCAGTCCCGAAGACTTTGTAAGTGTTTGTCCACATAGTTGTAAATGAACTGCAATATAATTGGCGAAGCTGAAAGTGCGATTATCTGGAGGTGCGACATTTTGTAGTTATATTTTGGAAGCATAAAAGATTAGATCATCTAAGGAATACCAGCATGCAAATGTGATAAACTATATCCACAGTGATTATACATGAGCCGTGACATGAGATTTCCAACAATGTGGTACATGTATGTGCAACCAGCAAAGGCTCAGCTAGCTTGCGCATACGAGCAGTCTGATCAGAGCATAAGCAACTGTAGTCGTCTGAATACTCTATGAGTGTTAAATTACTGACTGAACACTATTTGGCGTTTCTAAGCTTAAAATGAGGCTGTACAGGCTCGTCTGAGTCTACTCGTGTAAAAATGCCATATTGTTGGAAATAATATGTCCCGGCTTAGTCATGTAATACAAACATACGACACACCTGAGAAACAAGAAGTAGGTATGACAAGGAAATGGTACCATCATAGATCAAAGGGGAAGGACAGAAGATCCATATAACACTAAAAGCGGACCATCATCGGCCCATCATCGAAACGCCATTTAAATGGCGTTTCGCTAGCGGACCGATGACAGTAGCCCGACAATGAGTGCTGGCTTAGTATTATAAAGCGTATCAGTCACTATATCGCCACGTGTGTGCAATGTCCCAGTCTCTCGTAAAGCTAACGAAGATAGGAACCAGTTGGGGGCGTGGCGATACGGTGACCCAAAAGCCGAGACCGGGACCAGTTTTGCTAAAAGAAGATACACTCATGACACTGAAGAGACATTAGAACACAGGCCAGTTCCTATCACCATTTATGTGGGAGCGCAGTGGCTCAGTGGTAGAGTGCTTGACTCGAGACCGAAGGGTAGCGGGTTCGAGCCTCACCGGCGTCACTGCGTTGTGGTCCTTGAGCAAGACGCATTTATCCTAGTTTAGAACTGGTTAAACCCAGGAAGAACCGTCCCCGCATAACTGAAAGATTGTTGAATGGACGTAAAGAATCAAATCAAACAAAACAAAACAAAATCACCATTTATGTTTCAAGAAATATTAAGAGATTGTATTTACAGAAAGCGCACAGTCTGTACATGTATATAGCGCACTGTCTAAGCGCAAAGCAAAAAAAACGTAAGTGAGCATGATCAGGAAATGCCACAATCACAAATTGCAGACAAACCCGTTGCACCGCGAGAAAGAGCCACACAACATTCACGAGACACCAGGAAGAAAAAAAAGCGACTAGTTCTCTCTTCTCCATCAAGATGATTGCAAAACTAGAATAGACACAAAGTAACGCACAACAAAACCTAGAACAATTACAGAATCCCATAATGGAAGTAACATTCAATAACGAATCAAAAACAACAGAACCACCACTTTAGAATGGACAGCAGCCTAAGCCACTGAGGAGCTTAAATGCATTTACTGGTACCAAATCTTTGTCCTAGATTCTGCTGTTGTTGAAGCACAAAATGGCTAAGCTCGCATGGATGCACTGTATCACCATAGAGAAACAATCTTATCAAAGTAACACACTATAATTAAACAAATAAGGACTCGCAACACACAGATAGTCAGAGCTTCAAACCTGTCTTTGGAGACTGTGATCAGGTAAAACTCAATGGCTAGCCAGAGACTCGTAATAGTATATGCAACAGAACAGTTAGTGAGTATGATCAGGAAATACTACAATCACACACTGCAGACCAAACCATAACACCGTGACGAAGATTTACAGAACACTAACAGCCATAGGACATCATGAAAACCATTAAAGCGAAGCAACCAACTCTTTCTTCTTGATCCAGTTGATTGCAAAACTAGAAAATACACTAAGATCACTACTTTGATCAAACCAAAGCCCAATATTTTGATCGCTTGATTACATACGTAGGCACGGCGGGAAATTGCAATATTCCCAGACAAAATCAGGATCCATTGTGTAGCACCATGTTCTTCCATCAACTTTCTGGTCTCTACAATAGTTTTGTGCTGCAAATACAGATGTGTCTTGTGGAAATTCGTCATCTTCAGTGAAAGACTTGTGATCATGGGGTGACTGGGAGGACCAATGCTGACATTCACGTCCGTTCGCTGTCACTGACAATGTCCCACGGTACGCAGTGGAGAGAAATATATCCGCACAATTAGCTGAACCTAAACAGATTTAACGAGAATGTTTAAAGTGGCTGAATAGAAGAAAACACATTTCAGATCTGTGAATTCGGAAATTTTCGCGAGGGTTTTATTTTCGCGAAACATAAAAATAACACCCTCGCGAAATGGCGAAATCGCTCTGTCGTTTACTAATGGAGGTAAATTATACCCTAGTCGCGAATTTGTAACGTCACAAAAATGTCTAAACTTCAAATCAAAATGCCACATTGTTGGAAATCACATGTTGCGACTCATATCAAGAACAAAGACAGAATCACAGTTGGTAGATTTCTAATGTCGCGGTCTAGAATCCCACCGACGGTTTGGTGTCTTGTGTTTATTTAAACCACTTTATAAGCAGTTGAACGTGACCACATATCCATTCGACATCAATAACCACATACAGTTTAACAGAAGAAAATTAATCAATTATTAACTCGACAGTACAAAATCATTCAACCGATTTAGCGCAAAAGGAAATTTAATATTTCGTTTCAAATAGTTTCTTTATGCATCTTATTCAAAGATATACTGAGACCAAGCTTTAACAGTCAGGTGCATAACTTCCAAAAGTTAAAAAATATATCACTTAAAGCAGTTAACTTTTTAGCAACAAAGATAAAAGTAACCTGTTTGAGTGAAACTGTCTTTTTTCATCTTCATATTCCGGAGTTACTGCAATTTCCACGGCCGTGTGGGTAATTTTATCTGAAAGACCTATTACATAACTTTACGATTATGCAATAAATTTGTGTACGCATCGTCTAGAAATTTGTACGCGAGGTCATTGAAGATCAGAAAATAAGCTACTTTTTAACATGAATAAGTTATATTTTTGACGGCCTAAAATTTGACCTTGGCGTAAATAATCTCAGATATTACCTAAATAAGTTACTTTTGATAGCCTCACGTTGAAATCACTGATGAAAAGAGACAGATTTAAATTCTTCAAAAGATATATATTGTAACTTATACAGGTTATGTCCCTGACCGTTTAACCGGTCACCTTACATTTCTACGCGAGGTCAAAAAGTAAAAAAATAACGCATACAAAACTTATGCTTTTTATAAATAAAGACATACTTTGTCGAGACTCTGCAAGCTATTTAATTTAAAATGAAGTGTACTTCTTACACAGACGAAATTAGAGAAAAGGAACCCTCATTTCAAAAAGTCACATTTTTTTACGATATTAAATATTTCACAGCGACGTTATCAATTTACGTTTTTGTTTGTTTGAAGATGCAACTGACTACCGTAATTTAAGAAGAATAAAACTCAAAGGTTTGCTTTTGATAGGACTCTTTGTTTTCTCTACAAAATATCATATGACAAGCACTTTTGGCAGCTTAATCATAACAATTTAGCGTTTAATTTGCAATTTACATACGAAATTCGCACTGCTCTGCGCGCTTTAATATCAGCATTTGCATTTCAGCGATTATTCATTATTACTAGACGTCACCGTTTGTATTTGAGAATTTACAAAAAAGCAACATAATGACGTCAAATTGATTTTTAAACTTTCACATTGAAACCGTCAGTGTGCAGCAGTTGTGAAACTTTTATTGTCAAAAATGAACTAATCGAGTTCTTTTGCGTTTGGCTTAACCAATTTAGCATGAGTTA
Source organism: Loripinus fragilis (assembly GCA_964019695.1). Lineage (NCBI taxonomy): Eukaryota > Metazoa > Mollusca > Bivalvia > Lucinida > Lucinidae > Loripinus > Loripinus fragilis. The sequence goes on from OZ026529.1 coordinate 21,679,975, forward strand.
CTGATGAATTTCAAAAATCTTGAAAAATCTAAAAAGATTTAATATTTTTAAAAATGCGTAAAAAATACTCTAAGCAAAATATCGATTGTTTAGTGTGTTTTTTTTCAAGTCGGGTAGACCAGTGTGTAAACACATACACTTCAATTTTATAAAAACTACATCCAAAACTCCTTTTCTTAAAAAGAGTCAAATTTGTCGTTTTTTAACCCAAAAACTTTCTAGTAAAGGACAACTGTTCCAAAACACCGCTGAAGTTTTGGCCATTAAAATGCACATATTTAGGCAAAAAATAAGTTCAATTTTGTTAGTGCTTGATCCGAAATAATGAGTTTGAAAAGTGACCGATTAGAACTTTCAGTTCAGTTTACGTAGTCTGACCCGTTCATATGAAAATGACCGTGCACCACTTTTTAGCAGATTCAAATTCGTAGCGAACACCAGAATCTTCGTTTATCCCATGGTCTCATACATGCTTTAATGTTCGATTCCTTACTCTAATACCTCAACCTTGACAAACATTTACCGCACTGAAATAGCAACGATTATCAGGTCATATGAACACATCATCTTCCATGGTCAGCTTGCGTTACTCCATGTATAGCCCTTTAGCACAATGCTGTAGAAAAGCGGACTGAGAACAGAGATGTTTCAACTCCAAACCCCTCGCTTTAGCTCGATCTAACTATCAACTGCTTCTCCTGTCCTTGTAAATGATCTTAGCTAGTCGACACAGATGTCTAGCTTGCTCTTCGCCGGCAGAAGACATTTATTGTGCTTCAAACGCTTTCTCCATTTCCCCAAACAATATAGAGTGGTTTATTTGTAGCTGGTTATGATGCGTCAGTATTACCTCACTTAAGGTGATTCTTCACACTATTTGGTGCTGATTTGGCCATTTCTATTTTGTACAAAAAAAAAACGTTTCTCAAGGAGGTACTAGCCAAAGTTATATATCAAAATGAAGAGTATTTGTTTTGCAATACATCCATGCTAATATATTACAGAAACACCATTTCTATTTTGTAATAATCCTAATGAAAAAAATGATATTGCTGAGCTGGGATACAATTTTTTTTCAAAAGGGGAAACAGATATATATGTTATAACACTTGCAAAAGCTTGTTTATGAGCTCAGTGTGTACATCTGGACATTTGTAATTTATTTCAATGTATTATTAAAATATGGGATCCAAAAGCAAATGTTACAATGTTGTTAAAAAAATGGAGGACAAATTATATCAAAAAGTAGTCCAGCTTTACAATTGTATGTGTATGGTGGACACAGAATGTCATGTCAATTCTAAAAATTTCATTAACTTAAAAAAACAAAAAAGTAATATTTTAGCCTGTCAGTTAAATAAATTCAAATAGCTTTTTTATGCTCCAAAAGAACTTTGGGAGGCATATAGCAATCACACTGTCAACCTGTCAGTCCGTCTGTCCCACTTCGTGTCCGGTGCATATCTCATATTTTCTTTGAGGTAGGAATCCCAAATTTAGTATGTGGGTGTATCATGGGATGTCGGAGTGTCTCGCACCATTTCGAGTCATTGTGACCTTGACCTCTGACCTTTTTTGTAGAATATTCGTGTCTGGAGAATATCTCTTATATAATTTGAGGTCGGAATCCCCAATTCGGTGTGTGCATGCATCTTGGAATGACAAAGTGTAGCTAACCATTCTTAGGTCACTATGACCTTGGCCTCTAACCTAGTTTCTAGAATAGGCATTGAGTCTGATGCATATTACCTATATTCTTTGAGGTAGGAATTCACAATTTAGAGTGTGAATACAAACTTGGATAATATAGTTTTCGCAGAGGATAACCTGGGTGTTTTGTTCAACGATGGTGTATGCAACAAAAGATGCACCTTCTGAATATCAACAACATTGGCCATAATATGGGGGAAGAGATCTACAGTAATACACTGTTTAACACATTGTGATACTACCAATGTGCTGATGTGTTACATGTAGTACCAAGGAAAGATTATTCCTATCAAACTGATAGAGAACCCCTCCCCCACTAGTTCATCACTATTCTAAGAAGGGTAGGAAAATAAATAAAGAATTGCTATAGGCACTCATCAGTGATATGAAACCCTAACATTTGCTGTTTATGTAATTAAAATAAGCTGTAGTACGACATGTTTCTGAAAAAAGTACCAAAGCCATACACGGATACTGACTATTTCAAATGGCGTGAACATGAGCTTACCTCCACCCTGCTTTTCTGTCCTTCAGATGTACATACCAAGATTGAACTATTTTAAAAGTCTTTCCCATGAAAACAAGTGAGGCTTTCCAGATAGGGACAGATGAGTGGAAAATAGATGGGAAGGAAATCGAGTACCTCTGGGTGAAAGAAAACTTGATTTAACCCAAACAAAAGAGCCACAGAATTATCTTTCACATTTTGTGTGATATGGGGTTACCATGCTCAAAGCTCAACAACTCAAACCTTATAAAAGATAGAAACATAATACTTGCAGTTTCCAAAAGGTACATAAACATTCTTTAATACAAAATGAGTTAGTAAGCACATTCACATTAAACAAATATCAAACTACATTTATTTCATAAATCATTCATATAGGAATAATGAAAAAAAGTAACATACATAACACTTTAGGGTGCATATTTGTTTTCAAAGGTCCATATCTGTGATGCAAAAAAAGCTTACTTGGATGATAAAGCCAATTTAGAAATCTTACCTTATGGTTTGCACTTTTTAGAAGTAATGTCATTTACTAAAATTATCAAAGATGTTGATGGGTAATATATATAATTGGCTGTTACAAGGTAATGTTACCATTACTAGAGTGCTAGCATATTGCAAAATCCTTGCAAGATGAATCTGATAGAGGATTAATATTGTGTATAGGAAAATTCTTTAAACCCTTGGATAATATACGAAGTTCTATCTGATGTTGTTGTTTTTATGGTCTTTTAAGTTATTACTCGCCCATCGCACTGTATGTTACAAACTCTCTATGAGTATTATGTTAACTATATTCGATGTCTCTATAGAAGAAAAGAGGGTTTATGGTGCTTTATGTTTTGAGTTACTTCCTCAGCAAATGAGCCAGCGTAAAAAGAAGTACATGGACCTGTGCCAGCATGCAAATAAATACAAGCAAGTCGTGTTGGAGACCATATCTTGAATGTTTAATGGTATTCAGAGAATAGCGTATGTAACCTGGGCTGTAAAATAGTGTAATACACCATAATGAGAAACTTGAATTCATTTGAATAGCAGCCTTATAGATTTACTATATTCACTGACGCATGTAATACATGTATAGTCAATAACTGCCATACTGATACTTGGAAATAACATATGAAACACTAAGTCACATATACAACGCCCCAAAACTATGACATTTATAAAATAAATGCTAAAATTATGTAGCTGTGTTATAAGAAGTTCTTTAACCTGTGCCAGACCTCCAAAAAGTGTGAATGTGTCATGTTGGAGACATTATCAGGAAATTTTAATGTTATTTTGCAGGTAACGTACATAACATGATGTTACCCGCTAACGCTGCCACTCTCAGAGGGCTTACATATTTCATTTTGTGGCTTATATAATGTAGTATCTGAAAATTATAGTGTACGAAATTCCCCCTGGGGGGAGGTGGGGTCTATAGCCAGCGCGAGGTCTAGAGAATTACATTTTACATTTTTGTGTGATATGTGGGTACCATGTTCAACATCTAATAAGTCAAAAATTATATAAGATAGAAACGTAATGCTTGCAGTTTTGAAAAGGTAACTAAAAATTCTTTAATATAATACCAAATTAATGAACATAAACTGGTTTAAAAAAAATTAAGACAAACTATATTAGATGCATTTATCATTTTAAAGGGGGTTCAATGAAAAAATGTTACATACACCACATCGGGGGTGACTATATTTGTTTTCAAATGTTAATATCTGCGGCCCAGTAATAGCTTACTAAGAAAACATAACCAATTTGGAAATCTTACCTTATTTTTTAAACTTTTCTAAAGTCTTAAAAAGAACTTTAATTATCAAATATTTTGTAGGGTAACGTATGTAACAGGCTGTTACAGCTTAATGCTGCCATTGTCAGAGGGCTAACATGTTGCAAAATCCTTGCAAGACATTGGGCTTTATGAAGAATATGGTCTTTAAAATTCCCCCTGAGGGGAGGTAAACCATATCCAGCCAGAGGCCTATTACCATTATGAAAAATAAGAGTCTGTTATTTTTTCCGTGAACTGTATCATAGCAAAAAACATGTGACTCCCCACCCTGTTATTGCTGCCATCTTGAACGTCATCTTAAATATTTTACAACGCTGAAAAATAACAGTAACATACCAGTAAAATTCTCCAAATACAAACAAAAATTATCAGAAATAGTTACTAACTGCGAATTTTATTTCAGGTTGAATTTTGCTTTAAGTGGCGGCCATCTTGGACACCATCTTCACTATTTCAACCTTGTGAATCAAACCTGTGAGTGCTTCATTTTAATCGTTTGTATTATTTGGCCTCTAAAAATCGATAAAAAGTCAAATTTAAAATGCTTTATAATAAAGCATTTTAATTTTGACTTTTTATCGATTTTTAGAGGCCTAATAATACAAACGATTAAAAAAATTATATCGAGTTTTTTTTAGTGTTAGGAATCCAACTTACGGCTATCTTGGACGCCATCTTAAAATTTCAACCTTCTGAATCAAAAGCATGTTCTCATTTTATCGTTTGTATCATTTAGCCTCTAAACATCCATAAAAAGTCATATAAAAGTGTTTTTATCGAATTTGTCGGTCATATAGGTCTAAGAAGCCTAACTGACCGCCATCTTGGACGCCATCTTTAATATTTTAACCTTCTGAATCAAAATAATGTTCCCACTCCTACGACTAGGGTAAATAAATAGATCAGATCTGATCAGGTTTACATTGCAGCCTAATGGAGTTCTATAAATAGCACAGACTCTAGTCCTAGGAGTGTTCCATTTTAATTGGTTGTAACATTTAGCCTCTGAAACATCCATAAAAAGTCAAAATTAAAATGTTATGATCGAGTATGTTGGTCATTTAGGTCTTAGGAACCTAACTGACGGCAATCTTGGACGCCATCTTGAATATTTCAAAACGCTCAATGATGCCAATGTGGCATCAGTTTGATTCATCAAGTACAATGCCTCAACAACAAGAATCAACAAACAAAAAACCTTTAAAATCAAGTTCCATGTCATTCTGGTTTTCTACCAGACTATAAATGCGAGCGAGAATTTCAAAATGCGAGGCCAAAATATGTGTACAAGATAATTTTTGCGAGTACAAAAGTATTAATCAAAATGCTGAATACCCAATCTGTCTGTTTTTCTGTTGTGTGAAATCATCCAATCTGCGCATAAATTATGGAATCTGACTCGATAATGCAGTTACCAACGGAATGCCTTCAACATTGCCAATATAAAAAAATCTTCAGAAATTTGTGCCCATCATGGCATGTTTGTAAGAGTGTAGACTAAAGCTACAGTATGGCGTCACAAAGCATTTTCCTGATAATGCAGGTTAATATCCATCATTCTTATCTGCTACTTGGTTCAATTTCTCTAACACAATGAACCAGGCCAAACAGTACAGCCATTAACGTGTCTGACTACAGATGCATATCTGACTGCAGATCCAGGGGTCGCGACTTTGATGCTGGTCGGGCCCAATACTTTTGTGGAGACTGATCATGAAATAATTTCTAGGGTCATTCTCCTCCCTTCTGGTAATTCATTCAAGAACATTTGTTTTCAGTTACAAGCAAAAGTATGACCATAAGGTAATGGTTAACCGCTTGTTAAAGCTTGCCCTGGAAAACGGTGGTCTGTAAACTGACCATCCTGACATGACCATAGCTGTTTACTGGTACGTAGAGCAACAAACCAATCAAATATGAAACAATGAAATTTAGAGTAAACGTTTATAAACAAGAATTGCGTCAGTGTGACATACATTCCCGTTAGTGTACCTAGGTCCATTGTAGGAGAGAAAAGGTCTCATTGAAATTGTAATTTTCTTGCTTCTCAACCAATCCTTATGTTGTGGGTAATAAAAATCCTCTTTGTGTGCACCTAAAATACAAGACTGAACTATTTATATTAAATTAGAAACTGACCATGTTATCCACATTTTTCTTATATCTCAATCAGAAAAAAATAATGCTGTTGGTACCCATAAATCCACCTCAGATGGCTCTACTGAGACTCCAAATACACATTATCAAACCTATAGTTAGAAAAATAAATCTATTTTTATACAACTTTTTCCTTAGGCTTTTTTTTAAACATGCGAAGTGCAAATTGCAATCGCCTCAATTTGTCCCTTCGTCCATCTGTCCGTCCGTCTGTCTGTATATCCAATATGCTATCTCCTAAACCACTTGATGGAATCCAACGAAATTTGGTATGTTAGTTACTCACATAAATAGGGCGTGCAGCATCAGTTTTTTAATTGGCACCGCCCCCTTTGGGCCCTGGGGAGGGATCAAAAGGTCAACTATCAATAAAATTTAATAACAAAGTCAGTTTTGAAGATTTTTATATCAAACAATATGTGTGTTCTCACATAAAAAGATATGAAACACACTGAACAGGATTTTTCTGTCATATGGACATGCTCCATGGTTGGTACTATGGGACGCTGGGGATGCCCAGAGGGTCAAAATGTATATTTTTTTCGAACATAGCAAATTGACGTGGGTGGCGAGTAGAACATAATGCAAGCAAATTTTCACCCTAGGGTAAAAATAGTGCCCTTCGTTGAGGTCAAAGGGTCAAACACCATTAAGCCAATTTTAAAAAAATCATACCAAACGTTGTGTGTGTTATCACAAATTAAAAAAGCCATCAGAAGGGATGGCAAATCCCCCGACCTTAAAGTAAAAGATAAGTAGTTACAAATTGCAAACCTAGTATAAATATTTGATAATAATACTAAATGTAAATGTTATCATATATTGAATGATGACATTTTTGAGCTCACAAGCTCTTGCCTATAAAGTTCATTCAAGGGAGGTAACTCAAAAGGTAGCAAGGGTAGGAACCATTCTTGGAAGCGACAAATCATCTTGACCTTATATATATGTATACCAAATATCAGCAAAATATCTCAAAGGTACTAAGAGTTATTGAGTGCACACGCTTTCCACTCTTAAGTTCATTAAAGGGAGATCACTCTTATGGAACGTAAGGGAGACCACTCATTCTTGCACGCGACACACTGTTTTGACCATATATACATGCCTACCAAATATTATCAAAATATCTCGAAGGGTATGAAAGTTATTGAGCGCACAAACTTTTGTATACGGACGGACGCCTGGCTGATCGCTACATCCCCCGAACCTTGTCGATCAGGGGATAAAAATAGAAACATATTCAACGAAATTATCATTCTGTTGCCTCGGTCATGCCCCAGGGGTGGGATGCTGGAGGTAAAAAAATCTTTATTGTAGGGTTTTGCAATGGCGCCCAATCAGCTATACATTCAAAGTAAGTTAGGTTGCAAAGATCAGGAATCGATACAATCAAGTACCACACCTGACCCAGGATACCAATGGGAAAGTGACAAACTCACAGAAGACACCACAAACGAGAGCCAAGAGGTCAGCCCTTTCCCAGCAGGTGACCACGAAGCACATATAAACAGACGCGCACAAAACATAGCAAACACAAGACAGAACAAAACATAGCAAACACAAGACAGAACAAAAACAAGTTTCATTTCATTGCTCAATTCTGTACCAAAACATGAAAGTCCTAGTCTACATTAGTTCAGTCATCTTGGGACACCTATCAGAGACAGGGAGAGAAAAGAAAGGGATAGACTAAAATTAAGGCCCCTGTCCCCACCAAATTTGCCTCAAGAGAAGCATCCTGTTAACAATGAAAATGACAGAGCCATCTTCCTGAAAGCTACAGCTGAGACTGAGCACCCACATATATATTTATCAGGACTTATTTGTAAGCCTAATATTTTGACTAGCATGCATGTATATTAATATTATATTCATGTTATTTTAAGTGAGGTAAAAACCAGCCGTTTACTGTGACATGTTTTGGAACAATTTTGTGAAAGTGACAATAAATGCTGACATCAACAGAAAGGATGTTAAATTGCCAAATGAAAAATTAGATTGACGTCATCTGCAAACACTAAAATGACTGGCGTTAAATTACACAGCAAGATATGGTGCTAAAACGCTATGTGTATAGGGTTTGGACAGTAAATTAGCTTTTTGGCTATGGGATTTATTTTTCGTCTGCAGATTTGAAACACACACACACACGCGTGTGTTTGCTGATTGCCTAAAGTGGGGACGTAAGTGAAAATACACACTCACACATCGGGGACTTACTTCTAATCGCGGACGTCAACTATTCGCGAAACGGTAAAAAATGAATTCCCAACATCTGTTTTATATAGAAAAGAGAGAATTCAGCAAAAATCAACATGTCCCCGTTCCTTGACTAAAGTGTCAGGTATAACTTACACAAAAGTGTATTTTCCCATGAGAAAAAATATATCGAGTGTACAGTCGTTTTCGTTTTCGCGCGAAAATTCCATAGTCCCCATTGTGTTTGTAGCATTTGGTGTAACAACATGGCATCAAGGTTTTCATCTCGGATATGTTGGAGGTAACGTTTATTTTTTGTATTTTATTCAATCATGAAATATTTGAGGGCAAAATAAGCATTAGATTCTATGTAATTACATGTATAATTATGATTTGCACAGGCATCATGTGTTGTAAAATTGTAATTTTGGCTACATAGAATTAAACACTTATTTGGATGGCTTGCAAAGTATCCTCTTAAACTGTGAAGCATCATGATAACATGTCCTTGCAATGTAGACCCTCTTACACCCAACTTTAATATAGTAAAACTGGGGTTTACAGGGGTATTCATTTTTCTTATTTTTGCTCTAAAACATAAATCGTGGGTATTCGTTAGAACCGGCGGTTCTAACGTGTACCCACGATCTATGGTTTGAGCAATATTAAGAAAAAATATTTCAATTTTTCATCTAAAAATTATCATTTTTACAGCTGTGAAAAATCACAGTATATAGCGTTTGTAGATTTCTAATATTTCCTACGTCACGAATAATCATTATCATATTCTAAAAATAGTCGATGAAGTCATTCGGACAAACATTCGGCAGACATGGCAGCTTCCAATGCATTTCAATCCTTTGTTTTGCGCGAATCTGATGTTCCTGGGGCGAAATTAGTGTACGAGTTGATAGAAAAACATTCAAATATTCAGTTACAAAGATGGCTGGAATGCGGAGGCCTCGCAAAAACAGGCAATCGGAGTAAACTCATTCAAAGGTAAGTTGTTTTGTTTCGACACATTTCATGTAAACAAAATGTCATGCACTCCGAAAATACCACAACAGCAAAAGTGCGTTTCGGATATAGCACCGATATAATATTTAGATTATATAAGAATCCGAATATTTAAGATATCATCGTGTATTTTCTTCAAGTCTGCAAATAGTTTTTTTATGCTTATCTGATCAAATCCCGGGGATCAAATGTGTAATTGCCTCAGCAGTGCATGAACCTGTATTCGGAATGTACCCAGTAATCGTGAATCCAACCAAGAATCATGTTGGCTTATTGATGAAATGCCAAAATGATATTCTTTCACCAGGGCTTTTACAGGGGTAAATTACCACCCTAACTTTGATAAAAGAAGTGGTGAAATGATGCCTGGATCCAGAAAACTTTCCAAGGTAGGGGCGGGGGGGTCCACCTCCAGACCAGGGTAGGTCCAGATTCAATGATCTTTTTTGGGGGGGGAGGGGTTGGAATTGAGGGGGTACGGACCCCCAGTCCCAAACCCTGGTTTGTGCATGGTAATTATACTGAAGATTTTCAAAATGAAAGAAAAAATACGTTGGAGAGACACATAGCCAGGTAAACATGCCCAGACAATCTAGAACCTTCTGGTTACCATGATTGTATGCGTTGAATCATGAGAAATTTTTTTTTGCACATGTGAAAATGACGCAGATGCTGATCAGCACCTTTATTTCCACTTTCATCACTGATAACAATAGTGTAAGTTATACCCCCTTGTACCCCACTTTTATATACTTAACTTCAGCATAGGTTTAGATAAACATTTTTTGAGCGTTAAATTGTAAATAAGTTCTTACCCATCAGTATTACATATGTTTTGGGTTCTCAAAAGAGCCGTCTCGTTGAGACGGTTCTTTTGAGTACCCACAACATATGTTTTGGTTGAGAAAGAAGAACATTAATATTTTGGTACGCACTCTTAACTAAAGTCCTGTTCAGGGGTATATATTTATTGCTTACTAATTTTGTTCTAAAACATAGTCTAGATTGTGGGTTCTCATTAGAACCACAGCAATAAGGTGATAATAAATTGTACCCACAATCTTTGTTAAAGAGCAAAAAAAAAACTGTAGTGAATTACACAGCCCAGTAATGGTTTGTGTCAGACCTGATCTGAAACACTGAAGACATGTTTTCTCGTGAGCCTGTTTATGCAGTATTGATCAGTATTAAAACTATGTTACGAAAACGCGTCCATGCAATATACAGCGATTTTTCATGGTAGAAAAAATGAAAATTTTTAGATAAAGATTTAATTAATTTTCTTATTTTGCTCTTAACATATATTGTGGGTATACGTTAGGACCGCCTCAATGAGGCGGTTCGAACATGTTCCCACAGTCTATGTTTTAGCGCGAAAAGTTGTAAGAAAATTTTGTTTACCCCCTATCCCCATGTTAACCCCAATTTTACTATATAAACGTGGGGTGTTAGGGGGTATAAATCACCTCAGACATGTTATCCTGATGTAGGCATTATAGGGGTTATGGGTTTACACATTTTTTAAATATATTTTCAGGATGAAAAGCTGCATATCAGCAGGGGAACAAGACAATATACCAATCAGCATAGACGGAGGAAAGTGGTATACCTTGAAAATAGAGAAAATTAAACAAAATGTACAGACGCAAACCAATACAGGCATTCCACTTCTCCCATATAGTGGATGGGGAAATTTCCCCTCTCATCGACCACAAATGCCCAAGCATTTCAACAAGGGACATATTTACCACCGTATTGTTGAATCTGTTCAATTCCTCAATGAAGACACCTTTGATGATGAAGTTGATAGCGATGATGACTGTGATGATGACTTTGATATTGAAGACCTACATACAGCCAAACCATTGAGAAAAGGACTGAAGTACTTCGTCAGTGGACATGTCCAAAAAATGCAAGACAGTTCTAAGAGTGGACATTATTTTTTAAAATCTAAAGTACGGGCTTCGTATACTTCAGAGGTTTATGATATGACTGCTACATTATCACAGCACTCTGGTTTTTTAAGGGATGCATCCTGTAGATGCCGTGCTTCAGCAATGGGCAGGTGTAGCCATGTCACCGGTTATTGTATGCTCTTGTAGACTACATTGATACTTGTGATACACTAAAAGTTGACCCACAAACTTGTACATCTCTTCCTTGTGCTTGGAACCAAGGCAGAAAGTCAAACAAGCTGCCTAAAAAAATGCAAGAGTCAGTTTACTCAAGTGCAAAGAAGAGAAAAGTACATTATATTATAAATTATGACCCACGGGCTCCAGTCACCTACTGCACTGATGAAGAGAAACAATCTGGAAAATTGCTCTATTGTTTGCAAAATCACAAACAGGTTGATTGCATGTGGCTTTCTTTACTGAAGTATAATTATAAAGATTATTTTCTTGATGATGATCATACTTCTACACTTAATAATCAGAGGGAACAATTTATACAGAACTTGAAAGTTAAGTCGGAATCAAATTTCCCGGTTGAATTAGTTAAAGAGCAAGGTACTCCTGCCTGGTTTAATGAACGTCGTGTTCGTTTAGCAGCATCAACATGCAAGTATGTTGTGTCTCTTAAATCTGACAGAGCTATCATGAATTTTCTAAACAGGCATTTATGGAAAACAGATCCAATTAGTGCACCTGCTTTACAGTATGGCATCGAACATGAAAAAATAGCAAGAGATTCTTACAAGAGCTGGATAAATTCTGATAGTAGTATGGTTGTTGAAACTGGCTCCTGGGTAAGTAGCATAGATCCAGAGCTGGCCTGTAGTCCGGATGGATTGATTATGGACCATGATGAGCCTACCATTATGGTATTTTAGAAATCAAATGCCCTAAGTCATTAGAAAATGAACGCATATCTAACGTTAATGAAAAATTAACCAAACAACAGAAGAAAAACTTTTTCTTAGAAATCAATGATGAGAACAAGATCACTTTAAAAAACACACACAAATACTATTACCAAATTCAAATGCAGATGGCAGTGACTGGTACAAAACTTTGTGATTTTGTAGTTTGGTCTAGTAAAGAGACATTTACAGTCGGAATTCCCTTTGGCAATCATTTCTGGGCTGATCTTAAAGCCAAATTAATTAATTTTCACCATTCTTACTTATGTCTAGAAATCTTTGAAATGAGGATTCCTAGAAACCCTTTTCCCTTGAAACTGTAACTGCATACATTGTAAGCTAATTTAGCTTCCTATTAGACATTTTTACCCACAGACTGACACCTTACGCTGACACCTGACACTGACTTTAGATGTGAAGTGGAGGGACTTTTTCAAAATAAGTGGAGATACCTGCTATCAAAAACAACGCTATTGACGACAAAACGTCTAATAGTGGCAGGCACGGCATATAATTAACGTCGTCTGTTCATTTGTCTTTCATTTGTTAGCTGAAAAAGCTTTTTTCTCCATTTTCTCATATTATTCACACTCGTCCAGTGTTTACAATATGCCATTCTACATGTTCTGACATGTTGTAAAGCTGGACTGGTCCCTGTGACGGGACTCTGTCGGATTTAATGACGGATTCCTGCGCAGAGTCACACTTGTTTCACATTTATTAATGTACTGAAGGTTATCTGACAGTCTGTCCACCAGGCAATAAATGGTCACTATGATCACAAAACAGTTATATACTAAAATCTTGATTCTGTGTTGGCAGGAATCATTCTTCAGCCTTGGAGTGCGGATAAAATTAATAATGTATGTAAATTACGTTTTGTGTTTTATAATGTAGTCGTTTAGATGGCAAAGATATTGTTATTAGACTGATTAAAATAATCGACATGAACAAACGAGGTTCACCTTTAATATGGTCAGAATTTCTGCACCCTTTACAATATATTTCACTCTTCATGTGTCTTGCAAAGCCGGCTATTGAGTTATGTATCAAGCATGACGGAAGACGTGATTTTTTACCGAGTTTGAAAACTTTTGACAGTAAGAAGTTCATTCCCCATAAACATATCGAACTGCACCCTACCACACTTCTATAGGATATGTTTCTTTAAGATATAGGTTCATTTAAGAAGTAAATTCAATGTTGGAATGTTCATGGAATCATGAATACAACGGGTCTCTTGCAAAGTAAGTGAAGCCCAAAGGACTTCACGTTAACTTTGCAAGAGACCCGAAGTATTCATGATTCCATTAACATTCCATAAATTGAATTTATTCCTTATATTTTTATTTTATTATAAATATCTAAACTAGTTTTAGTTTAGGAATTAAAACAGTTTTGAATTTAAAATATAATCGTATTAACGGTTTAGTCGGAGTATAAAATGGCACCTTGAACATGGACAGCCAATGGAGCAAACAAGAGGCTTGTTTTGCATGTGCGACTCAGGTGTGGCTCGCTGTCAATCACAACACCAGTATCACGTCTGGCGAATGAGTTCGATGTTCGAAGCGTATTGCTCGGGCAAGTGAGCTTGGCGGCTGTCAATCAAATTTGTATAGTTCATGAGGATTTAACGGTTGCACAAATCTAAAGATTCATTAAAGGATTGCTTCGAAAATGTAAATATATAGTTTGTGGATAAATGGGCCGATCGCGAAACGAAAGTTTGTTTGTGGCACGTTCGCACGTTCGAAATTATATAGGCCAGCCCACAAGATTTTGGTACATACCGCATCGGCGAACAGCAAAAACGCATACGAATCTGTGCATACGCACAGTCTTGCCAGAGCCGTCGCTTATCATCTACACAAAGTGTGAACGTAGAGAAAGATCCACGGACCATATATTAGACTTCTAGTCCCGGCACTCACCATATTACTTCAGTACGTGTGTTTTGCACATATGCAATACATACTGAAATATCTTGCAGGGTCCAGGGGCCAATTTCATCAACGAGTTTACGACGTGTTTTTGTCTTAAAAACATCGTACAAAGTTCGTACGTTAACAATCGGGTTTCATGAAACTATTGAACTTTGCGAAGTTCTTATTTTTTGTCGTATATTTAAGACAAATGTTTAGGTGTCGCAGCTGACATCATTGTCTTAAATGTTACTAATTTACTGACCAAGGCACGTTAATAGCGGCTGAAAAGGGAAAACATCGATAAAAGTTTGAATACCTCGATAGTATTGCAATTAAGCCCTTACACCTTACCTTCTATGTGGTTAATCAAACTGAGAACACTAAGACCCCCCCCCTTTCTTGGTACTTATTAGTTACTTGTTTGTCCACGTAACTTCTCCCTCCCCTTCCCCACCACGCTGCATACTGTCACTAGGACATTCGCGCATGACCACCGCAAATGGCTTGTTTAAGCATAACCATCATGTCTAAGGGAGAAGTTTCTTTAGTAAAGCCAACAGAAGATTTTTGTACTATTTCAAATACCGTTATTGATGTATTAAACTAATATACACATTCAAATGTACGAGTTAGCCATCGTCCATTTGCATGACTCCCATGCAGGGACGACAATGGTGAGCAAGCTTTTTGTCAAATAATCACACCTTTCACATTTGATGAATTTTCGAAAGTTTTGTCTCTCTATGAGTGGGTTGATGACGAGGGTTGACGTGGGGGTTGATGACGAGATAATACAGTACAACAACGTACTCCGCACTGACCCACTGTGTGTTTATAGGCGGGGAGAGGGAGGGGTCGAAGGCAAGCGCAATCCCAATTTTAACCGTATTTGTTACAAGTTGCATTCTAGATTTCTGCGTTTTCGATAATTTCGACTTGTTAACTTTAGCCCCTGAGGTGTGTGGTTAACTCATTAAAGCATTATATTCATTTTCTGGAACACAGGCAAACGTCGCAGAACCAGATCAGACGCCACATAACTTGGCGTCTGATCAGAGTCTCCACTGTTTGCTTATCAACATGTTCTATTACTATTTTAATATAAAAAATGAAAAACATCGACCAACAACCCTAGGCCTAAAATTGGTAATGAACTCGTCCAAAAGATAGAAATGGGAAAATCCATTCGACATGTATGGGTGAAAACGAGTCATTTTCACAAAACGGTGCGCAGTTTCTTGAAACATTATATGTTTCGTTTGTTTGTTTTGTCGCGTTACGTCATAGTCAACAGCTATGGTCATGGCGGGACGGTCAGTTTACCTAACCCCACTTTTCCTTGGCAAGCTTGAACTACTTCGTGCACATACTTTCGCTTGTAACTGACAAACAATATGTACCATTTTGGTTATGAATACATATAAGAGTTATTATATGTACAAATAATAATATGTCCCTTATATAATTCTGTCATTGGGTATTACAGCTGTACCACAATCATTCGTCATGTGTGAAGGAAAGCTGAGACAAACGCCCATAAGCCCACGACTCAGGACCGAAGGTCGAGAGCATAATTTATTGGAAGCATTTTATACGCATGTTCATGTATCAAGCCGAAATAATTATTGTTATTTCCATAATATCACGATATTTGTTGCCGATTTTATTTTTGCGTGGGGTGGGCGTCGAGGTATAACAGGGACAGTCAACTATAAAAAAAGCCCCCATCCCCACCTACAATAACAGTAGAAAATTTCTATTTTTATATGTTCGCACTTTTGACATTGGACTGTGAGGAGAGCAGATGTTCAGTCTCGAGATCGAGGGGTTGCGGGTTCGAGCCTGTCCACAGGTACTGCGTTGTGTACTTGAGCAAGATACTTTATCCACTTCTTAGTAATGGTTCATCCCTCGAAGGCCAGGCCCGACATAGCTGTAAGATTGTGGACTAGGATGTAAAGAATCTTATCAAACAAAAGACAACGGACTTTAACTATATGCATTTGACGATACAATGTAGTGACAGTTTAGTTGGCTGTAACTACTGCAGAATCTTACGTACTACTTAAGTCACAACTTTATTGTAGCAATTGAAAGTTTAGGGGATTATGAAAATCATCATCGTATAAACTCATACAGGAACAATGTACATCATCAAAGCTTGTCTGTAGAGATGTGATTTGTGGAATTTTTTTCGCTCCCATACATTAATGTGTTCAAGTAGTCTTAGCTCTTGTGAGTTTGTGAAGATGTGCAGACTCAGTTGGGCTTCGTTGCTCTTATATTTTATAATCTCATTTACTGGCCAATGAATAATGTATAGAACTACTGCATATTATATGTAATGCACCAAATTAGTAGGAACATTTTTTAGGAAATATATATATAACAAAAATAAGGAAGATGTACAGTCAATATTAGCATCAGCAACGACCGGTCAGCGCCAACGTTATTCGTTTTCATATAAAATGCATCATGTAACTTTTTTGGCTACACTAAACTTTTATGTGGTTTTAGGCAATCTTACTGATTTGTGCCTTGCTTGGACATGGTTTCACGCGTTACAAATATCTTTCAGAAAACCAATCGTCTTAATGTAAAAGAGTTTGGTCCAGATCAGACCAACGTTTGAGAGAGTAAAACAGATTGGTTTCCGAATTGGGGTATGCTGTCCCTTGCTCGTCTTTTCATGTGCGGGTCTAGGAGTTTTCGTCCGGAAAACTACATGTATTAGTTTGCAAGGTCAAAGGGGGTCCACTTGCTAATTCCTATGAAAACCTACAGAACTTGTGATTTTACATGTGAAGGGTGTCCGGACCCCCTATCTCCCTCTGGACCCGCACATGGTTCTTCGTTAAAACTTTATTTTCCTTCACAAACCTACGTATTTTTCACTCTGGATGGCAATTTGTAACTGTGTAAAACCACTTTACACGGCTATAAGAAGTCCGCACGTGATCAAGCACATGATATTTGGAGACTAGAGTTAGGCTAAGTTAAACATACGACGTTTTTTAGTGAAACGCAAATTTTTGTTCTTACAAACAATTTAAGATATTTTGATGAAACTGACGTACGCACTTCTCAGAAAACAACGTACGCACAATTTAAGATATATCGTACGAACTTTATTGATGAAATTGGCCCCAGGAGTCCTCCAGATTATTTCCCTAATTCTGTAGGTGCGAGATAGGCACAATGGCATAACGTCAGTGACTTGATTAACAGCAACTATAGATTCTGATTCAACAACACCACTTTTTTCAAGTACTCTAGAAAATGATTAGGTCAGAGGGTGAAAAATTGTTACTCTCTTTTCTCACCATCATCTAGTAATGAGTGCTCTGACGAGACTGTGTGGAGACAGCGCCTTCCCTGTCCATTGATACGATAATTACAAAAATTTACAAGAGTATTATTGCGAATTCTCGAGCCATAGAAAAGCAGCAATAAGAATAAGAAAGTACCCCTTTTTCTATTTAGAAAGTATATAAATGTATACGGGTGTGGTGCTTGATTGTATCGATTCCTGATCTTTGCCGCCTTTCTTACTTCAAATTATACTGAGTAACGACGACTTGAGCATACAAACTATAATCACATGACGTCGCATCTTGGAGTATTAAACGTCATGTCATCGTTACATAAATACAGGGATCACACATGTTTTTCATGCATTAACATTTGCCAGGTCCCGAGGAAGCTGTTTGAACACGAGACCATCAGGTCGAGTGTTCAACATCTCCCGTGGGACCAAGCAAGTGCTAATGTAATGAAACAGACATGCGCGATCATTATTCTGGCATATATTACCTGATTTCAAAAAAAGCAAACCGAAAACACAGCTTAAAACTTGAAATGCCTTTTTTTCTTACACTGGTTATCTCCAAACAAAATGGCATCAGACAGCGTTAAACTTTCGATCGTCATAACGTCACCCGTGCAAAGTTGTCTCGAACAAAAACGTCGACGTAATGCTCAGTCCGGGCAGCAGCACTTTCCATGTAATGTCAGTCAAACAAATCAGGGCTCATTTTAAGTATTGTCAAATTAAAACACATGTTCAAACAGCATATACACCTCATGATTTGAACATGGCTTCAGACAGCTTTAGGTGACGAATTTCTATGCAAGAATACCTATTCGTGCATAGATGTCTATTCGTATGGCTGTTTAAACCCATTGTCAAATGAACGAAAATCCAGGTTCGAATCAGGAGATTCACGTGCTGTTTGAACATGGGTTTGAACTTGAAAATACCTAAAATGAGCCTTGCATTATATGCATGGCGCTATATACGGAACGCGTTGCAGACCAGACTGATCATTTCGCCGATGTTTTGTTCGCCAAAACGTTGCGTACGGTTTTGACGTCGTGACAAAGTTATGACGTTACCGAAGCCATTTTGTTTAGAGAAATGTTATGCAGTGAAAATACGACCAAAAATAAATAATAAAATAATAAATTTTATAAAATAATAAATTTATAAAATAATAAATTTATAAAATGATGAATTGTTCAAATTTCATAAAATAAAGGAAAATCACATAAAAGTTGAGTATAGACAAAAACACTAGAAAAGGGAAGTTAGAGCGAAAAAGGGAAAGTGTTTGCTATAAGCAAATAAGGTATTTTAGTGTGCGTACAGTCACATACAAAAGAGCATTTAGCATTCACTCACTATCACTTAGCTTGTCGCAAGTTATGACACGAAGTTAATACCTTCCTGTCCCAGAGGCATATATTGCATATTTTATGAGCTTAATAGTTCTTCTAATCAATTTATAAATCTTATGGCTTGTTTGTTGCGATAATTACCTAAATGGCACGTGTTAACGTTATGGTTCAATCTTGAGAGAAACCAAATTTGGAAAAAAAGTAAATAAATAATATAAACTGAAGTCAGTTTTAATGAACAAATCTTTGTTTAAAATCAGTGTTTTTCACTGATAATTTTGATACCAAACTTGACAATGGTTGTTTGAGAAAGTTTAAAAACATGATTTTGATGCGAAAAATTATGGTTTTATTATAGAAATTCAATACACCCTAAGGGCGTTTAATAAGCTGAATTGGCTCAAAGTTGATAAGTTGCAGAATTCAACAGAAGTAGGTTCAATCAGTAGAAATAATAATGTACATGGTGAATCCAAAATCTTATTTGCTATCCTAAGTGTTTGTGCTTAAGAACAACAACAACAACAGCAGCAACAACAGCAGCGAGAAATACTGCTATTCTTAAGACGATAACAGTAAATATTGCCCACGCTTATTCAGTCTAAAAGAACTGCAACTGCGTATTTAGTAAACGTTGTATTGTTTTGTCTGCAACAACAACAACAACGACAACTGGTAAGAATAATGTTAATGATAATAATTATAAAAGTTTGCTTTTGAGTTTCAATATGATAAGGGTTTGTCAATGGTGATGATGGTGCATTTTAATATATTTGGATTTGAAATTTATTTTTAGATTAATTTTGAAATTAAGGATTTTTAATAGATAAAATAAACTTGTTAAATTATTGGTATCTTCTGCGCATGTGCAGTATCAAATAACGTGGTCACGCCCTCATACTGGTTGCGCTTGGATAACTCAAAGTTGATTGGTTGTTACCACTTATGGCTAATCTTCGCGCCATGTCGCGCTCGGACCCTTCCGTTGTGTTTTCGGTCACTTTTGATTTGACCTTTGACAATTAAACACGGAAAGGAGTCTTAAATATAGTTTTGTTATTTTAGGTAAGTGAACATGTTTAAGTCGAAATATTCGCAAATTTGATTTGCAATTTATAAGTCTTAAATGAACTGCTTACGGCTTAGCATACGTATGAAAGTTTAGATTTGTAATTTTTAAGTCTTAAATGAAATAATTTTAACTTTTGGCATAAGTATGAAAGTAGAGTAAGGCTGAAAGTTATTTTGATTTGCGCATATACGTTGAATGTATTATTCAGTTTAAAGGCTGAAAAATGTTTCTGAATTTTCGAAAGTTTTGCTAAAGAATTTGTCCATCAATTGAAGAACGTCAAGTCAACTTTATTATTTAAACAGTCTTTGACTATTGTTCATCTTTGCTGTAGACGCCAAAAATAAGTATGTTATTCTAAAACTAAAACTTTCATGCATACACGTAAAACGTAAAACCTGCAAAAACGGTAACCTCTTATAGGCGAACATTTCAAAGGACTGAGCTTTTTGAAAAGCATTTCAAATAAACTTCAAAAAGCATTTGAAAGGAAAACTATTCTTATGTAGTTTTTTAGTTTTATTTGTATAATGTATATATTACACTTTTGATTTGACCTTTGACAATTAAACACGGAAAGGAATCTTAAATATAGTTTTGTTGTTTTAGGGACCCACAGAGTCCATGCCATATGGCATGCGACGTCGGCCCTCCAGAGCTTCAGAGCATGCGACGTCTTCCCGCCAGAGCGCATCTCCAACAACCTTTGGAGATGGCGCACTGACGTCCAGACCCAAGTGCCAACATATTTTACGGCACCACACGTGGAGGAGAATAGTGGCGCTCCCGCCTCTCAACTTAGCCAGCGAGTAACGATAATTCCCTAGACGATGGCATATACCTAAAAGGAGGTGGGAAGGGCTGTGACCTTGGCATGTCACAGTCCACTGTATAAATCCTGTATATAAACTGAACTGGTGGAGGAAAATATTGTTTTGATTATGGAGTGGCAATAAAACATGAGTGAAAAAATTATTATAACGAGACGACAAGTTCAAGAATTAACCAAAATATAGATGTTTCAGCTTTGTTGGTATCAAAAATTAAGTTACAATGACTGTGGAGGTTCCTTGAATGTTTAATTCAGTATATATGTGGACAAGAAAACAAGAATATAAAAACTCAGATTTAGAGTGAACAGCGTAGAAAATTATTAGATCGATTTCAAAAGTGATATACGTTACCTTACTATGTGGAAACAGAACTGTGGGACGATGGAGAGGTCGAATTAGAAGAAAAATGAACGAACAGACAAACAGAGGAATTTAAAGATACTTTTTATAATATTTTATAATTATATGTAGTCATACGAACTTATAATACTAAGTATTGGTAAATGATATTACTAGACAAATCGTCTTCGCTCTGTCAATATGATATTTCTTTGTTTTACCAAAAGCACCTAGATTAGTGATTCATATTTATACAGTGAAACCAATTAATTTAAGAAAGCAGGTTTTTTTGTCTTTCTGTTGATAGTGCTAGATTAAGTAAGGTAGGCCTCTTACTTAGTCACCCGGTTGAACTGTATAAATTCATGTTTTCACTTTTAAACATATTGACAAAAGCGCATTCGAACTGTCTTAGTTGTCATATTGGTTCTATGCACTGCATGGGTGTCTAGTTTTCCTTTTCTGTTTAACTTCTGTTTCAATGATAAATGATTGAAAAAAATGAAAAAATATAGAGTGAAATGTACACT
Organism: Loripinus fragilis; assembly: GCA_964019695.1. Classification (NCBI taxonomy): domain Eukaryota; kingdom Metazoa; phylum Mollusca; class Bivalvia; order Lucinida; family Lucinidae; genus Loripinus; species Loripinus fragilis. Next base: position 21,701,606 of record OZ026529.1, read on the forward strand.
TGAAAATATGATAAAAGTGAATTAATCTTATATGTTACTATAACTTTGAGAATAAGTATTATATGTTAAAGCATAATTTCGTACTTTTAATATCAGAGTATGTAGCATAAAGACAGAGTTAAAATTAAACGTTTGATAATTGGTGAAATACAAAAATGACCACATAGGAAAGGCTAAGGATTCAGGGCCATAAATGTAACTGCAATTTAGTATTGAGTATTAAATGCCTCGAGCAATCATCGTACTTGTAAAAAACTAATATTTGCATGTTATATTGAAGCCTAACTTAAATCAAATTTGAAACAGTCCACGCAAGTTATAATGAGAAAAAATGATACATTGTTAGTGGAGAAGGTAACATATAATACATATAGCTGAGTTTGTAACAATGCTGTGAGCATAACACTGTACTTGTGAAACTATAAGTTTGCACGTTATATTGAAAGATAAGAAAAAATTGAACATTCCACGAGATTTAAAATCAGTAGAAATGGGTATTTATATATGTAGATGAGTATAAAATGTAACATATCTTACATTTAACTGTAACTTTGGTGTTGAGTATTCAATGCTTCGAGCATACATCGTACTTTTTAAAACTAGAAGTTGCACGTTAAATTGATAGATAGGCACACTCAAATTTTGAACAGTCCGCATATTTTATAATCAGTATAAATTGAAATAAAGTTGAGTTTTGAAAGTAACATATCTTAAATATAACTTGTAACTTTAGCGTTGAGTATTTAATGCCTCAAGCATACCATCATACTTTAGAAGCTATTAGTTGCAGTATATATTAAGAACCTAGCTTAAAGGAAATATAATAAGGATCCACACAATTTGTAAATCAAAATAAGTAATTGAATGAAGTGTAAACATAGCTGATAACGCATGTCACTGTTACTTTGGTTTGATGTATTATTATATGCATATTGATGCGTAATTTGTACCGTTTAAGAGTTGGTTATACATTGTATTAGGTCCATACTAAATGCGAAAAAACGAAAGTTATGACTTGTTAATTGGTTTAGACATCCACAACACGTAACATATATAACTGCAGGTCTTCAACGCTACTGTAACGTTAGTTCTGAGTATTAAATGCTTATATACGCATAAATCCGTACTTGTTAAAACTATCGGTTGCAAGTTGCAGAAAGAGCTTAGTTAAAACGTGGGAAGCTAAAACTTATAACAAAGTAACGTCAACATTGTAAACTTAATTATGTATAACACAAATAGTAGTGCACAGTATTCATATTTACATGTAATGGGAAATATTGGTTGATTTGCTGCGACTTTACATGTTAATGTTTACATAAGTGGTTATGCTGGTGGCAAAGTCTAACTTGTGGATAAAACAATGACAGGTCGCAAATGAACGTATTTCTAATGGCAGTCTGTATAACGAAAAAGCAAAAATATTGGTGAACTGATGATTTACACGTTTAAGATTATACCTGTTCAAACCATTTCAATATCGAAGGCAGTGTAACTGTGTTTACAGTTTTTAGAGAAATGCTAAAGCAAAGAAAAAATGCTAAAAATATAAAACAAGCCCTCCATGTATATAAATTTAGTTAGTTGTTAATCAGCAGTAAATAGTTCTGCAATGTATGTTTTAATTATAGTTACGAGTATATTGACTCAAACAAATTCAAAATAATATGCAAACGTTCGTATGTTTGTTAACTATGTGAGGAAAGTTGCTTATATGCAGATAGCATCAAAATGGCAGTTCTTCAGGTAGACCATTTGATATTTTGTTGGTGACTTAAGAACACCATATAATTCAAAGAGTCAATATACAGAAGAACTATAAATATTGGATGGTCAATTGTTCATAGAAGTCAATTTGCTGGTTGTAGTAAAATGGTGTAGTTATATGGATAAATGCCCTATAGTTTCAAACTACTTTATGGGAATAAAGTAAATTTAGGGGAGGAGGTGGTGTTATGCAGTGAAAATACGACCAAAAATAAATAATAAAATAATAAATTTTATAAAATAATAAATTTATAAAATAATAAATTTATAAAATGATGAATTGTTCAAATTTCATAAAATAAAGGAAAATCACATAAAAGTTGAGTATAGACAAAAACACTAGAAAAGGGAAGTTAGAGCGAAAAAGGGAAAGTGTTTGCTATAAGCAAATAAGGTATTTTAGTGTGCGTACAGTCACATACAAAAGAGCATTTAGCATTCACTCACTATCACTTAGCTTGTCGCAAGTTATGACACGAAGTTAATACCTTCCTGTCCCAGAGGCATATATTGCATATTTTATGAGCTTAATAGTTCTTCTAATCAATTTATAAATCTTATGGCTTGTTTGTTGCGATAATTACCTAAATGGCACGTGTTAACGTTATGGTTCAATCTTGAGAGAAACCAAATTTGGAAAAAAAGTAAATAAATAATATAAACTGAAGTCAGTTTTAATGAACAAATCTTTGTTTAAAATCAGTGTTTTTCACTGATAATTTTGATACCAAACTTGACAATGGTTGTTTGAGAAAGTTTAAAAACATGATTTTGATGCGAAAAATTATGGTTTTATTATAGAAATTCAATACACCCTAAGGGCGTTTAATAAGCTGAATTGGCTCAAAGTTGATAAGTTGCAGAATTCAACAGAAGTAGGTTCAATCAGTAGAAATAATAATGTACATGGTGAATCCAAAATCTTATTTGCTATCCTAAGTGTTTGTGCTTAAGAACAACAACAACAACAGCAGCAACAACAGCAGCGAGAAATACTGCTATTCTTAAGACGATAACAGTAAATATTGCCCACGCTTATTCAGTCTAAAAGAACTGCAACTGCGTATTTAGTAAACGTTGTATTGTTTTGTCTGCAACAACAACAACAACGACAACTGGTAAGAATAATGTTAATGATAATAATTATAAAAGTTTGCTTTTGAGTTTCAATATGATAAGGGTTTGTCAATGGTGATGATGGTGCATTTTAATATATTTGGATTTGAAATTTATTTTTAGATTAATTTTGAAATTAAGGATTTTTAATAGATAAAATAAACTTGTTAAATTATTGGTATCTTCTGCGCATGTGCAGTATCAAATAACGTGGTCACGCCCTCATACTGGTTGCGCTTGGATAACTCAAAGTTGATTGGTTGTTACCACTTATGGCTAATCTTCGCGCCATGTCGCGCTCGGACCCTTCCGTTGTGTTTTCGGTCACTTTTGATTTGACCTTTGACAATTAAACACGGAAAGGAGTCTTAAATATAGTTTTGTTATTTTAGGTAAGTGAACATGTTTAAGTCGAAATATTCGCAAATTTGATTTGCAATTTATAAGTCTTAAATGAACTGCTTACGGCTTAGCATACGTATGAAAGTTTAGATTTGTAATTTTTAAGTCTTAAATGAAATAATTTTAAGTTTTGGCATAAGTATGAAAGTAGAGATAGGCTGAAAGTTATTTTGATTTGCGCATATACGTTGAATGTATTATTCAGTTTAAAGGCTGAAAAATGTTTCTGAATTTTCGAAAGTTTTGCTAAAGAATTTGTCCATCAATTGAAGAACGTCAAGTCAACTTTATTATTTAAGCAGTCTTTGACTATTGTTCATCTTTGCTGTAGACGCCAAAAATAAGTATGTTATTCTAAAACTAAAACTTTCATGCATACAAGTAAAACGTAAAACCTGCAAAAACGGTAACCTCTTATAGGCGAACATTTCAAAGGACTGAGCTTTTTGAAAAGCATTTCAAATAAACTTCAAAAAGCATTTGAAAGGAAAACTATTCTTATGTAGTTTTTTAGTTTTATTTGTATAATGTATATATTACACTTTTGATTTGACCTTTGACAATTAAACACGGAAAGGAATCTTAAATATAGTTTTGTTGTTTTAGGGACCCACAGAGTCCATGCCATATGGCATGCGACGTCGGCCCTCCAGAGCTTCAGAGCATGCGACGTCTTCCCGCCAGAGCGCATCTCCAACAACCTTTGGAGATGGCGAACTGACGTCCAGACCCAAGTGCCAACATATTTTACGGCACCACAGAAATCCAGTGTATGAAAATGGACAATTTAATGGTTTTGCAGCGTTTTCAGTGCGAATTGGGTTTGAATAAGGTAACTATGCAAGAATAACGATCACACATGTTTGTTTCATTGCATTAACACTTGCCGGGTCCCTCGGGAGATGTTTGAACACTCGGCCTATCGGCCCCAAGGGGGGAACTCTGATATTTTCACACATACGTAGGCTCGGGCTACTTTTTGGGGTTCAAAATTCTGAATTTCAATATTTTTTTGGGGTTTTCAGAAAAATGAATATTTTTGGGAGGTATGAAGATTTTGTGGATATTCTTTTTGGGTCATCACAAAATTGGGCTAGTTTGAGGGTCATTTCTATGCAATTTAGTGTTGTTTTTTTAGGTCAAGGTACAGAATTGAGATATTTTTTTGGATTGCTAAAATTTCAAATGTTTTTTGGGGGTGCTTGAAATTCTTGTTATTTTTTTTGGATTGAACGGTAGATGCTGGGTCCGAGCCTACGTATGCAGAAAAAATTAGAGTACCCCCCCCCCCCCCCGGGCTTTGACCTCGTATTCAAACAGCTTCCTCGGACTCGGCAAATGTTAATGAATGAAAAAACATGTGTGTTCCCTATATTCTTGCAAAGAATTCGTTACCTGAAGCTGTTTGAAACCGCAAAAATCCAGTTTCAAATCATAAGATTCACGTGCTGTTAAAACATGGCTTTAATCTTGTCAAAGCCTAAACTGGGTCATGATTTGTTTGACATTACGTTACATGTACAAGGAAATGCGTTGTAGCCTTGACTGTACATTTCGTCGATGTTTTTGCTCGCGTAAACGTTTCGCGCGTCTTTGACGTTGTGGCGACGTAATGAAGTTGACGTTGTGGCGACGTAATGACGTTCGAAAATTTGACACTGATGTCATTTTGTTTAAAGAGTCCAGTGCAAGAAAATGGATAATTTAATGCTTAAGCGTTGTTTTAGTGCGGTTTAGGTTAGAATCAGGTAAATATGCAGAATAACGACCACTCTGACGACCTCATGTTTAAACAACTTTTTCTGGAACCTGCAAAAGTTAATGCATGAAAAAACATGTGTGATCACTATATTTAAATAGCTTCAAATAAAGGGTGCGCAGTGGCTCATTGGTAGAGTGCTTGACTCGAGACCGAGGGGCCGCGGTTTCGAGCCTCATCAGCATGACTGGGTTGTGTCCTTGAACAAGACACATTAATCCTAGCTTAGTACTGGTTCAAGCCAGGTAGTGCCGTCCCTACATAACTGAAAGATTGTTAATGGGACGTTAAGAATCAAATCACACAATCCAAAAAACTTCAAATAAACACGAAACTGTAATCTGGAGATTCACGTGCTTTTTGAACATTGTTTTGAATTTAAAAATACTTAAAATGAGCCCCGATATATTTGTAAAACATTGCGTATGGCTATGACGTTGTGACGACGTAATGACGTTCGAAAGCTTACACTTGATGCCATTTTGTCTATAGAAATCTAGTGAAGCTCGAACATGCAACCCCTCGATCCTTGAGTCTGCCCAAATAATAATGCAAGTTTGTTTCAAGCATTAATACTTACAGAGTCCCTTGGTAGATGTTTGAACACTCAATCTATCGGCTTTGTGTTCAAATAGCTTCCCTCGTTCCCGGCAAATATTCATGCATAAAACATGCACAATATCCATATAGTCTTTAACATTTTTAGCAATGCGATGACAAACTCTTACAGTGAGATTTTATAGTTATTCTAAGCCATGTGATAAATAAAATCTAACCTTCGTACTCTTGTTTTATTCCATTTATTACAGCAGCAGCATGGGGGCCTCTTTAGCGTCAGATCGATAAATATGACGTAATAAACAATGGGACACCTTCTATTGTTGTCCCAAACACTTTCTATTGTAGTTCTGAGAGAGGTGTGAAAATACAGGTAGAACTACAATAGAAAGTGTTGGACGTAGTCACAACGTAGTTACAACGTAGTCACAACGTATGGAACGTTGTAAAACGTTTGGAAAAGTTCCGAAAGGTTCCGAAGTATGTTTGGATGGGAATTTATCCGTTTCTTTGTCTATGATGCAATCTTTTGTACGCGAAGAATAATAAGGCAGACATTATGAATGTAACTTGCAATATTGTGCTCGTTATGTCATTCATTATCTCTCGGCTCTGTTCAACGTGAATATGTCAAATTCTACGACCTTTCTTCCGAAACAGAAAAGAAAGCAGCGGTTTACTTGAAAAGCTTATAGGGAGCGCAGTGGCTCAGTGATAGAGTGCTTGACTCGAGACCTAGTGGGCCGCGGGTTCGAACCTCATCGGCGTCACTGCGTTGTGTCCTTGAGCAAGAGTCCCTTTTCAAAATACTGGTTCAATCCAGGAAGGCCCGTCCCGACAAAACTGAATATTTGTTGACGGGGACTTCAATCAAACAAACAAAAACATATGCTGTGGGTACTCAAAAGAACCGTCTCATTTATCGTTACGGCCCTTCATCAATATTGCAATTATATCGGGCCAGCGGTAGTTACCTCAACAAAATCATAAGCTGTGGTTACTTAAAAGAACATGGTTGACTCGCACCCTCTCGTTTCAGCCATTTTACGGCCCTTTCAACAGTATTTTAGATATTTCAGGCGTATCGCTGGCGGGCCGTTGGTGGCCCGCTATTGTGTGCTAGCTGGGTAGAACACTACAAAATTAAAAAGAGCGTGCTTTGCTTCGAATGTGATGATCTCGCGCTTTAAGAAAGTGTTTGCATCGTCGCCCATCATCGTACGAAAACAAGGAGCTGTTATCGTGTAGTGGATGAACCACTCCGAAAAAAATAAAGTTTGTTGGTTCGATCCCTGACTGTTCCAGTCTGTCTGATGAGACGTTAAGCCGTGGCCCAGTCCCATTGGTTAGACGTTAAACACAAACAAACAAACAAATTAACGACCAAACAAACAAACAAACAATCAAACAGATATGAGCCGCGACATGAGATTTCCAACAATGTGGTATGTGCGACCAACAAAGGCTCAGACCAGCCTGCGCATACGCGCAGTCTGATCAGAGTCATTGCTTGTCGCTTGAATATTCTATGAGTGTTTTAAGCTACTTACCGAACATCATTTGGTGTTTCTAAGCCTAAAAGGAGCCTGCACAGGCTCGTCTGAGTCTACACTTGTCAAAATGCCACATTGTTGGATGATCACATGTCACGGCTCAATTATATGCATCAGGTAACTCAATTTAAAACAGAAAACAGAGACTGATCACTAAAACAAAAGAAAAATATTGAATAAAATACAAACATAAACAACATTTATACCTATTATAGACATGGTAAAAGGTGTACTAAATTTCAAAACAGACTCAGCCGAACAATTCTGCCTCAATGTGCATTCAGCTCTCCTTGGTTCGTTTTCCCGGCCAAACTTTCGCCCAGATTTGCTGCCGATGCCATACTACATTAATATTAATAAAACAGGCTCCGCTTCCAATGCGATGATCAGAGTGTTTCAGATGAAACCGCCAGTCAATCTTCTCAGCTATTCTTTTTCGAACAAAAGAGTTGCGTCATGCATACGTAGTGCATACATTGGCAACGATTTCAAACGTTTCGCACCTTTTTGAATGTTTTCACACCCTTTAAATGTTTTTCACACCTGTCTCGTTTTCTCGTTCTCGTTGAATCGTTTCCGAATCTTCCACTCTTGAATGGTTATAGGTTAACTGACCATCCCTACATGACCAAAGCTGTAATCTCGACCCTAGCACCCAATGGAAAGTTGCGCATGTACGTACTAGCAGCGGCTTATGTCGTCTGCTGATAACCTATGCAAACAGTTTGGACCCAGATCAGGACCGACGAGAAAAAAGTTTATTTTGAAAAAAAAAAGCCAGCAGACCCCAACAAAAGCATGAAAAATTACCCAGCAGACAAAGCGTTAAGAACGCATCAAATTACACACAAACAAGCACACACCTCTGCAGAGAACCATGCAGACAGACACACAGTCAGACATATACACAGACACACAGACAGACACATACACACTTATGCAGAGAACATTACAGACAGACACACAGACAGACAGACACATCCACACTTATGCAGAGAACATTACAGACAGACACACAGACAGACAGACACATCCACACTTATGCAGAGAACCATGCAGACAGACACGAAGACTAGTGCTATGCCTTTCTGCTCTACGGAAGAAGTCTAAAGTTTGTTGTCCTATTTAGAAGGTTGCAAATATAGTGAGTATGATCAGGAAATACCACAATCAGAAACCACAGACAAACCCATGACACCGCGAGGAAGAGCCAGACAACCATCGCGAGACACCAGGAAGACAAACTAAGCTAAGTTACCAGCTCTCTCTTCCCCATCATTGACTCGAAGTTGTTTAATTTTTCAGAGCGCAAAAAAAACCTGATATTTTTCGTGAAAAATAGCTTACAGTCAATGTTAATAGTGAGCTACTTATAGGGCCTTGGACGGTCTGGTCTGACCTGGAATGATTTAACCTAGGCTAAAATTGATCTTCTTGGAAGTTACGTGACAAACTACTCTCAACCAATCAGAATCTAGCACCTCGTTTTGGAATCTAACCTATAAATGTTTCTTGTTATTTGCTATAGTAGGTCTTGTTATTGTCTCAGATGGACATAGAACTGCGTGCTTTAGATATGGAGAGCGTTAAAGTTGCAGAGAGTTGATGTACCATGTCAAGTTGACTGCTCATATTTATAACATTTGGTCTTTTGCATATATGACACACTCTCTTGTACTTGTAAGGCATTGTTATGATCTGTTTTGTGGCTTATTTAGTTTCAACGACCTACTCTTACCTATCTATCCAAGAGCAGCGTCAGGCTATTGGGTCTATATCTAGAACTAGATAAAGGGTATAATTATAGGGATACAGCCAGGATACAGTGAGGATACAGCCAGGTTACAGTGAGGATACAGCCAGGATACAATCAGAATACAGCCAGGATACAGTAAGGGTACAACCAGGATACAGTAAGGATACAGCCAGGATCGATAAGGATACAGCCAGGATACAGTCAGGATACAATGAACCACCATGTGGTGGTGGTGGTGTGTGTGGTGGTGTGTGTAGTGGTGTGTGTGTGTGTATGATTTGCCTACTAGATTTATGTCATCCGTTGATAACCTATGCAAACAATGTGGACCCAGATCAGGACCGATGGAAAAAAAGAGTTAATTTTGAAATAAAAAAAAGCCAGCAGACGCCAACGATCATCGGGTCTACCTCTAGAACTAGAGAAAGGGTATAATAATAGGGGTACAGTGAGGGTACAGTGGGGTACAGTCAGGGTACAGTACGGGTACAGTCAGGGTACAGTACGGGTACAGCGGTACTGGTTGTGTGTGGTGGTGTGTGTGGTGTTGTTGGTGGTGGTGTGTGTGTGGTATTGGTGTGTGGTGGTGTGTGTGTTGGTGGTGTGTGGCTGTGGGTGATGGTGGTGGGTGGTGGTGGTAGGGTAGTGTGTGTTGGTGGTGGTGGATGGTGGTGGTAGGGTGGTGTGTGGTGTGGTGGCTGTGTGTGGTGATGGCAACCAACTTTTACACAGAAGTATATTTGCAATATCGGTCAAGTTTAGACATGTCCAATAAAAATGATGTCATGTCTATATATATAGCACTCCAGGTGGCGCTTTTCACCCATGTTTATAAGTAAAAACAAGCAGTCTTTACCTCATTTACCTTTAAGTCAGCAGAGAGTATGCTCACAAAAATGGAAAAGCATATTATTATATTCAAACAGGAGATTTGTGGGAGGTCACAGAAGAGCACGAAAATGCTTGAAAATATTGTTAAGCATAATGCTTTTGAACAAAACAGGACGTATCAATTACAATAAAGGTGGCGTTAAGGATGGCGTTGGATTTCAGCCTTGCAGTGACAAGTTTGAGGATAATTTCATCTTGCGTGTACTGGTGGCCGACTATCTCATCCACAAGAAAAGTAATGTTGAAGTAGGATCCATAAAGAGAACAATACATTGGAGAGAAATGGGCTCGAAAAGTGTAAAGTGAAAGCAATCTTTTACCCAATGTAAATGACATTCCAGCAGAAATGTTGACAAAAATGCCATTTCGAATCAAGGAAAAGGAATGTGACACAACAGAATACTATTTCCAAGACTACAAGATAGCATGTGCCAATGTGGACTATGAGACAGTATTGCAATTTCCAAGGACAAAGGAGTATTGGGAACGAGGACTTTTTCTTAAAGACATTGACATCACCATGGATTATGCTGTTAATTTCGATAGAGAAGAAGTGATTGACTATATGGTTACCAACCATGACTTTCGGTGTCAGGGAGCAGTTGAAAACTCAACAAAAACTATACTGGACAATAGCGACAAAGTTGGACAGAATTGTTTAACGTACATGGAGACAATAAATGGTATGTCTACAAGGAGTAAGATTTATAACAAGATGATGCAGATGCTAGATTGTAAAGGAGTGCATGATACTATAGGATGCATTTTGGAGGATTGGGATACACACAGGAAGATACCAGATTAGCGTGTGCTAGGGATGAGGCTAATCAAAGGGGTCTAACGAGGAAGGAAGTAACATTTTACTGCAAAAATGAAATTCCAGTGACAAAATAATGGAGGCTACATTGAAACTTGATTGTATCGATTTCTGATCTTTGCCCTCTTTCTTACTTTTAAAGGCTTTTCAAACATTATGAAAATGGCTTCGTTACTACGTGATGAGGGTACAACGGTGATAAATTGAGGATATAGTAGAGTTGCAGAGAGGGTATATCAGGGAAAGCATGAAAATAACACAAACACTGGTATACATGTTTTATATTTATTGTAATATAGAGTACAGAACAAGCACAGCAACATTCATACATTCTATTATAGCATGATAGTCTTTATAGTCGACGTTTTCGAGTACACAATTTCATCATTTTAGTCACTATCAATCAATCATTTCGCTTCTTCTGGTTTAGATTAAAGTCTTTCATAATGTCTTTCATGGTTTTTCACTGATGCCTCTTCATTACATAGTATGCGCAGTATAGTCCACACACGTTGGATGTAGATTGCTGTAGTTGACCAACGGTTTTGAGGTATTTCTTTTGTAGGATCTTTTCAAATCAAACTCCATAGTCTTCTGGCATGTGTCCCAAGGAGTCAAAATATTCGAAAGGACCACGTTTAGGAAAATAAAATGTCACCCAGTGCTCACCTGGACCTTGGCTCGTGTCTGTATTGGAAATGACGAATCTTCCTCTTTCTATGTTAAGTTGATCTGCAGTGCATATTGTGACTGGATAGCCAAGCAGTATATCATGCAGTTGTTTGCTGTTCATCTTTAAATATCTGAATGAATTCCAGTCCACAGTTGCTTTACGTTTCTTACGTTGCTAATTTCCACCCGTTTTACTCTGACTATCATTCTCCTTTCGTTTGCGCTCAATCTCTGATTTGGCTATTTCTAAGGCTTGGGCCACCGGTGTAATTTGTTTCAAAGTGGGACTTTTCTGTTCTCGTGCTTCTATTTGTTTTTCACGTGTCTCTATTTGTTTTTCGCGTGCTTCCACTTCCCTTTCTCGTGCTTCCATTTCTTTTAACTTTCTGTATTTTCTCCCACTGCCTACGACATAACGTCCCATATGGTCAGGTTGTACGTACCCATCCATTAAGTCTTTAAAATGTTGATACCATGCATTGTAATCTGGAACGTAGGGGACCCATTTTTCTTGTTTAGCTTCGTATACTTCGATTGACCCCATTGTTCTTGTTCTTGTATGGTACCTCATCATTCTTAAGTTGTTCATTCCTCATCCATGGCTTTAGTTCCTTCATTGGTTTCTTCGATACCATTGTTTTCTTCTATGATATGATTTGGCCATATGTCCATAAATAATTCTTTTCTGAGTTTGATGGCTTGTCTGATAGAGTCAGTCTGATTCATATCATGTTGATTTCTGAACATTCTCGCTGATTCTAGTATTTGCTGTTGAATAGGGTCCTCTTGTAACTCGTAAAAATCAATTAGAAATTGGGCGCACTCTTGTCTAAGTCTTTTACGGAGATAAGGCAATTCATCATTGGCAGCAAGATGAAAAGCTTTGTCCAAGGTAAAATCTTGCTCTTCATAGGCATTTACTTTAGCCTTAAACTGTTCTATGTTGGCCTGCCTGAGCGGATTTTGAAATCTCCTATTCCATCGGTCAGGTCTAGAGTGAACATCTCTTAATTTTATTCGTTTACCAGGAGGTCCAAGTTCCTGCATATATTCTAGAGACTCCACGCAGCTAGCATCGTCATCATTAGACAGTGTTTCCTCGTCTGGATACTCAAAAGCATGTTGACCAGTGGACTCAAATATATCAGTTTGTAATCTGTCCTGTTCTGATGTACTCGATTTAAAATCTATGACAAGATAACCATAAGGTCGTGATGTGGCTTCTTCAAATCGCTTCATAAACATAGCGCTGATGATGGATAAATTCTTCTTGCCAAGGTCCTCACTTGTTGTCTGTCGATTGGATTATTAAACAAGACCAAGTATTGCGTATTCAAAGCAATATTCCTGCACGCTTTTCCTTGTGGGAATACATTTTGAGTAAGGTACACAATAGATATATTTCTGTGGTGACTGACTTTGGTAAAAAGATCGGCCATTCTCTGGTCACACTTCGCTTCAGTCATCAGATCATCAAAGATGATTAGGTTTCGTTTACCTGGATTGATAAACTGAGGACTATTGAGATGGTCTGGGATGCCATGCACAAATTCTATCCATGGAATTCTCTTCTGAAGATCCTCGTATAAGGGTTGCCATTGTCCATAACACCATAGGATACGTTCTGGAGGTGACTGTATTAATGAAGTGAGTAACAGTTTTCTAGTCCATTCAGTTTTCCCTGATCCACTGGGCCACGTCACCATCATAGAAAACGGATGTTGAAATGTCATTTCCTTCAATGGTTGTGACTGGTCGATATTTTTCCCACTGCCATGGACATTGCGTTCATGTCTTTGCAGTGCATCACGCCTACTATAGGACTGGTAGCAAATCAAACACCTGATCATTTTGTCTCAGCCAATACTGTTTTTACTTCCTTCTTACGCTTTTCAGCCTTCTTACAATCATTCTACCACCACCACCTCTACCACCACCACCACCCACCACCACCCACCACCACCACCACCACCACCACCACCACCTCAACCACCACCACCCACCACCACCCACCACCACCACCACCACCCACCACCTCAAACACCACCATCACCACCACCCACCACCACCACCACCCACCACCTCCACCACCACCACCCACCACCACCATCACCCACCACCACCACCACCCACCACCACCACCACCACCTCGACCTCATGTTATGGTTAACTAAGATTCTCGTTGAGATTGTATTTGATCTTGGATTGTGGCCTGGAGGTAATACGTTCGTAGAAGTCTTGACAAGATCCTGCGGAAACGCACTAGTGTGGCTACTTTTCCACGAAAAGATACCCTTAATGAAAATAATACACGTAACACTAAGCGTCTGTCCTCAAAATAAGTCAGGTCTCGAATCAACAAAGGAAATGTATGGTGGTATATTCTGCGTGCTATCTCTCCTATACAGGCCATTTGCCCTGGAGTAATGTATTCTAACATGATGATTCTGTCATCTCCTGATGCATTCTTCAACTCTAATAAGAAATGAATTCGATTAGAAATGCTTGAAAGCTCCATCATGAATTGGAACTTTTTCCTTGATCACTGGTTCTTACATGTGTTTTCCTTTTTCGATAGCTCTATTCACACTATTGGATGCTCGTTGTAGAACGTTCCATTGTCTTAGGTTCAATGGAATACCACGAATGGTAGCCGTTTGATTTAGGAAGAGGCGTATATCTAACATGATTTCTCCATCTCTGTTGCACACCGATAAAATTACATTATCTTTTCAGATATGAGCATGCAGTCTGATTGACTTCCATTCCATAATCAAAAGGATAGTTATTTGACCATTCCATGCTCGCTAAAATATAGAGTGGTGTGCTAAGAGAGACTAATATGATGCCTATAACACCTGTCCATTTCATGATCTTGATATGACACTTTACCTCCTCCTGATCAAAATAGTATGTCGTATCGTTTGGGTTGGACATGGTGGTCTTATACTAGTGTCTTTTTGAGAGATTCTTACGTTGCAAAAACATCTCATTATTAAAGCGCAACACACGTTATTCTGGTCAGTGATTGGGGCAGTGCAAGAGGACAAGAAAATAACATCCACAACTGAACACCTTACTGAACACGCATCAGAAGAAAAGGGCTCAGAGTGTAAGCAGCCTACTGCCACACAGATCCATCTCCGTGGGACCTGGTCAGGATAGAACTCGCGACCCCTGGATCCCCAGACAGACAAGTATCTGCACACGGGTACGTTACCGACTGCGCTACGTGGCCCGTAGGTATTAATCGTTAGTCTTTATGTCAATAAGCTTTCATTTTTAGTGGTCATAAGGGACCTTAGAATGGGCCAGGTGCATTTTATTGCACTTCTTTTATAGAGGGTCATTAAAATTGATTTTCAAGCAGGTCATAATGTATAAATATAGACAAACAGGTCTGAATGTGTCAGTTACTAAAAATAGAAAATGACGTCATTACAAGAGTGACCTTGAACTTGATGCTATAATTCTACAACATTCATTTGTATGGTAAAAAAGGACCTTTTTACACGATTTTGTATGGTCATAAGGGACCTTTTCTCGAACTTGGCGCTATAGTGACGCATGTACTACTTAAATGGATCCATCTTGATACCTGAGAATCGAAATAGAGAATGAAGAAACGATGACAACGAATTCTTTCTTACCTAAAATCTTATTTCAGAACCACTGGTTGCTATCTTTTCATTGGTTATCATTTATTAGGAAGGCGGGGCTTTTCAAAATATCTTTTATACAACCATAATAATTGACATATCCCAAACAAAATTGGCGATGCTAATAGCGAAACGTCGCAATGTCGTATGCATACGTATATCGTACGTTTAATTTCGTCTTTTCAACGTACATTATACGTTTCATTGTCTAGAGTGTGTCTATCAAACAATAATTTCAACAATGAAACCCTTTTGTTGTCTGAAATCATCTTTTATCACTTATGTCTTGTTTGCTTGAGTCGCGTCATGAGAAAAGTGTGCAGCTAATCAGTGCCCCCTAGACAGTACAATCAAAGTGTAATTATGAGACATCTTCTGTGGTCGAATACAGTCTTGTTCGATTCTGGCCTGGTCAAAAACCTCGAATACAGTTTATTGCTACCGATTTTTTCTGTTTTGCATTTATCTGTCTGCCTGTCCGCCCTTGTATCTGTGCGCAACCGTCCGTTCATCAATCTCTCTGTCTGTTTACTCGTCTGTTCGTCCGTCCGTGCGCCAATCCGTTTGTATGTCTGTGCTTGTCCGTCTAACTGCCTATCAGCCTGTCCGTCTGCGCATCTGCGTGCACTGGAACGTACGCAAAAATTCATGTACCTTAAGCATTCTAATAAGCCCACATACCTTATGATTTGTACATTAAACGGCCTACATACATATCGATGTTTCTGTAGTAGATATGCCATGGATTTGAGGGCAATCTGTTCATTTACAGCTATACAACGATCACATTACCCTAAAGTATATCATATCTGTAGTAGTCTGATCAGGGTCTACATGAGACGGTTCTTTTCGAGTGCCCACAGCATAAGTTTTTATCGAGGTAAACGCTTGGTCCAAACTGTTTTAAAAGCTATAATTGTTCGATTGTATTGTGAATAACTACAACAATAACGGGTAGAAATGTCTTTCATTTTTAATGATGTACAATTGCGATCGTTTACACAGACGATGGACATCTCTGAAAGATTAGACCCCAGGAAAAGCTTTTCTGGCGGACGCACGACCGTCTGTCTGTTCGTCCATCCATTTGAATGTCTGTGCATGTTATACAACGATCAGGTATAACAATTTTGCTTTAAACAACCAGTCATTCGCATTTGCTCTATGTACAGTCTTAAGATGAAGTACAATATTCAACACGTCCTTCCTATCGCATACTGGACACTTATACGTGTATCTATGAGCCATCATTTTATACTTGTAAAACTCGTTTGGATGTAACTCAGGGCACGTTAACATTCCTCACTTTGAGAATGAAAATTAAGTGGACGTTCTTACCTACTCTACCATAAACCCTATAAGATGCAGCCGGACTAGTAAATGCTCAATGCTCAATACATCTAAAATACTGTTGAAAGGGCCGTAAAATGGCTGTAACGAGAGGGGTGTGAGTCAGCCATGTTCTTTTAAGTAACCACAGCTTATGGTTTTGTTGAGGTAACTACGGCTGGCCCGATACAATTGCAATATTGGTGAAGGGCCGTAACGATAAATGAGACGGTTCTTTTGAGTACCCACAGCATATTCAACAAATATTCAGTTTTGTCGGGACAGGCCTTCCTGGATTGAACCAGTATTTTGAGAAGGGACTCTTGCTCAAGGACACAACGCAGTGACGCCGATGAGGTTTGAACCCGCGGCCCACTAGGTCTCGAGTCAAGCACTCTACCACTGAGCCACTGAGCTCCCTATAAGCTTTTCGAGGTAACCGCTGCTTTCCATTCTGTTTCAGAAGAAAGGTCCTGGAATTTGACATATGCTGCGAATTCGAGTTGGACAGAGCTAAGAGATAATGAATGACATAACGAGCACAATATTGCAAGTTACATTCATAATGTCTGCCTTATTCTTCTTCGCGTACAAAAGATTGCATCATAGACAAAGAAACGGATAAATACCCATCCAAACATATTTCGGAACTTTTCCAAACGTTTTATAACGTTCCATACGTTGTGGCTACGTTGTGACTACGTCCAACACTTTCTTTTGTAGTTCTACCTGTATTTTCACACCTCTCGCAGAACTACAATAGAAAGTGTTTGGGACAACAATAGAAGGTGTCCCATTGTTTATTACGTCATATTTATCGATCTGACACTGAGGCCCCCATGCTGCTTACAGCGACAAAATACTTGCATTTTATTGCTTTCCCCAACTCGTTTTATAAATTCATAAAACATGCACACTCATGTTAGATAGATATCACACAAATAATAAAGTCTAAACTACTCGAACATCATATATGTGCTTAACCTTTTGAGCATGTTTAAGACCAATGGAATTTCCATAAATTTTGATACAGTAAAGTCAGAAAGGTCAAATGAATATTTAATGCGGCTACAGGTTATAATTACCAAATAATGTATATCTTTCTCTGAAGATCGATTTTGTCTTCAGAAGCAGTGCAGACCCTGATGAAATGCAGACTTTTGAGACATTACATCTAGGTCTTCGCTGTTTGCTAAAGTACCTGTTTAGGGGGTTTCGGTTCTTAAAGGATGAAACTTCCAATGAAACAATAAAACAAACACCCTACGTCTTTTAGTTAATCATTTGTTTAAGCAGTTATTGCGAGACTGTTCAGATGGCAAGGTTAGTCGGAGCCGTCAGAACTGAACTTTATTGGCGCTACGTCAGATCAACATTGACACGGATGTAAGTGAGTATGACCAGGAGATACTACAATCACATACTGCAGACCAACCCACCGCACCATGATGAAGAGCATTAACAAGACATTGGTAAGACAACAAAAGCAAGTCAAACAGCATTCTCTACCTCTGCAAGACGATTGCGAAAGTAGAATGGACACAAAATAATGCATAACAAAACAGAGACAAACACAGAACTCACACACACAATGAGAAATACATTAAACAATAGATAAAAACCAACAGAACCACCGCCTAAAAACGGACAGCAACCCAAGCCACCCGGGAACCTAAATGCATTTCACTGACCGTAAAATCTTTGATCTAGACTCTGCTGTTGTTGAAGCACAAAAATGTTATGCACGCATGGCCGCTTCCCAATTACTACAATCTATCACCATGTAGAAACAATCACATCAAACCAACACGACTCACAGGTAGTCAGAGCTAAAGAAAGCCTCAAGCTGAGCCACGGTGGGCGCAGCTACAGATAAGCATCAGGCACCAACCAACCGATTAAAATTTTACCTAAGAGCCGTTGTTGAGTCGGAGGTCTGACCCACCGTCGTGTAATTAAAGAGGAAACCATAGCTGTAACCCGAGTTTGGGTTTTAAACCAGGCATGTAAACATGTTGCATGATATCCAAGGTATACCCAACCTTTTTATAACGTTTGATAATCTTTTTGAATTGATCACTATAATCAGGTTAATTATATATAAATGCCTCGACGAGGGAAACCCTTACTTTGGTGTATGCAAACACCCCCAAACTTCCACCAATCCATCTCAAACGCTGCTCCTCGTGTACAAACTAGCACACTTACTCCTGCCCCACTCCAAGTCCTGACCTCCAAGACCCCCACAACCTTTAGCTCAGCCTTTTTACGCAGATGCGCTACAGATGTAAGTATACGGTCTCGTTCACCGGCCAAATTATACTTGAAGTGTATATCATTTATAACATGGAGATATGTGTCAGTACATGATATTTTGTCACTTATCAGATGTGCCACGACTCAGACTAGCTTGCGCGCTATTAAAGTTTCACCAGCACTTTCATGTACTGACTCATATATACTTTTATATAATTGATATACACTTAAAGTAAATTTGGGCCAGTAGACGAGACCTGATACTTACATCTGTAGCGCATGTGCGTAAAAAGGGTGAGCTAAAGGCTGTGGGGGGTCTTGGAGGTGAGAATTTGGGGTGGGGCAGGGGTAAATTTTCTAGTTTGTACACAGGGAGAAACGTTTGAGATGGATTGATGGAATTTTAGGGCTGTTTCAGTAGATAATACAATATTACACACATTTCTCTCCGCGCCTGCATGCTCTGCATGTACTGATATGGTATACTCGAAGGAACTAGAGCGTGACGTTACAACTACCGCGATGACAAAGGCGATACTGCGCCTGAAAACTTTGGCATTTATTTCTTCATAGAACATGATCGGTTCGATTTTTTTTTCGTCCGAGGGACGAATAAGGGCTGTTATGTACATGCCATGTGTAAAATGCTCTTGTTCTGAGCTAAAACTGGCAAAACATCTGCATACTTACTTTGATTTGACATATAACTGAAGAAATCCCGTTCTGGGTTCGATTTGGTTACGGTTCTTATCTCAAAGCAGAGCTTTTTTCAACATCACGTTAGGCCTGTTTAGCAAGGTAAATTATATCTTCATGGAATAGCATTGCCGGATTTTTACATAGTTAGCTCATTTTTTTACAAAAAAATCAAAACATGCGAGAATACCTACATTTGTTTGGTTTTTCCATGACGTTGCCACTATTGCGAAAGGTCCCGAATGTGACTAAGGAATTATTTACGTTAACACGATTTCGCGGTAGCTCCGCTGATGCCCACCCGTGATGGTGGTGCCACATGGAATTTGGCTTCAATTGGCCCAGTTGTTTCATTGAGAATTTACGAATATTCTGTCCAGAGCATAACACAGAAACTGTATCAACTTGAAACTTTACTTGCAGATAGATCTCAATAAGGAGAAGTGCAGTGTACAAGAACCGTACCTCTCTTTCGCATCATTTAGGAGTTGTTGCCCTTTGTTATTTATCACACTTAATAGTTTTCTGGGGCATAACATAACAACCATATGTATAAGAGGTATACACTTGAAACTTTGATGTTAGATACATGTAGATCTCGATGAGGAGAGACACGGTGTATACGAACCACAACTCTCTTTTGCATAATTTGGAAGTTATTGTCCAGAGCAAAACACTAACACTATTAGAAATATCAACTTGCAGCCATTATCTGTTTATTCACATATATTCGGGAAGCATCTATCGTTTCCACTCTAGTTTCTACTGATTCTCATGATGTCTGATCTACGAATCCATAGAGAGGTGGGGTGGGTGATCCGGATCCCCCCCACCCCCCCCCCCCCCCCCCCGGAAATTTACAAGTATTATAGCTTTCTTTAAGAATAAGTATAAGGACCCCCTCCCTCCTTGGAAATTTAAATTTCCTTGGAATGGTCAATTGGAACACTCTGTAAAACGTAAGCAATTGACGACTAAAATGTCAGTCAGGCTTGGACCCCTCTATACGATTATTTCTGGATCTGCCCCTGCCAAAGAACATGCGAATTGACCAACAAAACCACCAGGTTGCACTCCTTTTGGCTTTATATTGGCATATATATAGGTAGATGTTTAGGGACCCTTCAGACAAACTCTTTCAGTAGTGGCCTATTTAGGCGGGAAATAAAAACCTCCGCACACCAACGGTACTGCGGGGACACATCATAGGCCAAATCCCCGCTCTTAAGTCCCGCTATGTCCCTGGTATCCACGGTCCCAACGGGGTGGAGCATACAAATGACTTGTGCATAATATATATACATAATATATATGCCTTTTTGATGTGTACTGTTTAACGGGTTTTTTTTCTACCATAACTTGCGGTGGCCCACACACTTTCATAATTAATGATAACTATATGACAAAACTGCGCGAACACATATGCTAATCTGAAGGTTTAATCTTAGGGTTTTCTTGTCGCATGTTCTGTTATAACCGTATATAAGGTTCATGTTAGTTGTGAGACAGCCCCCATAAATATATACCATAAACTACGCAGTCAGCTGTCCGCTTTCCAAGTCAGCTTGTGGGTAAAAATGTCTATTAATTGAGCCATGTCATGTCATGTCATGTCATGAGAAAACCTTTTTATATACATGTACGCAAAAAATGGTGAAGATCAGCTGTGCGGTAATTGTGCAGCTGATCATCGCCATTATTTTCGATCCATATTCAGGCCTCCAGATAAGAGTGTGTATTGGAAAATTATTTTATATTTCTCATTGAACCAGGCAGGAGTACCCTGCTCTTTAACTAATTCAATCAGGAAATTTGATTCTAATCCAAAACATATGTTGCGGGTACTCAAAAGAACCGTCACAATGAGACGGTTCTTTTGAGCACCCACAACATATGTTAAAATTAATGTGTAAGAAAATAATAAAAATTTTACGCAAATAAAATTTCCTGATCTGGATCTATGCATATTATCCCTTTACTTTTTTAACTCCTGGAATAAGGACTTGTGGCATGTGCGGATCCAGAAAGTTTTGTCAGAGGGGTCCAACACTGACAACGTTTTTCTTTGGTTGATGGGATGGAGAGAAGATCGAAATGCCACTAAAAGTGGGCCATTATCGGCCCGCCAGTGAAATGTCATTTGAATGGCGTTTTGCTAGCGGGATGATAATGGCCCAACATTAAATGCTGGATTGGTAGCTGTGGTTTTTCAGGGGATCCGGACCAGTATTGCTAAGGAACCCTATATTTTTGTAATTTTCCAGGGGGGTGCGGACCCCCTTTCCCCCCCTCTGGATCCGCACATGTGTGGTACATCTTAACTTATATATTGAGCACTCTATTAAAGAAAACAGACAAACCTATTTGCAGTCTTTTTAATCAATTGTCTTCTCGGTCAAAACAATCTTAAAGTTATACATCTCGATAAAATCTCTTCTTTGCAATTTGAACGCAATAGCTCATGCTGCATCCTGAGTTGAGCTGCTTCATGAGAAAATCTGCTTTTTGCATACGCGATAACAAAGGTGCAGTTCATTCGAAAGTTCAATACTAGAGCCATCTGCGTCTGTACAGTCCGGTTTGCGTTAGACAGTAGACCTGGTCGGAAAGCCCGAGGCAGGTTTTGTCATGACCCAGATCATTTGTTATTTGCTGCCAACTATTGCCAAAATTTCACACACGTTTCTAGTAAATAGTTTCAAGTCTATTCTAAATCCTTTGAAATTGAAGAGATTTTGTTTTGATGTGACTCATATGGTAGGTCTGCATTGCTTAATACATATTGCAAATGAGCTGCACTAGGAGAAAATCTATAACTGTTATATGGGAAAATAAATTTTGAGCAGAACGAAAGTTGTATGACTTTTTACGTGCTCAACTGAGCATAAGATTTATCCTTCTAATAAACTTCAAAAATGCTGGTCATCATTAGCATTTCGATATATTTTTTGGTTTGATGGTCTAAACTTAAATGAGTTCAGTGATTCTGACTTGTTATAAATTTTGCTTTGATATACATTGATCAGTTTAGATATTATGCTCAGTTGAGTTGAACATGAAACATGTTAGAAACTGGTATGAGTCTCATGGTCTGAAGCAGAAGCAGCAGGTTGGTTTTAGTCTCAGGGGGCTGCAACTAATAAAAACCCTGAATAGTTGTTACTGTTATGACAAACCAGTGTGGATCTACTTTACTAATGGACTTTGAAAATTAACTAAACAGGCAATAATTACAAAAACTGACTGTGAGAAAACAGGCTGAAGCTTTTGTGGTACAACTCCCTGAAGAATTCGAAATTTTTTCATCCTTTCAATGGATCGTTCAACATGGATTCTGTGTTTAGCTATATCTTTCGTTAAGGCTTCCTCTTGTGGAGTAAATCTTTTTTTGATCCCAAAAAAGGAGGAATAATTAGTTTTACATGCCTTTCATTCAAGAGTTCTTTAATGAGGAATCCACGATCTGCCATAACTACATCTCCAGGATTTAAAAAATCTAAGAAACCAGACACACGTACTATTTCTTTGTCACTTATACTTCCCTCATATGCATCACTTACAAAAAGGATGGCACCATTAGGAGCTATTGCAACCAAAAACTTATATAAAGTATGCCCTTTATATGAAGAATATTGATTTCCTTGTGCCTCAAAATTGCTGGGTGATTGTAAATGAACTTCTCTGCAGTCACTAATGCAGCGGATGTTCTTGTACTTTTTAAAGCACTTCGGAAGATGTTGTCTCCTTTTGTGTCTGGTTGAAAACATTAAATTCCGAACGGTGCCAAGCTGTTTATACAAGAGTTGTATCCATGTTAAAATAATAGTGGAAACTTGGCGTGTATTGGTTTTAAAGTGATACGCTAAATCCTGGTGAAGCAGACCAAGTCTCAGTCTCATCAGGGTTAAGAATAACTCATTTTGTAGCGACATTGCTCGTCTTCTTCTGGTCTTTTGCTGGGAGTTTTATTCCGATCACCCACATTGGTATTTCCAGAACCATGCATTTTCGAATTTATATTACCAAATCATCATTTATCATTATATAGTACAGTTGAACAGGATGTATAAATATATCAACTAATAAATTCAGGTTATAAAGTGTTATATTCAGAAGCTGGATGTCCAGGGTGCACTTGTGCATATGCTTTTCAGAAAAGACATTTGGACAAGTGCAGTATTTATAAAAAATATCTACCCTAGCCACCAAGAGGAACAAATATAAACACACCGAACAGACCCCACTATTTCGTTAGTAGAATAAGTAGCTTTTTAATCAAGAGATAATTTTTTAACTCCGTTGTCATCAATATTAATTGTTTTATTCATTGATGCATTCTAAATTGATTAATTGATGCATTCTAAAATAGTTTTAACTTAAGTCTTAAGTCCAGGTATACAAGTGTCCCTTAATGTATGAGGCTTGACATAAAAGTCCCCAATTCGATGCCGATTTCCAAAGTGTACATAAATTGAAAAGCATATTAAAAACATAGTTTGATGCATACTAAAATTGTGCAAACGATAAATTTAATGATTTTATTTAAATTGAGTCATTTCCTGGTTCAAAACATGTCTTCTCAATACAAATTAACAAACGTCACCGGTCAGACACACAGTCCCCATTTCGACGTGTATGTATGTGTGTATAAGTTGCCGACTTGCCAAAGTCTACCTATATTGAAAAGAATATAAAAACAGAGTTTGATGTATACTAAAACAATGCAAACGACAACTTTAATGATGTTATTCAAATTGAGTCATTTCCTGGTCCAAAACATGTCTTCTCACTACAACTAAACAAATGTCCCCAGTCAGACGCAAAGTCCCCACTTCGACGTTTTATTGCTGCTTTTGTGTATGAGGTGCCGTCTTGGCAAAGTGTACCTAGGTTGAAAAGAATAAAAACAGAGTTTGATGCATACTTAAACAGTGCAAACAACAACTTTAATGATGTTATTTTAATTAAGTCATTTCCTGGTGCAAAACATAATTAACAAATGTACCTGGTAAGACACACAGTCCCTATTTTGACGTGTGCTGCTTTTGTGTATAAGGTGCCGACTTGCCAAAGTGTACCTAGATTAAAAGAATATGAAAAACAAGATTTTGATGCATACTTAAACAGTGCAAGCGACAACTTTAATGATATTATTTAAATTGAGTCATTTCCTGGTGCAAAACATGTCTTCTCGCTACAAATTAACAAATGTCCCCAGTCAGACACACAGTCCCCATTTCGACGTTTTGTGCTGCTTTTGTGTATAAGGTACAGTCCCCATTTCGATGTGTTGTGCTACTTTTGTGTATAGAGTGTGTGTCCCCACATTGTAGGTAAAAGTTCTAAATAACAAGAAAGTCGAAATAGATATTGGAGCATGTGAGAAAAAAGTAAGACCAATTAAAAGAAACTTAAATATGCAAAATAAAAGCAATATCTTGTAAACTTACGAAGTCCCCGTTTTTACTGTGAGGTGCTTATGTCCCCACTTCGTAGCCTTGGCATGTATGCACACACACACACACACACACACACACACACACACACACACACACACACAGGTTGTCCCCAGTTGGAAAGTGTGTATACATATGAATGTCTCCGCTTGGCACCTCACACACGCACACACAAATAACACACAAGCGGGGCACCTCACACACGCACGCACGTACGCAAAAACAAAACAAAAAAAATAAAAACGTTTTTTTCAAAACATGAAAATCTTCACAGGGTCAAACAGTTCAGATCCAAATCAGGATCGTCGGGTCCGATCTTGGTTTAAAACTTCAATCGTGAAGGGCTTATTGGTACCTGTGGTAGCGTGCCTACTTTTTTATAATTCTCAAAGGAATACATTCAGAGTGCAAAACACTGCTTAGATCCAGGACAGACCTGATTTTTTGTCAGGTCTGATCTGGGTCCAATATGCTTGAATCAAAATATACAAAAAAAATCTGAACATTTTCCCAGGAATACAGGTTACCATCAGTGTCAAACAGTTTGGACCTAGATCAGACAGGACACTGTCTGGATGCATTTTGTCAGGCCCTGATCTGAACCTAAACTATTCACAAAAGTAAAACTCAAATTTTCAAAAATACACAGGAATACCATCAGAATATCAAACAATTTGAACCAAGATCAGACAGGACATTGTGTTGGACTCTATCTGGGTCCAAGCTGTTTGCAAACGTTATCAGCGGACGACACCATATGCAGTGTCACCAGTGCAGACAAAGACTTGCGAGTACTTGTAATGATCACTTGATGTACACTTCATAGACATAAACACCTAAAACAAAATGCTTATATTACAGATTTGGCAAGCTAGGATACGCCACCAGGAGCCCAGAACATGTAGACCTACCCTTCCTCAGACTGTATGACTGTCTAGAACACGGACACAATACAAATTCTACCACAAAAAATCAGGCTCAGCCGAAAAAGTCCAAAACAGTGGATCCAGAGCAGGGCCGATCATGTTTATTCATATACTATAATCAACTGTAGACAGTAACTACATTCACAGGTAGTTACTCTTTTATATCGGGCTTCCGTACAAATAACGAATTCTGTGTTTACAAATCGTGTCAACGCACCGTTTCGTGAACAGCAAGTTTTGCTCTTTGATCCTGAAAATCGAAAAATATTTCAGTCCCACTTTCATGGTAAGCATGTTTGAAAGTTAGCTATGCAAAACTTGACGGTGCTCTCTTGTCCACCAGAATCAAACGATCGCTGCTAATTCGTTGGATTTTGCGTGGAGAAAACTACTAAGTGTAAAGCCGTTACCTTTACCAGTGATGTAGCTGTCTGGACATAAATCTCATATACTTCATGCTAAATAGTTCTTGAAACGGTAAAAAATAAAGTATGAAAATTATCGCATCATCCAACATACATAATTTCCATAGAAATAAATTCAGATACCTAGAAATTAATCCGACATAAAAATACCGTTTCGGGTATCAATACGCAACACACGATGATAATTTAATTATGCCGGTGTCTGAGTATAATTGTGCCACCCGTGTTGAAAAAAATAAGTTACGAAATACACCATGATAAAATGTCTGATGTCTTTATTTTATAATCGCAATGGTGGTTTGGAGTTGTATTCTTTAGATTACAGCAGGTTTTGGGATGGGGGCCCCCTTTGTAATGGAGTTCAGCTTACAGTAATTTTAGGCGAAAGAGGGTGAGGATCCACGTTAACTACATTTTTATAGATATCAAGTACCAGAGATGCTGCTGCCTAATGATCCAGTTTCTTTGCCAAGAACAATCCTGACAACTATCATCTCTGTGGTGAGTTGTTTGCCGTGGCTTCCGCTATTAAGCCACCTTGTTTTTACATATACTAAACACTGTGCTCCCTTTGATGCGACTTTCTTTACAATCTCATTGAGAGAGAGAGGTCCATAGCATCAAACTTTTGAGCCTCGTCGCGAGAAAACATGTCTTAGGGGGTTCGCTAACAACACAGGCTAACAACACAGGCGCAGACAAGCCTGCGCATCCGCGCAGTCTGATCAGCACCTTTGTTATTCGTTGTTTGGAAAGTTTCAGATGTAAACTTGCTACAGCTGAAATTTAAATTTTCTAGATAGTCTCTGTAGCTAAGGAGACTGGTTTGAAACTCGCTTTGATGGAAACCCTGTAGACAGATTTTTCCCTCCTTGATATTTTTGGATCAATCCTTCTCAGACTATAACATTACCGGGTGTACTGCATGGTTTGATGCTCTCGTAGCTGCATTATATGCCGGCGTTTGCGCTTAACATTAACGGCTTCTCCCCAAGAAAATTCCAACATTAATTTCCCATCACTGCTTCGAGGAGGCACCATAATCTGCTCCGTCGACAGGAACAGATTTTTCTTTAGTTCAGATCGGGATTTTCGTGTGTTTTACCCATGTGAGATAATCTGTGCTGGCCCGTGGGAAAGATAAAAAACGAACAGCTGCTTTCGGCTGCACGCTGGCCGCACGTCGATCCGTGACATCATTGTAATGATAAAATGACGTCACAATGTCAATCTGATTTTCTAGGACCCTCTATCATGTCTTCCAGTATAAAATGCGGTACATGTACTTAGTAATGCGCTTGAAAAAGACTACATTATTTGTGTGAGGATAGGATTACAAAATCCCTCTCTCATGATCACCATTTGTCATCACTCGGCAAGCCTCGTGATGCCAAACGGTGATCACGAGGGACAATATTTCCATCCCACCCTCATACCGAATAATAGATTATTTTTCTTGCTTATAATTAAATACCGCATTTTACGTTTAAACAAACGTCTCCCAGAAGTTTCAGAATACGCTGAGATAAGACATGATATGATAACGCCATTTTAACATAACAATGACGTCACTTGACGACTATGTCGCGAGTTCCAATACAACCAATGTACAGCCATCACGCAACAGCCTGGGTAATATAACATGGGTAAAATAAGATTTTCTATGCCAGGATAAAATATCAGATATCCTTATCCGGTGTGCAAGAAACAGCATAATATTGCCCAAGTAACACCAGGAATGTATTCTTACTTTTAAATGATGCATTGGGAAGAATAAACATTCATTTCGGCCAGCCCTGCTGTAGTTACTAGCTTTACACCCAGAGAAACTTACATGATCTAGAATTACAGTATTCCCAAACAACATAAGGATCCATGGTAAAGCACCAAATCTTTCCTTCATTGCAAGGATCTCTGCAGTAGTTACTAGCTTCTTCGACCGAACCATCCATGGGAAAATAACTGTCTTCATCAAATCTGTGGTTATGCGGGTACTTTGACGACCATGATTGACATCGAAGGCCATTCGCTGTCTCTGACAAATTACCTTTATATCTGTTTGATGGTATATAATATCTACAGCCGGAATCCTCTGCAAAAACAACTGTCTGTAACCGTGACATCAACATACGTTGACAGCTGGGCATTATAGGCTTCATGCAATGGTTATCTTAATCCTCTAATATCTCATGATTCCCAAAGCACTTCAATGACGTGTCTGTCAGAGTTAGTGATTAAACAAATTCCGAGGTATGGTGTGTATGTTAATGTAAGTGATTGTTGCTCTCTCAACATACATTATGCCACTTATACTTAAAACCCAAAGTTACTTTACAGTATTCATATATGAACTGTTTAGGGTATTGGTGAGTGATATGCTAAATATGTTTGATTCACATAAAAGTCTGACCAGTTATTCATTAGACAGTTGAATTTTATGATGTATGTTTTAATAAATGCAACGAAAATGCCCTAATAAAACATGCAAGGGGTAAACTGACCTTTTCCAAAGCGCATCACTTTTATTGTGTTACTGTAGATTGGAGATTTGAAAATTTTAAATTTTAAAGACCCAGTCTGAAAGACATGCAATGTAATCGTTGTTTAAAGAATCAGACTACGAGTAACAATATTAGAGTGGTATTTATACGTCCATGCGCCCTTTTTAATAAATTTACAGTGCTTTTTAATGAAATTTCCTCATTACAAATTGTTTGCACTTTTTCTTCCAAACTAAGGGGACTTTTTCATCAGATGATCTTGTGTCCCATAATCTTGACAGAGATCCAAACACATCATTGATAATAAATTCAAATGCCATTTTATCAGAAGACTAAAGTTTACTGTTGATTTTATTCAAAGGGAGATAATTTCAAAGTGAACCAACTTTAAGATACTGCCAAGACGCATCCATACGTCAGATAAAACAATTACAAGACATAAATAAGGTAACTAAAGTAGAGCAACCAGCTCTCCCTTCCTTGTCAAGGTGCCATGGGTTGGTCTGTCGTGTGTGTTATGGTAATTTCTGATCATACTCACCTACTAGTTTATGTCATGTTCGTCATTGAGTCTGAAACCTGGCCCACAGCCGTGCAATTACAGAGCAAAACCATAGCTATAAACTTTGATTTGGGTTTACAACCAGGCATGCTGACTGTCGCATGATATTCATGTTATTTTATGACCTTTGATTATCTTTTCTAACTGTACACTAACATAAGATGATGTTTACTAATGTTTCTTAACCCATATAAGCCGAATGGAATTTCCCAATCGTATCTGTTAGACCATTTCATTTCCATTTTAAGGGTTTTTGGGTGGTATTTTTCATTTTTAGTCAAATTTCAACAGAACATTTTGTAAGCAAACAGTGGAGACCCTGATTAGACGCTGCCTTCTGCGGCGTCTGATCTGGGTTTGCACTGTTTGCCTTTGTCCCAAAAAGGATGATAGGCTTATAAGGGGTAAGGACCAAAATATGAAAATGTATAATTGTCATTAAGAATCTTCATGACCAGAATAGTCGAGAACTGAATGCGTTTTTATACCTAAACATTGTGGTTCAGCACAATATTCAAATGGTACGTTAGATCCTTCAGGTAGTACACACCAGATCCTGCCATATTGTAACCTCGGATCTCTACAGTAATCCCTTGCACCATGCATTGAACCATCAGCTGGGAAACTGTTATCTTGAAGAGCTAATTTATAAGTATTTTCAGCCCACGCCTCACATTGTTTTCCTGTCTGTGTCACAGAAGTGGTTCCAGAATACAGCCCAATACCCGACCTTGCCCAACACTCTAGCGTGGCTGAAACAATAGCTTGAGAACATTACTGAAAGGTTTTATTGTAATGTCAGAAGTCATTGGGAATTTCTGATACAAAAAGGATCTTCAAACGAGTTGGCAAAAAGCGGTAAAATGATTGGTTTGTAGAGCATTTTATCCCTTTTACCATGACATTGAACAAGTACAAAATAAAATGTATGGGTTAGAATTCCGTTTTAGTTATTCAACTCAATGAAATTAAAGCAATGTTCTAAGCTGCTCCCATTGACCAAGCAAACCGTATGCATACTTGTATTTTTCCATAACATTTATCATATACAAACGACACGGTTGATCAAAGGCAGGGTAGGGGAGGTTGTCATTATCCTCAAAATCAAATTTTGATAAAAGCCTGTTCTATGCTGGGTGGTTCTGCTATTATCAGAATGTTCCAATTTTGTGCTTGGTTCTTGTATTGTAATAAGCAGTGCTCAGTGACATTTCTAGTCATCTCTCCAAGGAAGAGAGAGAGAGAGCTGTTTGTTTTAATTAAATTGTCTTTTATATGCAATTTGTCAGTCAGTGTTCTGAGTCTCTTCCTCACGCAGTCGTGGGTTTGTCGGCAGTGCATGATTGTGGTATTTATTGGTCATTTTTACCTTCGTTTTGATTAAGTTTCACTTTGAATGGAAACCAGGACAAGAGGTTGGCTCGCTAGGAGACCCAAATTAAAACCAACAGAGCAAGCTTTGATTGTGTTATTAGGGTATCGTCGCGTCAAAATATGTCTTCCTGTTTTACAAAGAAAGTAAGAGGGCAAAGCTCAAATTGATACAATCAAACACCACACCTGAGCCACAATACGAATTGGAAAGTGACAACGTCACAATTAGACATCACAAAAGAAAGTCAAGAGGTCAGTCCTTTCCCAGCAGGTGACTACAAGGCATCAATAAACAGACGCGCACAAAAGCATAACAAATACAAGACAGAAATATTATTAATTATCCACGAAAGAAGCACGGCCTTGGAACGGTCAGTAACTACGTCATGCACAAACCAGCCTGCTCGGCTACAGAGCTCAGCTATAATTTATTTTTCCATGTGAAATGTTAAGCCAACGTATTTTCTCCAGAGCGATCGATTATTACTGAAGCGCCTTCATAGTGCTATGGACGTGTAACTTGCAGGTTGAATACATACAGTCTGTTTTTCTTCCTTTTTTCTACTAACTGCCTGGCTTTATTTGCTGGCCTTATTTCTGAGTTTCTATACACAAATTTTATCTATGATGAATTCAATAAGCACTACTAGAACTGTTAAAGTCAACAAAAATTTGCCCTTGGCGTAATAGGACGCACCATGGACAGCCATGGCTCGCTTATTAACATACCATCTTCGAAGACCATGTAAACAGCAATGAATCCAGTCCCTTCTAGAATATGTGCGTAATCGGATTCGAAATTTACAATCATTCTGCTGTACGACCGTACAATCACAGGTTGCGCTCCGCAATAGTCTTTTCCCAGATGTTGATTTCTTTCATCTAGAACCTAAAGCACAAACAAACCGTAAAGCGTCACCTATGGATTGCAGCAAACGACAAATTTAAATATGTTTTGCAAAAAGGTTGAAAAAGTGCCAAGAATATTTGTATTTATATGATATTTGATTGGTTATTAGTTTCTTTCAGATTGGCTGTAGAATTGAGAGATGGGTTTTATGGATGAGTTGATGTTTATGTTGTGTTTCAAACCGTGGACTGCTTTGAGGTAGCCTTAGCAAGGAACTACATTTTGATGGTGGGATGCTGGCTGGCTGCAACTTTATTGCTATGAAATTTCGCCTTTTGAATAATGAGAAAGCGCTCAGGTCTTTGCTTGCCATCACACAGGTATATGTTGTTAAGTTTGATAGTTTACGCTTTAAAATATAGTTCAAAGAAGTATAGACGGTTTTGATTTACAAGTAAGACGCTAAATACTGATGTTGAGGCATACATGTTTAGACATGTACATCATAACAGTAGAAAATTCGAGGTAGTATATCTGGTTTCCAAAATTAAGAAGCCTAGACAATAAGTTATTTATGTTTTGTCTGAATAAAATGAATAAGAACATAAAAAATACTTTTCCATAACTATATTGCGCGAAGGGCTAGGCTGGTCTGCGCCGTTGTTGTTCAAAAACCCTCGAAGTTATGTTCTTTTTTTCGCATCGAGGCCTAATTAAATTGCGACTTATCACATATGCGCTAATGCCTCATATGGCAACTTATCAAGCTAGCTTTGATCTGAGTTTTCATCTACATCCATATGTTGTTTATGTGAGAATCACACACTCTCGAGTTGGAGCAGACTAGCCTAAGCCTCTGTTACTTGAACCTTAGAATTCGTTGCTGGACAATATTTTAAGCTGTTTGCCACGACGCGGGATATAACAATCCACCATGAGTGTCCGTGTAGGATAGAGATATCTCACCCGAGGGGTCGGAATTTTAACCAGGGACGAGGCTTGCCGAGTCCATGGTTAAATTCCGACCCCGAGGGTGAAATTTCTCTATCCTACATGGACAGGCTCATGATGGATTGTTTTCTCCCAAGTTTTTTTGTCGGAACATAAAAAGTCCAAAAAACGTGAAAATTTTTACTTTTTACTCATTGGATTTACATTATTTGTGAGTTCACGAGTGTTTTTATCGCGTATTAAAATGGGTGTAAACATAGTTTGCAGCTCTTTATTGACTGGAAAACACGAATAGAGCATTAGTTAAGTTGCGAAATGCAAAATAAAATGCTGCTTGGCTTCCTGAGTCATAAGCGTCACATTGCCATTATCGTCACGTGGTGCACGTTCGGTGGCGTCATTAACGTTATATGACGTCAGTAAGAAACGCGTATCCATGCTTGGTGGCTTTGAGTTACTTAGGCGCAATATATTTGCCCTTTGAATATCTTTTATTTTGGAAACAAAGAATATTTTACTCTGCCCATGTAAGAAAGCAGTCACGTAAGTTAGAAATTTCTTACATGAGCTGACAGCCTATCTTACATGGGCAAAGGTGGGAGAATAACCTGTCTTCGGGGGTTTTGATGGCGTCATACCCAAAACAGCTTGTTAAGCTACTGAAAATTGTAACTTAGCTTAAAAAGCAAATAAGAAATGCGCTGATCAGACTGGGCAGTTGCTTGGCTCCCTGGGTCATAAGCGTCACATTGCCATTATCGTCACGTGGTGCACGTTTGGTGACGTCATTAACGTTATATGACGTCATCTACTGAAAATTGTAACTTAGCTTAAAAAGCAAATAACAAATGCGCTGATCAGACTGGGCGGTTGCGCAGGCTTGTTGTTTGCAAACCCCAGATTTTCTTGCGTCGCGGTTCAATTATACGAGGGTATTTCAATAAGTAACCAGGCAACCCTACTTCTAACTAACGTATACAGTCATGATGCTTACAGTGTGTTTGATCGCCATTTTTAGACATATGTACCAAATTTAAGCATTGTTGGTTGATTAGTTGGAAATTGATCGCGTCTTCAAGCATGGCCAGTCAGTCAAACGAATTGTTTTCGTCGAATTTGGTCTTTACTTACATGTAAAATAGAAAGGAGTAAAATGTCTGAATTCTCTAATTTTCACGAATGTAATTTTCATTGCTTCTAAGGAAAAATGCAACTTCATTTTGAACACTGCGAATTTTTTCAAGAGCACTGCAAAATATTCTCATTTTTTAATAATGAAAATCTATTCTATTGGCTACAATTATAGCTTAGTTACAAGTAAAAAAACTTGCAATTTGTCTTTTGAAAATGGCTCTTGAACATATATAGTTGTTATGCACATTTTCAACTCGTTTTAGCACACTTTCAAAGGAGGCTATATTTTTGTTAAATAATTAGTGTTTCTTTCAAACTGTAGATCAAAGAGTATCTTGCTAGAGATTTATTTAAAGCTGCATACTCTGTAACTATGAATATTTTTCGAAATTTTTTATTTCCTTTTTAAATCATTTGTAAAAGTAGAAATAAGCTATGTATTCGCAATAAAAATGTTCAGTACAGCTGAAAACTGCATGGAAAAGTGAATTATTTTATCAAATAGGTGTGTTTTTCTCTTGTTGGTAATTATTTGCGTCCCTCCAATAATTCTAGACCGTTGAATTTTAACATAAATGCAGTTGTTTTGATAGTGATAACTTGTTAAGATTAACGAAAATGGTAAAATATTTACCTAAATTTGAGTATTTTAACTGTGTTCTTGAAAAATAAAAACATTATTTTTTAAATCAGAAGATCAAAAGTTACAGACTATGCAGCTTTAATAAAAGAAAAAGCGACCTTTCTCAATTGGAAGAAGGGTAGGCTGGTTTCTTATTGAATGACCATCCTAGAAGAACATACTATAAAAGTAACTGCAAAGAATATAATTATGTCTCAAAATGTTACGTGTGAATTGTGAATTTGTTCCAAAAAAGCTTAATACAGGCATTACTCCAAAATTGATACAATTACAAAATGAAAATGGTGAAAAATGAACTTGTCTTGATAAGCATGCATTTGATGTCAGGGAAATGTCTATAACCTCTATAATCACATGTATTGTTAAATTTCAGAAGTGAAGCTTTCTTCTTCATTTAACTATATGAGTTACTCATTCGAATCGTCTCTTGCTTCTAAGAACAGTCTAGTCCGCATGAGGAGATTCAATGTACATGCTCATGCAAATGATCACCAAAATCGAAGTTATTTTGACTATTTATTTTACTAACATAGCATGATAAATAAGCAAATGCGCGCACACATATTCTTCAAATCAAACATGGAATATTCCTTAGCGTTTTAAAACAACGACTCAAAATAAGCATTAGAACTCCCAAGCACCCGCAGGGCGCGAATCATATACCCCGAAAACAATCATCGACACAGTCAGTGATTTCCACAAAAGGCAACAAGAAGCTGAAGCAGAACGAAGCATTCTAAAAATATCAAGAACATAAAATTAGAATAATAAAAGGACGTGACCGACCTCTGTTTTGCTGCAAATGAAACCGGTGGAGCAACTCTCTCCTATAAGCAGGAAGATGTGGACTGGACCAGAGATATGAGAGGAAAACAACATATACACGAAGGGCCAAGACGAACGTCGGCCCCGACCAAAGGGCCGATGTCAAACAGCCTCAAAAGACTAAAGGGACCAACCAGCCAGACCAGCCAACCCACAATTGGGAAGACCACGAAAAAAAAGACAACAAACATGAGAGGGCCGACGGGGCCCAATATGGGCCCGCCGAGAAGAGAAAGGGACTCAGGAGACATAAATCCAATGGCCTACCAGGAC
This sequence comes from Loripinus fragilis, assembly GCA_964019695.1. Classification (NCBI taxonomy): domain Eukaryota; kingdom Metazoa; phylum Mollusca; class Bivalvia; order Lucinida; family Lucinidae; genus Loripinus; species Loripinus fragilis. The sequence continues at coordinate 21,736,757 of OZ026529.1, forward strand.
CACATTGGCACAGAGATACAGAACCAGAAGGGACAAAGGACCACCGATAAAACGACGAGACCCGGGCTAACAGGGAAAAGGGGCCAACGGGCCCACCAAATTCAGCGGGCCACAACGGCCCACCAAAGACAACCCGGTCAATGTGGAATTGGAGGCCCACGGACCCAACCCCACCAAACCCACCCAGTGCCCACAGATCCAAAAGACAGGCAGGTCAGAGGACGAGGCCAATAATGGTCACAAGGACCCCAAGAGACTCCAAAAGTCCCCAAGGATAGGACAAGGACCAGAGAGAACAGGGGCAAAAAGGAGAGAGAGAGAGAGAAAAAAAGAGAAAGAGAGCTTGACGTTGACCCAAATGCCCCACCCCCCCCCCCCCCGCCCGAATTTGCCTCAAGAGGGGCAAATCCCATCCTGCCAATAATCCAAGCAAGGCATGGACCAATCCCCGGAAGCTACCACGGAGAATGCGCCACCACACCGCCCAGGGACAAAAGGAAGAGGGACAGGCCTAAAATTAGTATGCGCATATGCAGGGAAGCAGAACTAACACTGTCTGCAAGGATGAAAATTCAATAGGGCGAAGGGGTCAGGAATTTCTTAGATAAATCATACTCGCGGACAAAGGGGGAACTAGACAAGCAAGGGGAAAGACAATACCGAGTTACAGATAAAAAAAACTACAAACCTACAAGGGAAAAAAAACTAACAGTATAAATATGACCCACACCATTTGTATCGTTGATGAGTAACAGAAGTTCAAAAATGGAACCTGTTCGCGAGTGTTATAAAGCATATGGCATGGTTAGTTAAATTTGCGTATGCAATGCTATGATTATATTGATACTATACAGTCAAACTGATGTTTGATCATATAAAAAAGGGAATCAAGGTACTAACGAGCTAAATGTCATTTTATTAGGATCAGCAGTGTTGCAAATAATTAAACATTAAAATCATCATCCGTTTGTGATTAAATGAAACTGCATAGACCATGGCATATCTTCTTTATTATTTCATCGAGTGCTTATCAAACGAAAAATTTTATTTATATTTGCTAGTGGTAAGACATGGTACTTAAAACACTTTATCTGATGTTTCAAAATTAAAACCTTTGTGAGTAAAAAATTTCACATTTGTTATGGAAAATAGATGCATTGTTGTTTTTTTCTTTAAAAAATGCCTTTTTTCAAATATGGGTGTAATAAAACACCAACAGAAACTTGTATATGATCTCTATGAATATTTAAAGCAAAAAAAATGATAAAAGACAACAATTAGCATGCTTATAGGACGGAATCCTTTTCCCAATAAAAATAATACACTCAACAATGTCAACATTGCAAGAAATAGTATATTGAAATGACTCAGTGTTATTCAATCTACACGAATCATGCTTTACCAACATCAATTATGATCTTTAGGTATGTTTCACCACCAATTTTAGTTTATCTAAATTAAGTGGCCAGACTTTGTCTTTGTTATGGAACAAATACACATGTGTAAAAATCTGTACTTGCAAAGTTAACACTTAAGCTTCATAAAAAGATTAAAAAAAAACTATATATGCTTGGCATTTATAAAGCCATATATCAAAATGTTGATTAATCAACATGTTAACTTTCTCTTTGAGAAATGTGTGATTACTATAAATATCAAAATATATGCTTCCATAACAAGTTTCCAACGATTTTTAAATGTAATTAGATTTAATCAGTGTCCAGAATGCACCTTATGTCAAATTCATAATGATTATACCATTAAAACATGATTTGAGGATTTGTTCTCCATGCTTCATCAAATAAAAATGACAAACATCATGGCATTAAAAAAGCTCTATAATCTGTAACGGACTGAATGTTGGCAGATTGCAATGTTTCTTCTCTGATATTCCCTTCAAATACATTTGTATTTTCATAACTTGTATATGAAGCGATTAAATATCCATTAAAAGAACATTATCTGATATCAATATTGCTTTTGGAGTAAATTGACTAGACAGGTATATAAAAGCACCTATTTCAAAACAAAATTTCAAAATGTTTCATGCTTTTTGTCCTGCTAGCAGACCTTTATTCACGAAAACTCAATTAAAATGGTGCATCAATGTATCATTATCATGAAATGTACTCATTTTGTCCTTATAATGGCATTTGAAGACTTGTTATGGAAAATAGATGTTATGGAGACATAACGACATGGGGACGTTTTACTTACCACAAACTATACACAATTGATTTTGGTTGTTATTTAATTTTATTTAATTCAAATAAACCACCATACAAAGAAATATGGCCGTTATCTACATTCAGAGGTGCTCATTTTCAAAATATAAGTGTTACGGAAGCACATATTCTGAAATGTGACATTTTGGTTAATGCCCTGTTTGCGATGTTTTTGAGCAACAGTGAATAGCAAGCTATCTCCGTTTATTATATTTGTTATCTTTAATCCTTTTCAAGTTTATTTGGCAGCATCACGAACCTGCAAATGATATATATATATATATATATATATATATATATATATATATATATATATATATATATATATATATATATATATATATATATATATATATATATATATATATATATATATATGTTTTCAGTACCCCATTTGAAAGTAGTTAGGCTAGATTGGCATATTTGGAGACACATACATTTTTTATGATTATAACTAAATTAATGTAAAACCTTTTGACCCCATTATAAGGCTGTCTCTTCTTTTGAAAGGAACAAAATGGATTTTTGGGGAAATATGAGACGCCCTTTAGATTAACTAAATAAATGTACCAAATATCTTCAGAAATTGCTTGGCGACATTGCAATTTTGGCTATTTGCAAGTAATGAGCAAAACATATTTTTAAAACAAATACTTTGATGCTGTTCAAATTTGTTTTAAATTACTAACCAATGCTTGGGGACTGGAATAGTATGAATTGTAGAGAATTCAAGCATATTAAAGCAGGAATAAGAATGGAAGTAATGGAGACATGGTATTTTCAAATATGAGTCAATTATGGTGGAATGGCTGAATACAGTATCTCTCTTCGTCTGGTTCTAGCACTTTCATTTATCTATTTCTTCATTACCTGCGTTACTTTTAACAAAATGACCAAAAACAACCCAATGCCTAGTACATGTAGTTTTATATCTGGTCTTATAAAGCATATGCTATTTTCAACACATCTAAGAAGCAAAGACAAGAAAAACGAAAATAAAACCACCACACTGTATATAATTCGAGCCGTGACATGGGATTTCCAACAATGTGGTATGTGCGACCAGCAAAGGCTCAGACCAGCCTGCGCATACGCGCAGTCTTATCAGAGCCTTTGCTAGTCGCTTAAATATTTCACGAGAGTAAAGCTACTGACTGAGCATCATTTAGAGTTTCTAAGCTTAAAAGGAGGCTGCACAGGCTCGTCTCAGTATACACTTGTTAAAATGCCACATTGTTGGAAATCACGTGTCGTGGCTATATCAGATTTGCGATGAATCTACTTAGAACCGTTCTGTGTTCACGTATAATACATTTGTTTTAGGCTAGGTCAAATAAACAAAGGTCATATAAGCATATACTGTACAGAAAAAAGTGGCATTTTATTAGAATAATAAGTAGATCAAAGTATGATCAGGTAATTACACAATCACATTCTGCAGATCGAACCATCGCACATTGAAGAGGAGTTAAAGAACACTAACAGCCACAAGGCATCAGTAAGACAATTGAAGTAAAACAACCAGCTCTCTGTTCTTAGTAATGAATAACAATACATGGATCAAACACAGATGATTAGGCAAAACATTAAACAATGGATCAACAACAAACAACAGAGCCACACCCTAGAACGGACAACAGCCTACTCAAGCAGGGGCTTAAATACATTTACTGGTGCCAAATATTCGCCCAAGTCTATATGTTGTTAAAAGCAAAACAAAAATATTTAGCCCGCATGGATGCTTCCTTACCTGTGCAAACATCATCATATAGAAAAAATATAATCAAATTAACATACTATGATAAAACAAAGAAAAGCGATCCCAGACTCATAGATTATAAAAGCTAAAACAAATAGTCGAGCCATAATAGGCCCAGCCAAAGACAAGCATCAGGCACCAACCAACGGATAATTGCTTCACGCCAGGCCGTCACTGAGTCTGAGGCGTGACCCACCATCGTGTAATTATAGAGGAACCATAATTATAAACCGTGATTGGTTTACAACCAGGTATACAGACTAACGCGTGATATCCTTGTTGCATCTACGTTGAATTTATGAACTAAATCACCATACATTATCGTCCCTGATATGTCCTGTTGCAGATGCGATTTTAAAAACGATATAGTATATAACAATCAACTCTGTGTGTATGTGGTAAAAAATAGAAAAGGCTTTACGAAGTTTTTGATATCATTTAGAAGTCAACGTTTTGTGTCTATTGTTGAAGCCACTAACATTATAACATACTCTTGCAAAGCAAATACGCTGCGAAATAGATACACCATATGAGCCGTGACATGGAATTTCCAACAATGTGGTATGTGCGACCAGCAAAGACTCAGATCAGCCTGCGCATACGCGCAGACTGATCAGAGCCTTTGCTAATCGTTTAGCTATTCTATGATTGTTATGCTACTGACTAAACACCATTTGGAGTTTCTAAGCTTAGAATGAGGCTGCAGAGGCTCAACACATGTCAAAATGCCACATTGTTGGAAATCGCATGCACTGGCTTATTTAGAAGTCAAAATTTGTTTCTATTGTTGAAGTCACTAACATTATAACATACTCTTGCAAAACAATCCTCACACGAATAATGGATTCTTTTTCTTGCTCACCACTGTTTTTTTTAATTTTAAAATAAGCTTCAAGAAGTCCATGAATACGCTAAGATACAATTTCACATGATGACGTCACTTTAACATGACAATGACGTCACTTGACGACAATGTGCGTGAGTTTTAATACAACCAATGTATGTAGCCCTCACGTGACAGCATGAGTAAGATAGCATGGGTTAGATAAGACTTTCTATCCCAGGGTAAAATCTCAGATATCCGTATCCGATGTTCAAGAATAATATTTACATCAAGAAATTGTAAATTAACTATTTCAAAATGATAATTAAATCGTTTGTCATACATTAAGATGAAAGTATAACAAAACGTAGACCAATTCCAAAACGGGGGTTTCAGTATCAATGGAATATGTCTTAGGCCTATCTAACCGAAGTACAATGGGTATATCTGATTTACCATTTGTTAAAAAGGAAAAGAAAATAGACAACATGAAGTATCTCTCATGACAAAATACAAACAAAACAAAAACACAACAAAAAAAATCTGCAATAAGACAAACAAAATTAGTACACAATTATGGAATACCAACTTGGTCTATACAATTCTGAGCCCATTTGTACAAAACTTTCTGACATAAACACAAATTATTTCTTTTAGTTTGTTAAAACGCGTTTCTCAATACAAGCCAAATAAAGTGACCCCCCTCAGTTAAAAGTATGTTCAATTAATTCCGTTAGTTGTTGTATTCGATTACAAGGCAATGTAGTATATAGAGTAGAGAAACCATGTATAGACAGACTAGATGCTAGAAAACATTTAATTATCAAGCAAATCACCTGCATTTTTATTGGCCATCATATTTGTTTATCTAGTAGTACATGAACTAGAATTTAGCAATAAACGTAACTGATAGGTTATGTTATGAACGTTTGTTGTTTTTCCATTGTTTTGTGTTATCCACAATGTGTGTGGCATTGATAATGGCCTGTTTATATATAACTAAGGCTCATGGGAATTATCGCGATGAGAAAGAGAGAGGGTCTATTGTTCTACAGTTATTGTATCCATGCTTTTGGACGTGTGCCTATGTATGTCTGTGTTATAATGTCTCTTCTCCATTGTGACATGGGTTAAACTACCTTACTACGAGGCCACCATCGGCTCACCAGCGAAACGCCATTTGAATGTCGTTTCGCTAGAGAGACGACTGTGGCTCGCGTTTAGATATTTTTAACGGGTAGTAAATTCCAGTATCACAGATCCTCCCATATGTTTCATTAGTTTTTGCAATTAAAACAAATTCATTTTATTAAGACACCAATAATGATCTCGCTGGCGAGCCGATGGAGGCCCAACACTGCAAGTTGGCTGGGTAGCAACTCACATATGTTTCATTAGTTTTTGCAATTTAAACAAATTCATTTTATTAAGACACCAATAATGATCTCGCTGGCGAGCCGATGGAGGCCCAACACTGCAAGTTGGCTGAGTAGCAACTCACATATGTTTCATTAGTTTTTGCAATTTAAACAAGTTCATTTATTTAGAAACCCATAATGATCTCGCTTTGCGATGGTAACTGATATTTGTTTGTTTATTTACGGATGTGCTACAACTGGCTTCTTAGACATGCTTGACATAGCTTCTCAAATCATGTATGTGAAGTAGAAATTATAAAATATTTTTGCTACGCAGACAAGAAATACTAAAACAAGCTTCTTTTTTCCTGGGGGCAAACAAAATATTATATATTACATTAACAATATAATTTTTCAAGTGATATAGCAAACACTCTGTTTAATTGATGGTCACATTCGCTTGTAAACATGGCCAGGTTCGCTTGTGGCAATCGCCGGGCTATGACTTCTGTTCACTTATTAAGTATTCTCCCTCTGATAAAACCAACCAATCAAATGGCGGGTAGGTTATTTGTTTTTTTTTCTGACTGGTTTGATACGACCTTGCTGATTGGCCAATATTTCTCATCCAGGTATTTTTGGAGTATAGCCGCGGTCATGCTTCAAAGCAAGGTCGCGGCTATAGCCGAGCTACAGTCGTTCTGTTGAGGCTAACGCTAGCTAATAACCGCCAAACTTGGCCCACAGCTTGGCGTAAGTGGTACAGGTATAAGTGCGTGTATACCCATACAGAGTGGTAGAATACATCCATTAGACTGGATGATAAACAAACCTGCGGAATTGAAGCATAACAATATCTGTATAACAACACGCAAAACATGCGGTACCTGATTGTATCCATTCCTGAGCTTAGCTTTCTTCCTTAATATGCTTAGAGAGAATCACCCGGTAGGTTCACAGAAAATACCAGGACAGGAAAAGCTTTTGGACAACTACATAGTCCATAATATAGATGGATAGATGCTTAGTTTGCATTTGCAATGAGACAGTTGCTACTGTTGGTATAAATGATGTTACCCAAATCTGGTAGTAACACGTAGCATAATAGTCAGCTGTAGTGTGTATATCAGTCCTCACAATATGTAGTTCTATGGTCTTTCCTTCTGCTTCTATAGTCCATTCACATTCAATTCTATGCTCAATAATTCCACCATTATTAAAATCTGGTGATGCTATCTGGCCTGACGTCGCTGTCAAAGTGCCACCACATGTTTGACAACACGCTGAAACAGTCAGACCGTAATATACTCGTACATGTAATAAAACTAAAATGTGTAAGTTTGACACAGATACTGATACATTGTACAAGTACTTATCATATACACAACCAGTCAAAGTGTGGGCAGGATTTAACGGTACAGTGTAAGAATTATAACAAAAGTGTAGGATTGGTGTCCCGCGGATCACCGTTTGACATCACGTAATTTGCCATGTGGTGACAAACGATGATTCCAAGCGCCGTGATTTTCTATCCATGCATCGTACAAATTTTGTTTCTATTGCTTGCTCACAATTTAATTCCTAATGTTTATTGACAAAAAAACCTTCAAATAATTCCTGAAATGACATTGTAAATATGTTACTAATTAGCGACGTACATAATGTACAAGTATACAGCAAGTGTCACAATCCAATATGTATTTCTTCGTATTATAAAAAAATTTCAGCTAGGATAAATATACGATGTCCTTATCTGGTGTTCAATAAATACGCAGTGTCGCCTCAAGCCTTTCAATGTTAACATTATCATGATACTTCTCAGAATGTTGCAGCATTGTCTTTAGAATTATCAACACGTAACCTGTTGCATACTATCGGTTAACCAAATCACCAAGATTCTTCAAGAATCACTATGGTACTACTACGACTCACGCCGGTACATCACGACGGCGCAATGGTGCTACTAAGAATCATGCCGATGTATCCCTATTTGACAAATCGGGGTGAATCGTAGCTCTGCCGTGGCCCAAAATCAGGAATGTGTAACTGGGGCTTTAATTTGAACGTAAACTTTAAGTTTGACCGCTATAGGCATTATTTACAATAAAACTACTCACCTGGTCTTTCGGACTAGACAGATTGAATATATTTTAAGTAATGTAAACACGTCATTAAGAGGCAGAAAAATGCTTGAAAAATGATATAAAATGTGATTACTCTGTAAATAGAGGACTGCGCGTTTTGAAAACTCCCTAATGACATATTTAGCATGTTTTCAACAAAATACAAAGAAAACGACACAGCGTTGTTCATTATTACATCACCAGTAGATAACTCAAAATGACGTTTATCATTAAATTAGTGACGTCACAAACGTGCCTGTTTACTCAAGATTGAAACATGATTATATTAAATTTATCCTGCAAGCAACTTTTGGATTGTTACTTAAACTTGCATCTAAAATTTGGTGCCATACAAAGATATGACACTATATCAGCACATGTATCAAAGCGTGCATTGCAATTTGCTTCAAAAAAACTTCAGTATACAGGAATGGCCTTCATATAAGGGTCTGTAACTCGAGAAACATAGTGAGTGTTTCTTTATGTTTGGTGCCATTTCAAAGGTGACAAATAGTTCTTTCCTGAAAGGTATGACATTTTGCCGTAGCATATAGGCGAGGAAAATTATGAAGCTACTTGCATTCATATTTGAACAGCCCTCGTAAGAATTGAAATGCAGCTTTTAGCTTGCACTGGATATTTCAATACATCATCCAGTGCAAGCTAAAAATCTGCATTTCAATCCTTAAACAATAACAACAATTCAACCTGCTATTTTTGCATTTAAAGGACACACTGTCTCTTGTCAATGACTATTTGTTTTACAAATAATAAAATTAACTTTCACGCTTAAAACTGTTTTACTCACCTTTTTGTAAAGTCAGAAGAACGTAAATAAACAAACACAATGTTGCATACATCGTGGGTTAGTCCCTAGAAATTACTTAGTTGTTACACCACGGATGCCTGGCTCATAATAAACGTATCAGTGATACCAGAGACCAATATTGTAGCTATGAACCACACAAAGGACCCTACAATCCTGTATCTATTCACGCACAGTGTCAAATAAATCAGAGTTTTACAACATGCGCGGATCCAGAGAAGGAGACAGGGGGTCTGGACCCCCTGAAAAATCACAAAAAATATCGGGTTCCTTAGCAGAACTGGTCCGAATCCCAAGAAAAATCACAAAGCTACCAAGCCAGCATTCCATGTTAGGCCATCATCGGCACACCAGCGAAACGCCATTTAAATCCTTCCATTTAACAACCCCTCTCCCCCCCCCCCCAAAAAAAAAAAAAAAAAAAAACGTTGTCAGGGTGGACCCCCCTGGCAAAACTTTCTGGATCCGCGCATGTGCAACATATGGCAGTGTGTACCCTGATGAAATGTCACAGTACGTACCATCTCATCAGGGGCTACACTGTATACTGCAATACGTTTTAACGACTTGATAAGGGAAACGTGGGCAAGATTGTAAATGAAATAAACACAACGTCTGTTTAAATAAAACCAATTAATGACACAACAAGAAATTGATCGTATATTAGCAAACGAGCAATCTTATATTGCCATGCGCGGATCCAGGAATTTTCGTCAGAAAGGGTTCAGACCCCAACTGACAGAACAAAGTTCTAACAATGTTTCGTTCTTGGTCCAATGGTTAATTTTAAGGAAAACTATACTTTTCCTCCATTTATTTCCAGGGGTCGGGGGGGGTGGGTTCCAACCGCTTATTCCTATAGAAACCTATAGAATCTGTGAGTTTCAGGGGGTCCGGACTCTCTGCACCCCCGTCTGGATCCGCACGTAATTAATAATTAATGCAACACTATGAAATCATGCACCTATCACGTGCATTTTCATATACGTGTTTAAGAGTACATAATTCAGAAAAGAGGCTTGAAATACAGAAACTAAATTATTTGATTATACTGTAACTGATATCACTGAAATCAGATCCAAGCCATTTAATTAACAGAAACAAACATAATTAAATGAGAATTGCATCTAAAGCTTGTTTAATGTAATTGTATTTTAATATATATAGAGATCCATTATTTAATGTAGGTATTGATTCTACATGTACCCAGGATATGCCTGAACATACAGTATGAACTCCAGGTCAGGCGGTTGCTGAAGGAGCGGCTACTGCTAGCAACTCACCGCTATATATCCACAGCTCAGCAAGTTGTTAAATAGTTTAAATAGTTTAACAACTTGCTGGGGACCAGGAGCTAATTATATCAACATAACCCATGAGACAAAAACTGAGAGGAGCTCCAAGGCTGTTATTTGGCAATGGATGTCTCTGGTTGTATGATATTGCTGAAGTAAAAAAAAAATATCTCTGGCAGATGCAAAATTTAATTTTTTTCAAATTGTGTGTAGTTTACTACCAGATGCATTTATATTGTTTGTTTTTCTTTAAGACCAAAAAAGTAAAAATAGTGATTTCTAAATTGAACCAGGATGGGGTTTTCCCAAAATATGGCACCCATCACACAACATGCAATAGTTGAAAAAAAGAGCGGGTAAAGGTATGTTTTTTCATTTCTTTCCCCCTTATTCATGTTTTGGCTTGAACTTGAGGCATATGGTGATGCCCCACATGTGTTTTGAGATGCAGAATAAACTGTCAAAAAATAGGGTTTCGCCATTGGGGTCTATGGGATAAATAATTAGTTCACGGTGCCCTATACCGAAAGTAGGTTGTTTACATTTTCAAGGCCAATAGTGTCAGGGATGCTACTATGCTCATTTTCTCACTAAGAGAAATGACAGAGGAATCAAAGGAATGGTTTTAGTGAGTATTTCACAAGAATAAAGCTGAAATGAAATAATTCTGGCCCCAGCTTGTTCCCAAAAGTTCAAAAATTCCAGTTTTTAGATTCTGTGTGTTTTAGGGAGTGGTGGGGTGTATATGTAGTCACCCTGGAGCATTTGAAGGGGTTTTCTCTGCAAATGGCAAATAGATTTGAGCCAAACAGCAGTTTATTTCATCAAATAAAAGGTTTTAATGCCTAATTGAACCTCATTTTAAAGGAAGAAATGGTTATCCGATTCGCTGAAAATTTAAAAATTGTCGGCTGAAACAATGCCATTCACCATTTTGACACCTGTGGGTTGTTTATTTTCCTTCAAACCCACTTTTAGCATAATATATTGTTATAATAAAGGGTAGTGTGTACTTCTGAGGCCTAAAACTGACATTCTTTCCCACATTTGACTGAACCGGACCCCAAAATAGACAAAAATATCCTTTTTTGCTACTCTTATGGGGGTAGACATTTTAAATTGGCTCTATTGTCTCCCGAATATGTATTTTTTACATCCTATGATGTAGTCAGGAGCCACCTATACCAAATCAAACTTTAGGGGATAACTAATGAAAGTCACCTGGTCACCCATCTGGGTTTTACGTCTGGACGTCATTATGACGTCATCAAAATAGCGTATATTGTTCCAGTGCCATTTAAACGCTATAACCATTGTCGTCTATGACTATCGGGACTTTCTTGCAATTTGTTTGCCAAGTTCAGTGGAAATATACCAAATTAAATCTTAGGGGGTAATTATTAAAATAAACATGTCGTCCATATTGATTTCAGGTGAGAACAAAATGATGACGTCACAAAAATGACTTCCAATATGTAAATACCATATTTATGCATTATGTCCATTGCCAACACATGAAAACGTTCCCTTAACGTATCATGACTGAATGCAAACACTTTTAAATTGTAATATTCAAAATATATTCAGATAGGGCGAAGTCAGTTCGAGGTAGGGACGTAAATGCCGTAACGATTTACGGAAAGTAACATTGGAGTGAACGTAAAACAATCAGTGTTTGTGATAACAAACGGGTTAATACTTATATGTAGCTTCTTATCCTACATCCAAAGAAAACTCGGTAGAACTATATAAATCATTGACATGGATAACCCACTGCCTTGTTAACCAGGGGTTGCAGGTTCGATTCCCGCCTCCCCATAAATCCGCTTTCCGTTGAGCATTCGGGTGATCCCGTCATAAAATACAAACACAAACCATAAACCCTCCCGGCCCAGTACTGGTTTCCACCCATGGAAAAGCCACAAAAAGTTTTTTTTTCAAACTACAGACCGATTTTTACCTCTGAAGGATAAAACCTAGATCAGTCTACTTAGTAGCACACGATATGGAAATAAGGATAAAACCTCAACATGTTACTAAGTATACTTCGATAGCACAGGCAATAGAAAACTGTTACAATCTGATTTACCTTTTGCATGCTACTTTAGTAGAATCGTCCAATCTTTGATCATTCAGAGGTCAAAATCGGGCTGCAAGGCCTTCTTGTTGATATGGCTACGAAAATGCCCGAATCTACATAAAAAATAGTAGTTCAAAAGTCATTGCTAACTGGCAATATTTTTACAGGGGTCCTCAATACAAATCGGTACAGTATAAAAAGTTAGCCAAGATGTTTTGCATACAGACTTGCTGCAACCACATTTTATCAGCTGCAGAGGGGCTTCAGGGCAGGAGGCTATGTCGTCATAACGGAAATATATTTATCACAGTCCCGCATCCAACCATAATTGTCAGGCCTAATACTGAGGCAGTTCGATCATTACCCGCAGTACCTGCAGTTTGACTAAACATTGATCGAACTCACTTTGGTCCAACTAAAGTGACGCACTTCCGGAACTGCGGTTCAGCCATGCTTTTCACTCTGGGTCCTCTTGAACAAATATGGCCGACAGTGTACAAAATGTTAGTTGATGAACTGTAAAGTTTTATTTTTTGGAAGCTGCGAGCTATCTATCTTCCCATACTTGAGTCAATCTATTGCTTGTAATCAAACCAGGAAATGAATAGCAGTTTTGGTGTAATTTCATTGTTAGAACGATATGAAAGTAAAGTTTAAATTGTACAAAAACGGTTGTCCATGGACGCCGCCATGTTTTTATTTCTTCAATTGAAGGTACGTTTAAACGTACTGTCAAACATCTACCAAACTGAGTTTGATCAATCACCCGCTCAAGCATGCGCAATAGATCTTCCGGAACTAAACTACGGTTTAACACCTTGGCAAGGTCTATTTATGACATGCGCTACGTTTGGAGTGTTTCAGTAAATATTGTCGCTCAAAGAAAAATAAGCCAAACTGAAAAAAAGGGACACGATGGAAAACATACTCAACCAAAAAGTGGGTCCAGCAAATCTGGAGCTGCCGGACGGGAGACGACAGCCTAAGCCACTTTCCCAAACAGGTGACTACAAGGCTGCAAGACATATACAAGGCAATATGTCAAAGACGAACACAAATAGGTACCGCTTTGGAACGGTCAGTTAAAAAATTACTGGAGGGAAAAACTAGTACCACAAGCTTAAAAGCTTTGAGTATAAGGAAATAAAATAATCCTGCAAGCTATTTTAAAGGCGCCAGGACCCCAGGGGGGGGGTTACTCTGATATTTTCATACATACGTAGACTCGGTCAAGTTTTTTGGGTTCAAAATTTTGAATTTCGATATTTTTTGGGGGTTTTCAGAAAAATAAATATTTTTTGGGGAATGAAAATTTTGTGGATATTTTTTTGGGGTCATCACAAAATTGAACAATATTTAGAGGTCATTTCTATGCATTTAAAGGTATTTTCTTAAGATCAAGGTACAGAAATGAGGACATTTTTTTGGGTTGCTAAAATTTTAAATATTTTTGGGGGTGCTTGAAATTCCTGATATTTTTTTTGGGGTGAAGGGCAGATGCTGGGTCCAAGCCTACGTATGCAGAAAAAATAAGAGTACCCCCCCCCCCTGGGGCCAGGACCCTTGAACCGAAATTCCTATTGGATACCATGAGGATTTGTAATTTAAGCAGCGACATACAACATACAACATACAACATGTGATTTCCAACAATGTGGCATTTTGACAAGTGTAGACTCAGAAGAGCCTGTGCAGCCTCCTTTTCAGCTTAGAAACTCCAAATGATGTTCAGCCAATAGCATAACCACCATAGAGAACTCGGCAAAGGTTCTGATCATATGCGTGTATGCGCAGGCTGATCTGAGTCTTTGCTGGTCGCAGATATCACATTGTCGGAAAGCGCATTGTTGGCTGCCTCTTTCAAAGGCGCGACGATGCACGTGTCAGTTGGCGTTACGTCGTGACGTAACGTTATAAGAATTGTGACGTCACGTTATGGGGATCACACAGCCGCTTGCTTGAAAGAGCTATCGTTAACGATAAAGCTCCTGGTGATCGAAAAAATCCGTAAGTCTTATGGTTAAAATACAACTTAAATATCAACAAAACTATCATCGTCGGGATTCAATTTTACTTTTTGTATTTTTTTAATGTTAAGGTAGTACGGGACCCATGTCAAAAGATAACCTTACTTTTACTTAAAAGTAAGAGTGTAAGAGTTATCGTTCCTGAATCTTGTTTTTAAAAGAGAATACTTATTTTCTAAGACGGTAGAAATTATTCTCCCCTGACAACTCTTTGGTGCTTGAAACGTAATTCTGTAAGTATTTTGCTTTCACAAAAAGAAGGAATGCAAATATTAGCTTTTAAAAACATCACCCAGAGTATGAAGTCATTCAGTATTTTGATGGTTAAAAGTTGTGGACCGTATAAATATACATACTATATACATGTCTCGGTTGCTATTTCTGCATGCTGCCTCTAACCTAAGACCCACCCCCACCCCCCCCCCCCAAAAAAAAAAGGGGGGGGGGTGTAGACGTGCACATGCCTTGTATGTGACATTCTCATGTTTTAGGTCCCATGGAGGTACATGGTCACTAATGTTTTATGGAGAAATGACGTAATTATTTCAATTACCTTATCACACCGGATAGGCAGCAATAAATAACAGTCTAAACAATCGATGAATGCTGATAACAAATTGCTTGAAACAGTGTTTGTGATTGCCATTTGTTGCCTATCGGACTACAAACAACAATCCAAAATTCTGTTACTTACAGTATTTAACCACGTTCGTCAATAGCATTAACGTGTTCTATTGCCGCCTATCTAGTGTGTTTTTGATATACCGAAGACGTAGCCAAAACAATCTGATACAAGGGCTAGGAGTTATTTCATGTTTCTGTTGAAAAAATTATTTTGTTTCGTTGCATGTTTCATGATGATAAAATGGACATTTCTGCATACATTTTAATAAAATTAATTGGAATTGCATGTGCCTGAAAGGAAGATATATGACAATATAACATTCTTTTCTGTATATTAACGGTTGGCAAGCATGGTACAGATGCGCGGATCCAGATATTTTCATCAGGGGGGGAGGGTCCAGGTCAGTCTGACAAAAAAGCTCTGACAACGATTTTTTTAGTCCTCAGCTTATTTTACAGAAGTCAAATGGTCAATTTCAAAGAAATCTATCGTTTTTCAAGGCTCCAGATGGGGTCCGATTTTTTCCAGGGGTACCAACTTTTTCCAGGGGGTGTCCAATTGCTTATCCCCTATAGAAACCCATTTAATTTGTGATTTTCCAGAGGGGGACCGGACCCCCTGACCCCCTGCCCCCCCCCCCCCCCTCTGCATCCGCACTTGGTGCAGCCCTCACAGCTTCATGGTTAAGGCTACTATACATTATCTCATTTGGGCTTGGCAAACGTTAATAGACAGAAGAATGTATCATCCTTTTATTGTTATATACCTTATAATAAGTGTTTACTATAGAAACTTGAGGTGTTTCATTCGATGACAATTGTACATTTTATTTAATAATGTGTCATATTTTGGTTGATCGTTGACCAATCACTGACCGCGGGCTTTATTTCCGATAAAACATGACTGCAGAGGGCTTAATTGCCATTTTAACCTGCTCAAGGATATCCTCTGCGAGTTAAGATACCGTCGCCTATGCTTTATTGAGAAATGACCAAAATATTCAATTATCATAAGATACGCTACTTTATTACATCGGATAGGCGACAATCGAGAAGGCTCTGAACAATCGATGAATGTGGATCGCAAATCGCTAGAATTTTCCATTTGTCGCCAGTCAGGCAAACAAAATGCAATCCAAAAAGTCTGTTTCTGACGTTATTTGATCTACGTTCGTCGATAGCATCAACGTTTTCGATTGCCACCTATCCGGTATGTGTATTGATACAATGAATACGTAACCAAAACAATCTGAAACAAGAGCTAGGAGTTATTTACATTTTTCAGTCATGTTTCTGTTGAAAAAAAATTTGTCTCCACACCGGATAGTGAGCAATCGAAAACACTCTAAACCATTGACGAACGCGGATCAAAACTCGCTAGAAACAGTGTTTTGATTGCAAAGTGTCGCCAGTTCGATGAGTGATTGTAATAAAAAAAACAATGATTCTAACTATTTTTGGTCTATAATCGTCGATAGTATTGATGTTTTCGATTGCGCCTATAAGGTGTGGTTTTGTTGTATGCTTCACGATGTTACAGTGGACATTTTTTTGGAAATGCTTTTGCTTGAAAGGAAAGTATTCTAGAACTTTTTGGATACTGTAAAGGCGGCACCCCATGACTGCCTGATTAGTCTACTTTAGACATAGGTAAAATCTGAAAATGAGGCGTTATAACTACATTCGAAAGTGTTTGTTTATTGTTTAACATTAGTATAGAGGCAAACAGTGTGGACCCAGATCAGACTGCTCTAGGTTTTGTGTGTTTGTTTGTTTTGTTGCTTTACGTCCCAAGTCAACAGCTATGGTCATTGCAGGACGGTCAGTTCACCTAACCACACTTTTTCCTGGGCAGGCTTGAACAAGCGGTTAACCAGTAATTCGTGCACATACTTTCGCTTGTAACTGACAACAACCCTTCTTGAATGAATCAGCGGAAGGGAGGAGAATGATCGTAGAAATCATTTCATGATCAATCTCCACGAAAGTATGGGACCGGACGAGCAGTCTGCTCTAGATCTACACTGTTTGTTTAAGAGGCTTCATAATATTTCAATAGACGATAAAAACATACGATTGTGTTGTAATATACGCTTTAAGGGTTAATAAATGTGGGTTCAGTGCATTAACGGACAGGACTTTCATGAAATGCACGCAGACCTGCGCGGCTCAAGCAACTTTTAAACGCTTAACCAATGGATAGAACCTGATTCCCATTCTTGAGCAGTTGAAATAACCGAACCACGCCCAGATACGAAAATTAAAGTTGCCACCTTTACAGTACCCAAAAAGTCCTATAATATATTACAATGACAATATAACATTCCTTTCTGTATATTAACGTTTGTCAAGCCCTTGTGCGATAATGTGTTGCAGGCCTCACCGCTGTGTGGTTCTGGTTGCAACACATCACATTCAGGCTTGCCAAACATTAATACAAGGAAAAGAATGTTTTATCCTCTTATTGCATATTTGTATGTTTATTCTTTAAATGACATTTAGATCTATGCATCAGGAATAAAGCTATAATTTTTAGCTTTTATCTACATAAATCGTACGTGTAAGAAAGCATCAAAGTATCAAGACATGCTATAGCCATGCTTTAATGAGAATCATAATGTAATGTGCTGGGTAACATATGCTAGGTCAAAATATTTTTTGTCATTTTCTACGCCCATTTGTCAGTGCTTAATCAATAATAGCTATGTCTCCGCCCAGTGATATACATAGGGCGTAGACAAACAAAAAATGGTTGAAAAGGGAGACAACACTTATTATAGTCTTTATCTTTTTCAGGATTTTTCAGAAAAGTCACCAAAACAAAAAAACGAGCACGGTGACACATATTTTTTATTCAATCATTAGATTCTTCATGAAAATATCTTTGTAAAAATATGTTTTTTGTTGTTCCAGTTACATTCTCTGATATGTTTGTTTTGAATATTAATGTTTTAGGCATTTATTTGTTTGACTTAATTAGGATTTTGCTTAATAAATTGTGTAAATACATGTTATTTCACTATTTTTTGTTTTTATTTATATCTCTGGTGTGAGTAGTATTTGTTCTGAAAAAAACTGTATTGCTTTTCTTGTAAATTTGTTAACAAAATCTGTGTTTGTTTATTTCAAAAACCTGCAATTTTGCAGTTTTTGACATCAAATAGCTTTTTAAAAAGAACGGTGAGGTATTGTTTTTTTTTGTCTTAGTTTATAAGTATAAGTTTAAATTATAATATATTAAAAGATAAAACACTTTTGGACATATGCCGGTGAGTCCGGTACTACCTTAATGGTGATTACGGCACATTTTTCAACGGTAGAATAAGGTTTTTAGTGCGATCGAATCGACTCTGTATAGATACCAGAACTCTCAGTTGACAGAATGGCATTCAGGCCTTCGTATAGCAGATGAATAGAACAGAACAGAGCCTCTAATCGT
Source organism: Loripinus fragilis (assembly GCA_964019695.1). Taxonomy (NCBI): domain Eukaryota; kingdom Metazoa; phylum Mollusca; class Bivalvia; order Lucinida; family Lucinidae; genus Loripinus; species Loripinus fragilis. The sequence continues at coordinate 21,755,336 of OZ026529.1, forward strand.
AAGAGCAACCAACCCTCTTTGTTGCCCCTGCGGCAAAAACTCGTTGGTTGGTTGCTATTACTTCCAAATGTTTTTTTCTCAAAATTGCCTCTTATCGGACGTGTCCGCCGAGCCTTGACTCAATTTTTTTGTCGATCTGTCAAAAAAAAGTGGGATTAATGAATGTTTGTGAGGATTGAAAGCTGATTTAGGAAGACCCTTAATATTAACTTTGAAGGTTTTATTTATAAGAATTAAAGGAATTTGGTTCTTGTATAGGGGACCGGGAACTATTATATCAACATATCCCTTGAGTCAAACACTGAAAGACCTTCGAGGCTGTTATTTAGCAATGGATGTTTCTGATGGGATAATATTGCTGAAGTAAAACAAAAATTCTCTTTGGCAGATGCAATTTTTTTTCTTCAAATTGGTGACTGTGTAGTTTACTACCAGATGCATTTATATTGTGTTTTTTCTGGACCAAAAAGTAAAAAATAGTGATTTCTAAATTGAACCAGGATGGTTTTTCCCAAAATATGGCACCCATCACACAACATGCAATAGTTGAAAAAAAGAGCGGGTGAAGGTATGGTGTTTCCTTTTTTCCCTTATTCGTGTTTTGGCTTGAACTTTAGGCATATGGTGATGACCCATATGCGTTGTGAGATGCAGAATAAACTGTCAAAAACTAGGGTTTCACCATTGGGGTCTATGGAATAAATAATTACTTTACAGTGCCCTGCTAAGCTGTGGATATATAGCGGTGAGTGTTACGACATAAAGCCGGTCAGGAAGGAAGAGGGGAAATCTTATTGGAAAATTCCTTTAAGCGATGACGATGCTACCAGGGAAAAATAATGCACACAACTAGCAAAAACTTTTCAGTACTTTATGTACTAAGAAAACATCAACAATACATTAATATACAATGACACCACCTACGCTGTTATTTCTGGCTAATTGACCATCCTATACCAGAGCAAGTTGCCACTCCAAGATCGTTTCAATTAGAACCAATCTTGGACTGTCCTGCTCTAGATGTACGTCAACTAGTCAGAAATAAGAGACGTAAAGAATATGATTAACATATAGCTTAAGTTCTCATAAAAAAAACAATTGGGCCCTTTAATATTTCAGTTCTCATATTGACGAGAAATCTCGAGATTATACGCGTCTCGCGAACACTATGTCTTCTAAGCTGCACGTGTGTCTGCTTCAGACCATTGGCGCTGAGGTGATCGAGCCTGTACTTTGGTTGTCACTGGATTCACGTAATCGTAATATTTGTTACGCGTATTGCTGATCGTCGCTCAAGACGTCAGAAGTAATATATATAGGTCTTCCTGATCATATCCCCACGTTGGAGTGTCAGATTCACATATAACCATTCAAGCCGGTTGGCTTCCCATTCGATTGTGCTACGTTGTAACGATTGGGCCTTGATCCACGCTGGTCGTGGCCTGAGGGGGACAACTAATATGTGCCCTCAGGTGATAATCAACGGCTCACCAACATTCAGCCTCCAACGTAGGAGGGGACACAAGAGACGATTCTGCAAAAAACAATCTATATTTAGAATCTCAGAATCACTCTTTTGCGTCAATAATGGGGTTGTTCGTTCGAAGTTCACAAAAATAGAAATAATTTCAGTGGTCTTACTCTTTTAAATTACATCCTAACCCTATAAACGCGCAATTAGCCCTCACCTGTGGGTGTATGGCTAACGGCTCCCATGCGGTTAGGATGGATCGGCTCTTCTAAATATCCACACTTAAACTTATATAATAGAGAAGTATTTTTTAGTGACTGGCCTATGTCAGCGCTAAACAATACCTCTTATGCCAAACGAACAAACCCATACGTAACAAACTCTTCTATACACTGTCGTAACGTCACCCTGGTTGAGACGCTATCAAAGCCGAAACATCAAGATCCCGTGGCCCTTTTTCCCTTCAAGGTCACGTTATCTAGATAGTTTCGAGGTTTACACATACTGATACCAATTCTCTTAAAATTCCAGGAAAAAGGTTGAACAGTGTGGTGCCGACGTAACGTTTGGACGTTTACGTCGGACATCACCCTGCCCACGCACTAATTTCGTACATGTATAACGTATCAGTTGTAAACAACTAATTATGACCTCTCGGCAAAAAATATATACCTCAATATTGAGAGATTACATTCTGCTGTTTTATGTGTGTAAAACCTTACAATGCTTTCTTACATTTATTTTGGTGTAACACAAAATATTTTACATTTACTTTGGTGTAACGAAAATATCTTACATTTACTTTGGTGTAACAAAAAAAAATATTTTACATTTACTTTGGTGTAACATTACACCTACCTAATCTCTAAACATACATGTCAGCTATCACCTTATTTATGTAAGTGTGTTGTAGTGTATGCACCTAACCCTTATTCTTATATGCGTCAGATATAACTCGAGGTGACACATACAGGTCGCTACAGAAAGTCGATTATCACTGGCAGTTAAATCGTCTTTCCAACAACGCCGTACAAAATCACAACAATTTAAAATCTAGCTGCTAAAATTGTTTTTCACCTATCGGTCCCTGGTAAATCATTCAGCATGCCATTATAGTTTTAGGTGCAGGCCCGACATGGCCTGTGACTACTTTTGTCCGAAATAACTCGACGAGTCCATCCGGACAGCTTTTACTATAGCCGCAAGAATGGTCCCAGCAGATTTTTAAGCAATACGCATGTGCGTAACTTCATACGCAAGTGCGTAACAATCGCTATTTTCACCGAAAAAACGGGACGTTATTGATAACACCCGAAAGAACTCATACACGGAATGCTGGCCGATTCAACAGATGACAAAATAGAAAACGAGTGACTTATTATTTCCATACAATGTGACATGCTAGAGACATTGCGATTCAATGCAATTACACGAATCGCCATCGCCCTGTCATGTACAATATCAATACAGTAACAATATATATAACTTCACGTACCTTTTATAATAATGAATAGCATCTCTATATCGAACCTTTCAACGGTATGTTTAAAATGTCCCCTTACAAGAATGGGAAATTCCATCCTTTATATATTGAAAAACGCACAAGATTTCCGAGATATTCAAGAAGAATAAGGAAAACGTGCAAGCGTTGATAAATATAGATACAATGAATTCCATCTCAGACAAACCGACCTTTTATTGGGACTATCAATAGAAAGAGTACCGTATCATGGTTCGAATAGGTGACCAGGTGCATACCTAAACCACTGCGTATTTGTGCGTATACGCTACCATAGCTGATTCTGTTATTCCAGCCATTCTGTATCGTAACAGTGAGGGATTGTTATAACTAAGCAGATGTGTTAAAGATGATTGCGATATCTCAATAAGATGATTGCGACAGCTAAATGATATGATTGCGATAGCTCAATAAGCTGACTGCTATAGCTAAATAACATGATTGCGATAGCTAAATAGAGGCAAGCACACGAGATTATGGTGCGTATTGCACATGCGCAAAACTTCCTTTTAACGACCATGCTGAAGTATCCAGCAGGGATATTATGTCAACTACTGACCAGAGTCTGCATCTAAAACCACATCCTTGCATAGATGTCTATTCGTATAGCTGTTTACACCCTTTGTCAAATGAACGAAAATCCATGTTCAAATCAGGAGATTCTCGTGCGAACATGAAAATACTAAAACGAGCCCTGCATTATCTGCAATGACGTTATATACGGAAAGCGCTGCGGACCAGACTGATATGTTCGCCGGTGTTTTGGTTCGCGAAGACGTTGCGTGCGGTTATGACGTTGTGACGACGTTATGACGATCGAAAGTACACAGACGACGCCATTATGTTTAGATAAATCTAGTGTGAGAAAATGGACAATTTAATGTTTTAGCAGCGTCTGCAGTGCGAATTGGGTTGGAATAAGGTAAAACCTGCAAGAATAACGATCACACATGTTTGTTTCATTGCATTAACACTTGCCGGGTCCCTCCGAAGATGTTTGAACACTCGGCCTATCGGCCTCGCCTTCAAACAGCTTCCTCTGGACCCGGCAGATATTAATGCATGAGAAAACATGTGTGATCCCTTTATGGTAAAGGTGTGAGCTGCGAAGACTCTGGTGAGTCTGATATAATATGAGCCGAAATTGAATGTGATGGCAGATATATTGTATACAGCAAACTTGTCTCGCGAATGAATGCATGGTCATTTTCAAATGCGTCCGTGTATTACATGTTCATGTACGTATAGCGAACGCATGTGCACTAAGCCTAGTAGGTAATAAATGTACCTTGATGCGACAAAATCTGTCTTTGGGGTTTCCGATAAAGTGAGACTCAAACCTGTGTCCTCAGCTACAGAAACTAGCTGGAATATATGAATCGCTTGTCGCAAGCAAGTATATGATACTTTCCGAAAGGCACATAACAAAGGCGCTGATCAGTTGGGGCCGAAGCGCAGGCTGGTATGCGCCTTCGTTGTTCACAAACCCCAAAAAAAGGGTTTTTGCGTTGGGACCCATATACGACTGCTATAATCACCCCTCTTCCCCCAAAGCATTAACACATCAGCTAACAGGAATAAAACGTTTATAAACTTTCTGGTCTAAGCTGTTTTTGCTTTCATGTGGAGCATTGAAACATTAGTTCAAATAGAACAGAATAAAACAATTAATAATGGAAATTGATTCAAATTTAAATTAAAACCTCGTTTTAAATTCTAATTGATATACACCATAGCCTTATTAAAAGAAAACGAACAAGTAAAGAAGTGTAAATATAATAAGTGAGTGTGTGTGTTCGCGCAAGCGCCCGCGTGCGCGTGTTTGTTTGTGTCGACTTGAATTTAATGTCGTTACATGTATTACCTGAATTACATTATTTCGTGTATTACATGTATAGTCAGGATTTACACCTGACAATCATTCATTGCATTAGTAACGGTAAAATGCAGTTAAGCCCCCCCCCCTCCTTGTGGCTTTGGCTGCTGTCCGTTCTGTTATAGTTGATTCGTTGTTGATTGTTACTCCCATTGTGGTATTCTGTAATTGTTCTATGTTTTGTTGTGCGTTACTTAGTGTCCACTCTAGTTTTGCAATCATCTCGATGGGGAAGAGAAAGCTGGTTGCTTTGCTTTGTTTGTCATCCTGGTGTCTCGTGATTGTTGTGTGGCTCTTCCTCACGATGCCACGGGTTTGTTTGAAGTTTGTGATTGTGGTATTTCCTGATCCTACTCACTATTTTTGGTACATTTGTAGGTACGAGGGTATGATCATTAATTCGCTGACAATGGCCCCTTAAAGCAAAACTTATTTCTCTAGATCGTCACATGTTATTTATAATATGGGGTATTTAAATATTGTCCATGCTTCCATCGCAATTGTTGCTAGGCAACTTCATAAAAAGAACACAAAGTAAAGGGTCATGGACGGGACACTGTATGCGGTGAACATGCCCAAATTTCTAAGAAATTACAAATTCCTTTTTAAAACTGTTCATCTGGATAAATGAAGACATTATGTATGTTGATTTTGAACATCATAGCTAATGGTTTAGCTTGCGACTGTGATGTAAGCAGGGTTTTGATTATGAGATATCACCGATTTTGCAAGAAATATTTTCCTTAAAATGGGTTGTACTAATACTGTATTATATTTGGTATATATATATTTTATTAAAGTTATTATTTTCTATGAGTCACTGAGAAGACTATAGAACAGATCTATCGAAACATGTGTATATTAATACGCAAATTGATCGTAATAGCCTTTCTAAGTGTTCAAAATATACTATTTTATAATTAAAGTTTAAAGTGTGGCTAAAATGTAATTTTGTGTTATTGCCTAGCAACCAAGAACGTTAGAAGCAACTAGGTTAATGTAATTGTATTATTTGTTTTATGGGTCAATTGTGTATTCAAACAACATCACCAACCACTAAACTAACTTTCCAAAGAAACATTTTGCATCTTTAACTAACTCTACCCCCAGCAAAAAATAGTTAAAAAACGTGATTTTTTGTGACCATGGGCTTTCACAGTGTTGTTTACACATGCGTATGGCATAAGATCAGGTTGTAATAAAAATCCATATTTCAAAAATGAATGCGTAACACCCATGGCCAAATGCATTGGGTAATAGAGTTTGATTTCAATAACAGTATTTGAGATATAAGACCATTGGCAAAACTCATTGGATGACCCACGTATGTACAGCTTCACGTAAGTTTAGACCTTCTTATTTGTTATTAATTGTCTCAGATAATAATGCAAAACTATATTATATCAAATTTAAGTGCAGTTGTTAAAAAACTGGTCTAGCCGACTTAAAAAACACCAAACACTTGAATTTTTTCTCAAGTAGATTTTTACGCATATTTTAAAATAGCACATTTTTCGAGATTTTAAAAATTCATCAGTAGCTCGTGCTAAAATTGTTGTATGCGTTTGAATTTATCTGAACAAGATAGCCCATACAGAATAGAACTTGATTTTCCATTTTGTGATGACAAATATCTCACTGCTGCGCACTTCCGGTTTGAATGTAAAACTTAAAAAGTCGATTTGACGGTACTTTGCATTATTTTTTTTCAATTTCCAAACACGATCATTGACGTCTAGTAGTAATGAATAATCGCTGAAAATTTCAATGCTGTGTTGCAGATAATAAGGCCTACAGAACATTGCGAACTTCCTGTGTAAAGTGCATGCACTAAACTGAATTTCTAGGATTAGTCTGCTGGTAGTGTTGTGTTTGTCTTCATGTTATTGAGTAACAGTAAAGATGAGTCTGATTGAAGCAAATCATTCGAAGCGTGTTTGTATTTAATCAAGGCAGTCAGAAACATCCTCATCAAACAAACAAAAATACATATAGATGGCGTCTCTGTGGAATATTTCGTATTGTAGAAAAAATGTGACTTTTTGAAATTAGGGTACCTTTACTCTAGCATCGTCTGTCCAAGAAGTTCAAGCCATTTGTAAATGCAATGACTCTCACAAACTCGGCAAAGACTTGGTTGATTTATAGAAGCATGAATGTTGCTTAACCGAATCTTACTTTCAAAACTAGCGTAAAATGTAAGGTGACCAAATAGAAATTTTGCTAGGTGTAGTGTGAATATTGAAATGCTTTAACCTGTTTACATTCATATCATTTTTGAAACAAACTATGTTTAAAAGTCACATACTTTGTTTTACTGTTTCCTGTTCATCTTTGGCCAATCACAAAGTGTGGATCCAGAGGGGGGATAGTGGCTTTGAACCCCCTCCCCCGGGAAAATCACAAGTTATATGGGTTTCTATAGAAATAAGCATTTGGACACCCCCCCCCCCCTGGAAAAAAGTTGGACCCCCTGGAAAAAAAACGTTGTCCAGACTTTCTTCTGACCGTCGGGCCTGGACCCCTTCCCCCCCCCCCTCCCTTGAAAAAATACTGGATGCGCGCATGACATTAGCGTTACTCCCATTACGCAGTTACGCACATGCGTAGTAAAAATAGTAACATTCAAGGGAGGTCACCTAAAGTGGTAAAAGTACCATAAGGAACTACTCTTTATGCCCCAGTCACACACACACACTTACTGACTATGACGGAGAGCTACGGATTAAACCGCAGTCGTCCGGGCGTCGCCTAAATTCCTGAGGCGCAGTTACCTATAATTGCGGGTAGTTGCGGGTAGTTACGGATGGTTGAGGATAAATGCGAACGTCAACGGTTAGATGCTTTACTTTGAACCTACACGATGCGGACAGATACCAATAGATACGGACTACTTCCCTTACATTACCTTCTTTTACCTTTAGATACGAGTACATGCGAATACATGTAGATACCTACAGACGCGGACTGTTGCGTATGCCAATTCCAGCATCTAGCATCATCTGCGCCCGCCGTCCTCAGCATATTATGATGTGTAATACACGCATTCACCATAATTTCTACATTCTACGGCTCTTGTCGAAGGGTTGTGAGTAGGCAACCCCAGCGATTGGCCAGTATGCCAAAGGCATTCTCAACGCATCGTCTGGTGCGAGAAAAGCGATAATTGAAGAACCGCTCGTCCTGTTCCGGAGGTGCTGCAAAAACGGCTTCATCATCCACTCGTTGAGAGCAAATGCGTTGTCCCCGATTATGAAATACGGTATGGGCCGATCGTCATCCGGCAGAGGTTTCTGTTGTGGGATATCGGTGGAGCTGGTTATGACTGTGTCTCGAAATGTCGACTCATTCCACAGCTGGGCAACAGAATCTGCTCCTGGGGCTCCAACTTGTACCCACGTAAACCTGTAGTTTGCGTCAACGTGCGCAAGGAGCACAATTGAATGGTACCCAATATAGTTGTAGAACTGGGACCCTCCATTGGCAGGACACCATATACGAATGCGCTTGCCATCCAAGGCACCTAGTACATGATGAAAATTCCATCGACTGGAGTATCTTTCAGCAATCTCCTTCCACCCTTCAGCTATCGTAGGGTTACTGACCACCTCATCGCCATACTCATCCCAAATGGCCTGGCAGACGTCTCGGACTAAAATGGAGATAATGTTGTGTGAAACGTAGAACAGATACATCAAAGACTTGTAGTTGTCCCCCGTGGCGAGGTGCCGGAATGTTATGGCCAACTTCAGTCCAACCTCCAGCGAGTCTCTGTACAATGTGTATTCCTTGCGAAGTCTCGGCGTCAGACGCTCCACCAAGTCGAGGAATATCTTAGGCTGAGGCGTGTAAAGTTGCGGAACGCCACCACATCCTCGTTCCTCAAGAGCATCATGAGGTTTCTATACGCCCCTTGTTCTGGCCTTAGTGAGATCTAACGGTCCACCCACTACCTCCTTTGCCGAAGACGTGCCACCCAGAGGCGCAAGAGTTGTGAATAGATGATAGCTAGGCACTCTACCGCATAGCCTCTATCTATAGGTGAGATTGCCACAAAAGTTGAGTTCATATAAGATAATCAAAGGCCACTTAGAGAGTGGCCTACTGTGGATTGCCAATAACTTGTTGATTGATACATGTATGCTGATATGGTTTCATATGGTCAACATGCTGCTGTTGCTTCCTGGGTGTAACAATATACACATGTTTTGTTTTTGTAATAGTTTTCTTTACAAATATGTGGGCAGTGGCTTAGTGGTAGAGTGCTTGACTCGAGACCTAAGGGCCGCGGGTTCGAGCCTCACCGTTGTCACTGCGTTGTATCTTTGAGCAAGACACATATCGTTGCTTGGTACTGGTTCAACCCAGGAAGACCCGTCACGACGTAACTGATAGATTGTTGACTGGGACATAAAGAATCAAATCAAACAAAACAAAATAATTTATTCACCATTTCAAATATATATTTTTCTCCGATGAATTTGAACAGTGACCTATAAAATACGTCACTGGTTTAAATAAAGAAAAACGTAGGAATAGGTGAGTATTTATTTTTAAGTATTTTATTATATTTTCATTCTTTTCTTCATTTTGCTCTTGTTCGTAGATTGTGTATGCAACTTAGAATCATATCAGTACGGTGGTTCAGTGAAGTACCCCACCCCCATAAAAAAGAAAACAAAGGAAGAGGACAAATATCTTTATCTCTATCTTTGTAAAATTTTATGACATATATTTGATTTTTTCAACTGATTTTTTTTCTCACTGTTCTGCGACAAAAGATTCTTTCTGGGACATACATGTATAATTGTTAACTACTTTACATGCTTTAGGACGCAGCTGTTTAAATCTGTATATTTCCATTTTATCCTAGTTTTAATATGGCTGCCACACTTCAGAAGCGTCACTCAATGTGTATCTGCTAATAACTTTTTCAGACAGTTTGAACCGAGATCAGGACCGACCGAGAAAAGGTGGGTCCTGATCTGGGTACAAATTGTTTAAAAGTCTAATAGTGTTCCTGAAAGATTTTTGCTAAAAAATAAATAAATAATAAAAAAAACAAGCGTTCAAAGGGTTAAAGATTAATCATGTTAAAGGCGACTTTCGTTATCTCCTGATAACCTTATCAAACAGTTTAGCTCCAGCTAAGGACCGACGTCGGTCCTGATATGAATCCAAATCGTTTGTCACTATGATATTTACCTTGCTTTATAGGGTCTCAAAACCAAATTTAAAGAAATACAAACAATTAGCAGCTATTTTGAAAAGCTAACTAATACTTGTCAAAATGTTGGTGCAAGTATCTATTATTTCATTAACAGTTAATCAGCAATGTATTGCATTTTTGTATACCCGTAAGAATGAAAAAGCAAAAAAATAAAGGATTTTGTTTTCAAAATTGCAGCCCTCAAATATGACCCTAATGGTAAATTCAGATAATTTTGTGCATACTGTTAATAGTAAAAGTTATTTAAATTTAGTTCAAATGTTCCACAGATGCCAGACGATAGTTTTGGTGGACAAATCATTGATCGTAATATGAGGATCCTAGGTCACACAATACTGTCAGCTAAATTTTCAACACATACCTTTTTTTGCAGTTTTTATGCCCCCAACTTTGAAAAAGTTAAAAGGGCATATTGCTTTGTGCTTGTCTGTGTGTGTGTGTCCGTGCGTTTGTTCAAAAAAAAATAAGATAGGGTTTTGAAATTTCATGAATGGATTCCTCATCAAAAATAGCTAGGAACTTCAAACGTGGTCAGCTGATAGAAGATAATGAGTGGATTAATTGGTGAAACTTTTAAAAAAAAGTTATCTTATTTTTTTTCGAGTTATTGCCCTTTGCAAATTTGGCCATTGAAAACTTGTAATAAAGATTTCTCGAAAATAATTACAGCTAGCAGCCTTAAACCAGCTCAGCTGACAGAAGATGATGAGTAGGTTACCTGGTGAAGTTTCTAAAAAAAGTTATTTTATTTCTTTGCGAATTTGGACATTGAAATATAATAACATGACCCGTTCAAAAAAAATTAAGTTAGGGTTTCAAAATTTCATCAATGGATTTCCCATAAAAAATAGCTAGCCTGTATTTTTATTTAGTCTGAATTATCCTCCCTTTGTAGAGTTATGCCCCTGTTAAAGGGTCAGAATAAAATCTTGTAATCCAGATATCTCAACAACCATTATAGCTAGGAGTTTCAAACTTGATCAGCTGATAGAAGATAATAAGAAGATTGCCTGGTAAAACTTTTAAAAAAAAGTGATTTTATTTCTTTGCCCTTTGCAAATTCGGCCATTGAAAACTTGAAATAAATATATCTCGAAAAATATTACATCTGGAAGCCTCAACTTAGGTCAGCTGATAGAAGATGATGAGTAGATTACCTGTTGAAATTTGTGAAAAAGGTTATTATAATTGTTTATAGTTATTGCCCTTTGCGAATTTGGACATTGAAAAATTGTACTCAAGCTGTTACAAAAATCATTATAGCTAGGAGCTTCAAACTTGGTCAGCTGATACAAGATGGTGAGTGGTATAGCTAATTTTAGCTTCAAACTTAAGATGACCCTTGTCTTAAAAAAGAGCACCATCGTTATGGATAAGCAAATGGTTGGGGGCACAGTGTTTCATAAACACTATTTCTAGTTCTTAACAACTACTGGTAATAAATAAAAGATGTAAAATAATTATTTTGGGCAGCTAATTCATAAACAAATCACCTTATAAATCATAATTTAGGACCATTAGCTGTATTTAAAATTATCAAGAATTTAGAGCCATATATAGTATAATAATTATGAAGTTGCATATAATGTTTGCAACATTTAACAAAGAGACCGTCATCGTAAAAAGGCACACTTTTCAATTAGCGGGTATCGAAAAGAAAATGTGCATAATTTTTAAAATGCATGGTAAAATCTGTCATAAATTGGTAGTTCTGTGTAGGGAAAGATACAATCAAAAACACTTTGAGACAGTAGCTATTATGGGTCCAAGACCTTAAAACATCCCGTTGTGCACAAAATTAAGAAAAATACTAACAAATAAATTTAAAAAAAATAATAAAATGGTACCGGTTTTCAACTCCATGAGGGTGTATCAATATTTCATGTTACCTAGGCTATGACACAGCATCTGCTGTTTCAACCACTCTCTGAAAAAAAGATTAGAAATACCTAAAAATATTTTAAATTCAGCAACCCCCCTTAAGAAAAAGCCCGAAAATATATACAAAATTAATGAACTCCCCCCCGGCCCCACCCCCCAAAAAAAATTGTCCAGCTTTGTAATGGCCCCCCAAAAAAAATATCCACATCTTAATCAAACCCCAGGAAATAATCATTTTTCAAAAAATATATATTGAAATTCAAAATTTTGGACCCCCCAAAAAGGTCCGAGCCTAAGTATATATATATATATATATGTATATATATATATATGAAACTATCAGAGTACCCCCCTCTCTGGGATTTGAACCAGGGCTCACCCTGCCATTAGCCATTATAGCCATCTGCTTCTAAAAATGTAGAGTGGCTGAAAATATAACTCATTGGCTAAAAGTACATTCTAGGTGGTTCAAAAATTACATATCTGTGAAAAGGTGATTTTTGATCAGCTTTTGGATTTTCCAATATTGCTTTTATTTTTTCCTTCACTCTTTATTAGTGTGCTATATTTTACTCTTTGAAAGCTGGATCTTTTTCAATACCATCAGGGTGTCAAACAGTTTGGATCCAGATCAGGACCTGCATTGTGCCGGGCCTGATCTGGGTCCAAACAGTTTGCATAGGATATCAGCAGATGACAAAAGTTGCCACTAGCTGGCAGAGTTAAATGCAGAACAACTTCTTGATACTACTTTCTGGCTAAAACCTTGGCTAAAGTCACATTTCATTTGACCTAACTTTTTCCATTTGGCTAAAGTGTTGGCTACAACAAATTCTGAGCCAGGGTAAGTCCTGTTGAACCCATTCTTTAGACTGCTTAGGACAGCCTGTTATCCACTGGGCTATCAAGGATTGTAGAATTCTTTCATTCAGATAAGAAATTGTGACACATTCTAACGCACACTTTTCAGGAACAATTCCAAAGATTGGCGCGAAAGGTCATTAAATATTCATATGGAACCGTTCAATTTTGTCAGATAATACCTTGACCCTCAGACACAACAAAACATCACAGGCAATAATGTTTTAACAGTATAATACTATCGGTTTAAGCATCTCATTAAAATTATAATGACACAGCACAGTGCCTCTGATGAGGCCTCCATCCCAAATAAAGCACTGGAAGATACGACTGAAAGTGTGTACAGTAACGCCTCGAAAAATTTGAACGTCACTTTTTCGAAATACTCGCTAATTCGAAATGAATTTGGGGCATAATGGATTCGAAGAATAGGACCTGTTCATTATCTATTTTGATAACTGTCTATATTAACATGTTATGGGTACGTAAAAGAAACGTCTCATTGAGACGTTTCTTTTATGCACCCAAAATTTACGTTTGATAGAAAAACAACTTATAATAATCATTTTTGGGGGTTATATAGTTTTATGTCTACCTCCCTATAATTCGAACCGCTGAAATTTCAAAATAAAACCTCTAGTCCCAAGGACTTTGAATTTACGACACTTGACTGTGCTTGAATTTTTTGTTTCCTTATTCCTTAACCAAAACATATGTTGTCGGTTCTCAAAAGAACCTTCGTGGTGTCTCGACAAGAAGTTTCTTTTCAACACCTACAACTTACGTGACAGTTTCACACATCCAAACTGACTGTAATTTTTTTCATGGTTGTGTTTCACAATTTTCAGTCATGTAAGGACATTTCCTGGGTTGAACCAGTACTAAGTAGAGGCTTACTCGCGTCTTGATCAATGAGACAGCACAGTACCGTACCTCCAGCGAGACTTAACCAGACACCCTCGATCCCAAGGTGAGCACTTTTTCACTGAGAGTGTTTACATTTGAAAATTGTATTTCTTACTTTTCAGCCTGAAAAATTGTTGACAATGGTGTAAAGCACAAAGACAAACACAATTTAGCCCCGGAAATGTCCCGGCTTGTCTGAAAAATTGTTGACAATGGTGTAAAGCACAAACACAAACAAAATTTACATTTCAGTTTGGATGTGTGTCATACGTGCTCAAAAGAACCGCCTCTTTAAGACAGTTCTTTTAAGTACTCAAAACACACATACAAACTGAAATGTAAATTGTGTTTGTGCTTTACACCAATGGCAACAATTTTTCATTCATGCCCGGACATTTCCTGTGCTAAATTGTGTTTGTCTTTGTGCTTTACACCATTTACAACAATTTTTCAGTCTTGTAGGGACATTTCCTGGTTAAATTTTGTTTGTCTTTGTACTTTTTACCATTGTAAACAATTTTTCAGTCCTGTAGGGGTATTTCCTGGGCAAAATTTTGTTTGTGTTTGTGCTTTACACCAATGTCAACAATCTTGCAGTCGATCTAAACTTTTCCTGGGCTGAAACAGTACTAAACAAATGTTTTTAGTGTCTCACTCAGATGTCAAAGCACAGTGACTCCTGCGAGGCTCAGACCAGCGATCCTCGATCACAAGTAGAGTACTCTTGTATAAAGTTTAAGGGTGAATTTCTTATACCTTAACCAAAACATGTCAAATTTTGACTGAGTTATAGCCTTTTTGGTTAATGAAAAGCTATATTGGCTTTATTGTGTACAATGAAATTTGCATTTCCCCAAAGCTTTTATATCTGACAACTTCTCACTATAGGGAGTGGGGTTGAGGCCAAATTCAACTTTTTCCGAATATGGTCATGCTGCATAACAAATTTAATGGAATGAGTCATACAGCAACATGTTAGCAAATATTTTGCCAATTGACAAACCCTTGACAAGGAGAAATCTAAAGGTTAAACCTTTTTTCTGGTAGGAGTAATGTTGCATATCAAATTAAAGGAAATGGAGCACAGAATAACATGCCTTCCTGCTTGCGGTGAATTTGTGGTCTGCTCATGATGATCTTTGCAATCAGTTTGAACCCAGGTCAAAACGTTCGTGATTTTTTTTATATTTTCCTTACCTGGAGCACTGCATACTTATGACCATATACTAGACCCCGATTATATCATTTTGAATCCAGGTAAGGCCGAACAGAAAGTCCAGCTTGATCTGGATTCAAGCTGTTTGCAGAATTTCATACAGCTAGCTGATATGACTCCAAAAATAATCACTACCCTGTTGCTGCATACCTGATTCCCTTTAATTTGATATGTAACATGACCATGCTATGAAAAAGTTGAAATTTATCCTTTTGACCCCACCCCCAGGGTCAAGTGGTGGGGAGGGTAGGGGTCTGCGGGCAAAATCTAAGTTGCTACCATGTTGCTGCATTAGAAATTGTATTAAATTTGATGTACAACACAACCATGTTTTTGAAAAAGTTGAATTTTGACCAATGGAGCCCACCCCTAGGGTTTGGGCGGAGTGGGGGGGAGTTGCAGGCAAAATATTTGTTACCATGTTGCTGCATATCTGATTCCGTTTAGTTTGATATGCAACATGACCATGATGTCAAAAAGTTGAATTTTGACCCCACCCCTTAAGTCCACCCAGGGGTTCGGACCCAGGCCTTTGATCAAAAATCATATTTGACCTTTGACCCCACCTAAGAGATCAGGGGGTGGGGTAAAATTTTAATCAATGTCATGCTTATATTCAGGCTCTTTGTAAGTATGGCCTTAGTGAGAAGTTGTCAGTTTTTATAGTTTTGAAGAAATGTCAAGCTTAATCCACAAAAAAAACAATAGAGCTTTTGCATTAGACCTAAGTCAAAAAAGGCCATAACTCAAATAACCCCCAAATTGAAACTTGACCTATATTTTATGATGCCCTGATCCTTCTGTGAATGAAATTTATGCATCCCTTCAAGAGTTAATGATCAGAAATAAAAAATGTGATAAGGCCGACATGATCCCGTTGTGTCGATCATGCTTCGCAGGCAACACAAAAAAGAGGTCAGAAATTCTTACCCCCATCCAGCCACTCCCTCCCATTGTAACCCTGATTGCCCTTCAGTTTGTAGCATTTGCTTCAAATAGAGTTCTCAGGTTTTCCAAACTATCTCGTTTAACTATAGGAAGCCAATATTAGAGTTGTTCATGTTGAGGAAAATAATATTTTATACTTAACTCTTTGCCTACTGAGTAATTCTCCTTTTATTATTTGTTGTCTGCTGATTTATTTCACAATCATATTTTAAAAAAAATCTTTTAGGATCGATACCTTCAGAGTGGCATACAGTTTGGATCCAGATCAGGTCAGACAAAATGGCAGGTCTAACCTGGGCCCAAACTGCTTGCAATGGGCATCAGCATATGACAATAATGGGCAATGAGTTAAAGCCACCCAAAAATTTATCTGAAAATGCTGTCTGTGTATATTTTTTGATGGGTGTAATTAAAGAGGCCCAGATCAGACTGCTCCATTGCAGGAGCAGTCCAATATCACACTGCTTATCCAAAAGGTTTCTAAAACATTTCAGCAGATGACAAAGTTTATCTATTTTGGTGTGTTTTCTACTATATTTTTATCTGGAGCACTCCATACTGTTCATTTCATGACCATTTAGGCCCTGATTAGATCTTATTCCTATTTTCTCATGAAACATGTCCTCATGAAAAGTAAATCTAAGGATTTTTACTCCAATAATTTTAATGGATTTAATTTCATTCTGATGGAAGACTATTCTCATGATACATATGAGTTCATCAAAAGAATGACAAAGTATTGAAAGTCCAGTGTCCTATCAAACCAAAGTTGAAAATGTGATCATATTCAGCAGGGAAATGGTCAAGGTTATTTAACATCTTGTAAAAAGTGTCAAAAGATATACTGTCATAGAAGATTAGATTAAGTCTTAAGAAAAGGGTTTATTTCCTTCATTTGATAGCACAACAAGAAAAAAAGGCTGCCTTTATAACAGTAAATGACTCATATGTTTTCATATAATATTTTAATTTCTTAAAAAGATGCAATTGGACATTTTGATATGTAACTTTAATGGCATAGTATGTCTAATCTGAGCTAACTAGACAATGAAACTACATTTCAATACGTTGCAATTATTGGACTTTTTCTTCCTCTTCATACAGATTTATGCCCATACAACATGCTAGATAATTTTGCCCTACCGTAGATGTGGAGATCCAGGAATTTTCGTTGCAAGGGGGGGGGGTGTTCCAATTGCCTATTCTCTATAAAATCTCAAATAATGTGTGGTGTTCCAAGGGGGGGTTGGGTCCTGACCCCTGCCCCCCCCCCCCCCTCCTTCTGGATCCGTACATGCAACTGTTTCCATAGGACATCAGCAGATGACAAAAATTGCTACTAGCAGATAAAGGGTTAATTATGGCTGAGTACAGAACACACATCTTTTTTATTTGATTTTTTATATGCCAGTCAATAATGTTTTAATATGTTGGGATAGGTCTTCCTGGGTTGAACCCGGTCTAAGTAGATATTGATGTGTTTTGCCCCAGGACCCCCTGCCCTACCTATGGATCAATTGCATAGGACATAGCAGATGACAAAAATGTCACAAGCAGATAAAGGGTTAATTATGGCTGAATACAACACAGACATCTTTTTTATATTTTATTTTTACATCCCAGGCAACAATATTTCAATTATGTCACAGAAGAGTCAATCTCATCATGGGTCGAACCAGAACTAAGCAGGGATTAATGTGTCTGTCTCAAACCTTTTGTTTTGTTTGGCTCGGCTTGAGGCTTTACAAACCCATCAACAGCTACAGGCATGTTGAGAGGGTCAGTTCACCTAACCACACTTTGCCTAGGCAAACTTGAATAAGCAGTAAGCCAGTGCTTTGCGCACACACTTTCCTTTTAAGCTGACAACATTCCTTTTTATCCCTCGACCGGCAAGGTAGGGGGGGGGTTATAGTATGTGTCCGTCTGTCTGTCCATCTGTAGACATAAGCTTGTGCAATAAATTTAATAGTACCTTTGAGATATTTTGATAATATTTGGTTGGCATGCATAGCCGGGCAGGACAGTGTGTCTTTTGCAAGTATGGTTGCTCTCTTTGCTGGCATTTTGAGTTATCTCCCTTGAATGAACTTTATAGGGGGAAGCTTCATTGTGCACTCAATGACTCTTAAATCCTTTGAGATATTTTGATGATATTCGGTATACATGTATATCAGGTCTAGATGGTGTGTCATGTGCAATAAGGGCTGCTCTCACTTGCTGGCCTTTTGAGTTATCTCCCTTGAATGTAATTTAAAGGGGAACGCGCATGCTTATGCGCTCAATAACTCTTCCCTTTGAGATATGTTGATGATATTTGATATTTGGCATACATGTATATCAGGGCAGACGGGGTGTGTCACATGCAAGAATGGTCGCTCCCCTTTGTTGTCCTTTTGAATTATCTCCCTTGAATGATTTTTAAAGGGGAAAGTTTGTGTGCTTTATAACGTTTATACCCTTTGAGATATTTTGATGATACTTTCTAGACTTATAGATCAGGTCAAGATGGTGTGTCACATTTTAGAATGGTTGCCCACTTGAGTTATCTCCCTTGAATCTACTTAAGAGTAGAAAGCTTGTGTACTCAATAACGAATACCCTTTCAGATATGTTGATGATATTTGGTATACATATATATCAGGCCAAGACGGTGTGTCATGTTCATGAATTGTTGTTCCCCCTGCCGCCCATTGACTTTAAAAGGGGAAAGCTTGTGGGCTCAATAACTCATTTACCCATTGAGATATGTTGATGATATTTGTTGTATATATTAGGTCGAGATGATATGTCACATGCAAGAATTGTTGCTCCCCCTTGCTGCCCATTTGAATTATCTTCCTTGAATGAATGTTAGAGTGGAAGGCTTGTGCACTCAATTACTTTTATAACCTTTGATAAATTTTAATGATATTTGAAATACATATATGTCAGGTAAAGACAATATGTCACATGCAAAAATGGTTGCTCACCCCTTGCTACACTATTGGGTTATCTCCCTTGAATGAACTTTTTACGGGAAAGCTTGTTAGCATATTAATTGCCAATATTCCATATGTGCTTGCATTGACACTTAGTATTATATCATAAAATATATATACTAGGTTGGCTGTTTGTAACTTCTTATCATTTACTTTGAGGTCAGGGGATTTGCCATCCCTTCTGTCCACTATTTTTGAATCAGCGGAAGGAGAATGACCATAGAAATTATTTCATGATAAATCTCCACAAAACTATGGAATGGGACAATGTGTTTTAGCTCATCATAGCCTTAACTAGGCTTCACCAGCTTTTGTGACCGGTCTTTGTCTGTCTTTGGTCGTTCTTTTTAACATCTTGATATATCAGTAAACTTAAATTTCTTTAAATGACATTTTCTAAATCACTGGGCCAAATTTGAATTTAACTATTAGATTCACACAAATGCTTCTCCTAAGACCCTGTACCAAAATTGCCTTAAGGGTTTACTAGTTGATATGTTTCAATGTATATTGTATATATTTCAGGCCTCTATGTACAAAGTCAAGGTCACAGACTGATAACAGAAACTGTTTTTAAAAAACTTGTGAATAGCTTCCAAATCCTGTACTTGATTTTCATATCATTTGGCATAAGTATTCAACATTATAAGACGATGTGTATTGTACATGAACCTAGCTGGTCTGTATGTAATTTTAAGGTCATATTATGCGCAAAGATCAAAATATCTTTCTAAAGCCTTAACTTCCATAATATATCCTTTGACCAAAATCGATTATTATCCCCATTCTTAAGGGGATATTGTAATCACCTCCGTCCATTCGTCTGTCTGTTATGCTATCTCCTTATAAACCACTGGACGAAATTCAACCAAATTTGGTGATTGAGTTACTCACATGAATGGGGCATGCATCAGCAATTTGTTTTGGCCTTGCCCCCTGGGGCTGTGGGGAGGGGTCAAAAGGTCAAATATCATCCAATTTCAAAGATTATTATACAAAACTTTGTGTGTGTTCTCACAAATTAAAATTACAAAACATATCAGACAGGATTTTCATTCTGCCGCCTTGGTTATGCCCTAGGGGTGGGGCTTGAGGGTGCTTAGGGGTCAAAAATCAGATTATGCCCCGCCGTCTGTCCGACATGCTATCTCCTCATAAACCATTAGACGAAATTCAACCAAATTTGGTGTATGAGTTACTCACATGAATGGGGCGTGCAACGGCAAATATTTTTTGGCCCACCCCCCTGGGGCACTGGGGAAGGGTCAAATATCATTTAATTTCAATTACAAAGTCGATTTCAAAGATTTTTACAACATTTTTGTGTGTATTCTCACAAATGAAAGATTCAAAACGTAGCAGAACAGGATGCAAGTAAAATTTTTATCCTCAGGTCAAACTGGTGACCTTGGGGGGAGGTCAATGACCAAATATCATTAAATTTCAGTTACCATGTCAATTTCAAAGATTTTTTATACCAAACTGTGTTTGTGTTCTCACAAATGAAGGATAGAAAATATATCAGACAGGATTTTCATACTGTCACCTGGGTCATGCCCCAGGGGTGGGACTTTGGGGCACTGGGGGTGGCCAGGGCGTCATTTTTTTTTCAAACATGGTCATGTGGCATATCAAATCGACGGGGATGACGAGCAGGTCAGAATGTAAGTAAAATTTTTATCCTAGGGTCAAACTTGTGACCCTGGAGTTAGGTCAAAAGGTCAAATATCATTAAATTTGGTTACCATGTCAATTGCAAAGCTTTATACCAAACTTTGTGTGTATTCTCACAAATAAAAGATAGGAAACATATTGAACAGAATTTTCATTCTGTTGCTGGGGTCTTGCCCAAGAGGTGCTTAAGCCTGTGGATTTGCGATGGCGCTCCCTCAACTGCATGTTCTTGTTTCAACTGTGCCCACCATAACTTAATGGATATATAGTTTTAGGGTTATTTGCCTGTGTGCATATCCCTCAGGTCAGAACCATGTCTCATGATTCATATAATTAAAGACTCATGAACAGTCAACATCCTACAAGCATCTTCGATATTGACTCATTAACACTTGAGTTATTGCACTGACTCGTGTTTGTTTGCGTTTTTGTTTGTGTCGATTCTTTATGTCCCAGTCAACAATTTTCAGCCATGTCGTGATGGGTCTTCCTGGGTCAGGGGGTGTCGAAATACCATTATACCTGGTTCCATTTGTATTCAGGACAAGGCAGAAATTTATATCGACAAGTATACAAGAAGTCAATTTAAATAGATAAGCATGATAAGCATGGTACGGTGTCAAAAAATTTACCCCATCACTGACCCCACCTAGTCAAATATTTGAATTTCACAATAACTTAAAGTCAGTTGTCTATATATTTACCGATCCGCATGGCGCAGTGGTTAACGTGTCTGACTACAGATGCACATGTCTGACTGCAGATCCTAAGTTTACGAGTTCAGAGTTCAGAGTTCAGAGTTCCATCCCGGCCCAGTTAGTCTGATACATTCATGGAGATTAATAATGAGATAATTTCTACGGTCATTCTCCTCCCTTCCTCTGAATCATTCAAGAAGGGTTGTTGTCAGTTACAAGTGAAAGTACGTGCACAACGTACTGGTTAACCGCTTTTTCAAGCTTGCCCAGGAAAAGGGCGGTTAGGTGAACTGACCATTCCATAATGACCATAGCTTTTGCCTTGACTATAAAGCAACAAAACAAGTGGTCTATATTTTCACTGGAATTTACTGGGTTTGAATAAATGGGATTTTTATGTTATGTGATTTACATCATACAGTTTGTGATAAATTACCCTTACTCAAGGAAAATGGCATATATGATCCATGCCAAAGATCAAATTCAAGTGGAAAATATATTTCCCGATGTTCGATCAATTATCGATTCACTTCAGATTTTTTTTATCATAGCAAGACAATGCGCCGACCTCTTAACTAGAATTTGTAAATGATTTTTTTTTTCTTTTTCTCAAACAAAATGTGTTATGCATACATACTGAATTAAATCATCTAAATGAGACGGTTCTTTTGAGCACCCAACATGCATGTTAAATTTGTTGGATAAGAAAATATTATTCTATCTACTAGAGACATTCTTTTCCCCGAGACTTGAAAAATCCAATATGCTTAATTTACTGAGAACTGCAGGCGGTTTTTACCGGGCAGCGTAGTGCTGTCAGTAACGTGTCTGGCAACAGATGCGAGTTTGACTGCAGATCCAAGGGTCGCGAGATCAATCCCGGAACAGTCCCAGACTTCCGTGGAGATTGATCATGAAATAATTTCCTACAGTCATTCTCCTCCCTTCCGCTGAATCATTCAAGAAGGGTTCTTTTCAGTTACAAGCGAAAGTATATGCACGAAGTACTGGTTAATGCATTCAATCTTGCCCAGGAAAAAGTGTGGTTGGTGAACTGACCGTCCCGCCATGACCATAGCTGTTGACTTGGGACGTAAAGCAACAAAACAAACAAACTGCAGGCGGTTTCGTTTACAAAGTCTAGGTCAGTGGGACGGAGGTGTAGTTGGTAGTGTGTTAGACTGGGGATCTATGTGTTGCTTGTTTGAAACCCACAGTGACCGCCAGCATCTAAAGCCACTACACGTCGACTTGAAGCCAATATACGTATGTTCTCCTAAGATGTTCAGTCCTTGAGCAAAACACTTTAGGCCAAATAAAAAAACAACCTGTGCTTAAGGTAACCTGACCCTATCTAAACCTAGTTTTTTTCATGTTTTCTGGAACAAAATATAATTTTATGCATTTTGAAAGGCGAAATGCCTTTCAAATTGCATAAAAAAATTCAGAAAAAATGAATGACAAAAAATATGTGTGCCTACCTTACCTAATTTTTTCAGACCCGTCACCCTAAACATAGTTATAATAATATTTTTTTTTATTTGGCCTTATAAGCAGTGGATATAATGTACTGGTTGAACACAGGAAAATTAACCAGGAAATTGCCTGGTTGAAAAGTTGTTGGCTGTACAAAGGCAATATTTAAGGGCACAGAAAATAACAATTTATTTTGTAGGGGGTGGGGTCAAATATTTTAATATTCAGGGAAACTAGAGAGATTCCAGCATCCAAATAGCTTCACTGCATGCCTGGGACTTGGGCTTGTCAAGTTGTGTGATGGACAAATCAGCTCATACAGCGTTAAAGTATTGATAGGTCTAAAGAAAATTGATGTTTATTTTTCTGTTTGTTTTCACGGAAGTGGAGAACTATTAACTGCGCACGCGCAGCGTTTATAGAAACGGTATGTACTTGATTAGCATCCTGGGAAGCGTTTATTTTGTCACGTGGCCGTTTACCGTTCTGAAACGAACGGTAGCGAACGGTCAGAAACTAACAGTTTATGCGCATGCTCGTGGAAGCGTTTTTGCGTTTAATAAACGCAGCACAGTTGCATTTCGTGAACGATGATTTGATTGGACAATATCTGTAACTGTAGCTAGCGTTTGAAACGCCATTTTCGGTTCAGAAACGTCTCTGTAACGCATTCGAAACGAACGTGACATAAACGCGACAGAAACGCACGAAAAACGGTAAAACGGTAAAAAAAACGCTGTCGCAACTGTATAAAACCCCATTGACTTTCTACTCCAGCAAGATTCTGACTCGTATCACTGGATTTGAGGCCATATGGTGTTTGAGCATAAACTCTGGCTCATTTGCTTTGAATCTTTACACAAAGACATTTTTTAGAAATTTCATAATTGAAAACAGGATCTAACTCCTCTAGGTTTTATTTTTTTATAAAAGTTTATTTACAAATACATGTGAACAAAATACATTTTGGTCAATAGACTTACCAGTTACACCTTTGCATAGATAGTTTAAATTTAACTATGGATACTTTTCCTGAGTATACGAGATTTTTTTTAAACTTCACTTTTAATACTTTTACTGAGTATACAAGGTATTTTATTAGCTATCTATTATGTATGTTATCAGGAAGAATAAAGCAATTTGTCTTTTTCCATCCTAAAGGTCATCTGATATGTAGCAATATAGAGATACAGCTTTTAAATAAAATTTTAAATATTTTATGATTGATTCATAATGAGAGCCAAAGTAAGTACAGCATAGTAGAAGTTAGTAGCATAATTAGCACTATGCTCTGCACTGGCGGGGTATTGCTCATGTGAGAGTTCACCAATGTTTCTCAATCATAGTTGAGTATTTGTATTTGACTAAATATTAATTACAACATGTCTGTAGCAAATCATAATTACAACAGTATTAGTAATTTCTAAAAGCATGTTTGATAATGCTTGAGATAACAAATGAATAATAAACAATCTCTATTTACTTATCATCCTTAATCTATCAAAATACATAGTTTTCAATATCATATAATAAATAGCTTCATTCTAGGGAGATAAATTATGAGATACTCTTTGAAACACGTTACAGCTTTCACTATACACCTAATTTTCTATTACACTCCTCCTTTGTTGTTTTTGAAATTTGATTCTCATCAAATTTCAAACTTAAGCAAATAGTAGAAACGTAATAATCTCTATGACTAGTAAATTATGTTACATGTAACAGGTACTACAAACAAGTATCAGGCAACTATGTTTGCAATCATAATATTATATACTCTATACCTTGTTGTAAGAAAAAATGTCTTTCTGTAGATTAACTACCACATTTTAACTACAGTAAGAACCAAAATAAACTAATCAGGAAAGTCTCATTTTTGTAGCCTGATGACATAGGTTTGTAGCTGTGCTATAGATAGATAAAAATATGTACATGCTAAAATATTTAGAGAATAGTCTCCCACTGACTTGTCAAGTATTCTGGCTTTCAAGAGCACTACAGCTTTGAAAAAGCAATACATATACCAGATGGTTCAAATTTGTGTCCATCCAAAACTTGTGCTACCTTGGTTTTCTGTTGGTCCGAAGCAACAGCCTTGTTTTCATAGCTATGCCAAGAACAAATCAGTTCCATTTCTCAAAAAAACTGATTTATCATATGACGTCGCGTCTGGGAGTGAATGACGCCATGCAATAAAATCGATAAACCACTAGTGGTTTATAGATTTACGGGAAACGTTATGACGTCCATAACAACGTTGCGATCATAATGACAAAATTATAACGTTTTTACGCCATAAATGAGATTTCAAAGTATTTGTCATATGATAAATAGAATCTAACATTTGTGCTCTTGTATTATTGAATTTATTAAACTTGTTGCGAAAAAGAGATAAAATGCTCGACAAGCCTCGCATTTTATCTCTTTTCCCCAACTCGTTTAATAAATTCAATAAAACATGAGCACTCATGTAAGATCCTCTATATAACATTAGAAGTGTCTACAGAACATCTGTCTAAAGATGTGCATAGTGACCACAATCAGTGACATAGCTAGCAGACAGAGGTGTTTCATTAGAACATATTTCCTGAGATATGCCAAAATAGTTTAAATCAGGCGCAATGCTAACGCATTTTGATGTCTCGCCATCTTCTTCAACTAGCTGTCAATCATGAAGTTTTTCTGTAGAAATAAATGACTGTAACTGTTTTAGCTCTGAACGAACATCGAACAGTATATATGACTGATTCGCCTTAGTCTTATCATTTGCCCTATGATTAATCTTATAAGGCATATATCTATGTATCTTATTGTCACTGGTGCACATTCTATAACACCCTATTATATTTTTCTGCAAAAAACAATTTCTTCAGAAACTGATACTACACCAGACGTTTCATCAGAACATCTATCTAGAGAGATGCATAAAGCCTCACAGTCATGTGCACGGAGGTATTTCAACCACTACTTCAGTTAAATGACAGTCATTATGCTGTTCTGTAGAAACAAATGATTGTAACTGTTTGAACTCATTGCGAACACCAAACAGTATATGTGTTGGGTGAGCCTTACACATGTAATTTGTGTCATGATTTTTCTTATAAGACATTGGTCTGGGAATCTTGGTGTTTTGTGTATTCAGTTTGTAACAACTTGTCTTATTTGTCTGCAGAAAAGGGGTTTATTCTGAAACATTGTATTTATGGTTCTGGCTACAAGTATAGCAGCCAGAGAAAATTTCATGAGCCAATGCAGTGCCCTAGCCTCTTCTATAGAATTTGGACAATGATACAAAACATGTTCAGACCATGCAGATATTCCCAGGTCTTTTGAAAGCTGGTAAATAATGATTTTTTCTAGATTGTACAAATTGATATTTGGATAGGTTTTATTATCCAGCACTTTTAAACCAAAAACATATGCCTGAAGACTTTCATTTTCACGTAATACTCTCTATGAAAAAGTGTTTGGTAATATTTGAGCATAAAAGCTGGCTCATTCGCGTTGACGCTTTGCAAATGGACATTTTTCAAACTTTCATAATTGAAAACAGGATCTAACTCCTCTAGGTATTGTAATGCTGGGCCTTCAATGCACTGAATAAACCAAAATGGTTTGTTGTGGTCTTCCTACTTATTGATCTGACAAGCGATTTCAAACTGTATGAAAACACTTTTCAGATTTGTTTTCATTGCCATTAAACTTTTCTGGTCAAATTATGTCACAATAGTTTGACATCATTGCCTACTATACTGTCATATTGAACAAAATACAAACACATTGACAAACATATTCAACAATTACATATATATTGAACCAAAGTTCTAAGTGGCCATTTTTCATCTTCACTTTTCTGACTAAGCGCTTATGATATTGAAATGAAATTTTGCCCAAGTATGTGCATTTAACTGGACTGCAGTTAAGCGGTGCTTTGGATGAGTTTTCTATCAGTTCCCTATTTTTGGGTTCAAAAATGCAAAAATCTACTTTTTGAAGAAAATAAGCGTTTAGTGCAGTTTTTGTATTGAGTTGAAGTGAGTGGTAATTACGAACCCGTTTGGATGACTTGATAAAATACCAAACACTTAATATTTTGCTTATGGCAGATTTTTATGATTTTTTAACAAAAAAACTAATTTTCCAAATTTTCAGATTTTTTGGGAAATCATCTTCTGCACTTACTAAAATCATTGTGTTTTATTTTATGTTAATTTGTTTGTCCAAACACAATAGAGCTGGATCAGTCCATTTTCTGATGACATCTTATTCATGATTGGTTAGTTTAAAGGTAATTTTAAAGGCATTTTTTAAAGATTTGTTTATTTTTAAGAAGAACAGTAACGCCAATTCATAATAAAGAGCCTCTGAAAATTTAAATGCCATTTGTAGATAATAAAGCGTAGGAAGCAGTGCAAAGTGTGTATGCAAATTGCATTTTTAAAGCTCAAACTCTTGGATAAAGCTACTGATGGTGGCTGTGTTCATGTTAATGTTAAAAGATATGGAGAGTTCAATTGTCCCAAAAACTTTCGATTCTTTTCCATCTTATATCACAGCTATTATTAAATGTCTTCAAACTAATTAGAATGTAAATAAATACCGTATCTGACGAATATTTTATATCACAATTAAAAGTATGACTTTTTGAAATGAAGGTACGTTTACTCGAACTCCATCTGTGCAAGATCTACCAGTCATTTTGAAATTACACAATTTGCAGAGTCTTGACAAAGCCTTGGATTTTGTATAGAATTAAAATGTTGTAAGAGCGATTTTTACTTTCTGAACAGGCGCAAAAAATGTTAGGTGGCCACTTATAACTTCGGTTCAGTGTACAATAGCATGTGAAATATAATATGCATTTGAAATAAAAGAGTTTCTCTCTTGGAAAGATTTCTATTTCCAAACACCTATCAGGTTGCTCAAATCCTGGTCACTCACAACCAATTCTGTAAAAGTCAGGACCAGTGGGGTGTACTGAATTGGAGTACCAGTACTGCCCTACACTAGCCATATACAAGGGGCTGACAGTCATATGGGAGACAAAAGTGACTTCTCGTTGTGTTTCGAGATGATATGCATATATAAAATCCCATTGACTGTCTACTCCAGCAAGATTCCGGTTCATATCACTGGATTTGAGGCAAAATGGTGTTTGGGGAAATTTTACAGCAAATGCATAACTTTTTCATACACGTTTATTTACAAATACATGTGAATAAAATACATTCTGGCTAAAAGTTTATCAGTTTAACCTTTGTATTGGTAGTTTAAATTTAACTATGAATACTTTTCCTGAGTATATGAGGTATTTTAAATTTGACTTTGAATACTTTTCCTGAGTATACCAGGTATTTTATAAGCTATCTATAATAGAATGCTATCAGGAAGACCAAGCAATTAGACTTTTTTCATTCTGACAGTCATATGATATGTAGCAATATAGAGATACAACTTTTAAATAATAACTGTTAAAATTGTTCATGATTGGTTCATAATGAGAGCCTAAGGAAATGCAGCAGTGTAGATATGTTTTGTGGCCGTCTTCCTTGGCTGTACCAGTACTGGCTGCGTGGGTTTATGCTGTTTGTGGTTCTATGTCCAGGAACTCCCGAAGGCTCAACCGGCAGTAAAGAGGTTAGTAGCATTATTAGCACTATTTTCTACACTGCTTAGGTAAGAGTTCACCAATGTTTCTAAATCATAGTTGAGTATTTGCATTTGACTAAATATTAATGACAACATATCTGTAGCAAATCATTAGTAATTTCTAAAAGTATATTTGATAATGCTTGAGATCTACAAATGAACAATAAACAATCTCTATTTACTAATCATTCTATTATCTATAAAAATACATAGTTTTCAATCATATAAAATGTAGCTTCATTCAAGGGAACTAATTTATGAGAGACTCTTTGAAACAATTTAGAGTTTTCACTATACATATGCGTTTCTACTACGATCAAAGAAAACCTTTTAATGAATGAGGAAATGTTCATCTGAACAAATTCTGCTTTTACTGCATGTTTTCAACAGGTTTAAAAGCATTTAGATTCTAGTACTATTTTTCATGTTCATTATTGTAATTGTATTCCGAAGTACCAAGTCGGATAGTTTATATGTCAGTTTAATGCATTGAAATTGTGTTGGTCATTAGAGAAGTTTGACTGTGTAATAATAGGCCAGGAAAAATATTTTGACCAAACTTGCCCCAAGAAGTGGCCAAACTTACCCCTTGGTGGGGTAAGTTCGGCCATCATGACCTAATCTCATTGACTGAAGATTACTTTTTATCATACACAGACACACGAATGGCTTTACCGGGACTGGTACGGCCCTATTAGGCCTTACTTGGAAATAAAGCTTTCGCAAAGCTAGTTGTAAAAGTCATATGATTTTTTTTTTCTAAAATGGGGCCAAACTAACTCTGGTCTCCTCTACACTAAGTATATGAATGACCAACATATAACTTCCTTCTCTTTTAAAAATAAAACAAAAATATCACCAATCGGGAAAGTCCGCCACAATTCAAGAATCAAATCAAGCCTCCAGTGTACGTAAGACGCATTACGCATAGTACTATGTAAGAAAAGGCTTCCTTTTTGTTTTCAGAACTGGCTTTAGGAAACTTTGTTACATCTACGATCAGCCCTATTAAAATCGATTTTCTGAATACCCGAAAAGTTTTATCAGTAGAAAAAAGAAGTTTATCTATTTTTCAATAAAACATGGCTATAGCGATATTTCATTAAAAAACATAAAATTCATTTATAAACTTTTGTTTTGCTGCATTCACACTTGTTATGTGTTGGCATGGTTTCTACGACGTCATTGTCACGTTATGTAACGTCAGTGTTACGTTATCAAAGTTGATCCTCGATTTACATTCCAATCTGCACGCACACCGGCCACTTCCGTGGAATCAACCTCTGCCGTACATAAAGGGTCTACTTTTCATGGACTAATAACGTGACGTTGACGTCACAGAAACCATGCCAGCACAATGACAAGTTTGATTGCAGCGAATCAAACGGTTGCATCATTCCACAATAAACGTCGTAAAAAAGAAAATGCTATTGCGATATTTTATGGAAAAAATAAACTTCATTTATCCTGCTGATAAAACTTTTCGGATAATCAGAATAATCGACTTTTACAGGGCTGAACGCACATGCTTCAGAACTAATTTTCACTGCCCCATTTCCTGCGAGCAAAATGGAGCTTTTTGGTGCATAGTGCTACGCATAATGCTTCTTACATACACCCGAGCCATGATTCGATTCTCTAATTGTGGCGGACTTTCCCGAATGCATCTGGTAGTGACATAATGCCAAGTAATAACCACTATTCTTGCATAGTTACCTATTCGTATAGCTCTTTTTACCCATTGTCAAATGAACGAAAATCAATGTTCAAATCAGGAGTTTCACGTGCTGTTTGAACATGGGTTAAAACTTGAAAATACTTAAATGAGCCCTGAATTATTTACATGGCGTTATATACAGAAAACGTTGCGGACCAGACTGATCATTTCGTCGATGCTTTTGTTCGCTAAAACGTTGCGTACGGTTATGACTTTGTGACGACGTTATGACGTTCGAAAATTTACAAACGACGCCATTTTATTTAGAGAATGCCAGTGTAAGATAAGGAATATTTTTATGTTTAAACAGCATTTTCAGTGCGAATTTGGTTAGAATAAGGTATACTATGCAAGAATAACGATCACACATGTTTGTTTCATTGTATTAACACTTGCCAGTTCCCTCGGGAGATGTTTGAGCCTTTGGCCTATTGGCTGCATCCTCAGGACCCGGCCAATGATAACGCATGAAAAAACATGTGTGATCCCTATAGTGGATTACAGATCTAGTAACGTAACGCAATGACGTCGTTCATAACGATGTCAAACTCTTGACGCTTTCACGCTTAAAATGCGATTGAGACTATTTTAACGTCATATAATGAAATAAATCTAGCATGCGTGCTTTTTATAATTGAATTTAACCAACTTGTTGGGAAAAAGCGATAAATGCTCGGCCAGCCTTGCATTCCATTGCTTTTCCCAAACTTGTTTGATAAATTCAATGAAACTTGAGCACTCATAAAAGATCCTCTATTTATGTTTTAGATCACCCATTACGTATTCTGTATGACTGTTTGGCGTTTTCAGTGGCATGTCATGGGCGGACCTAAAAGGGGGGGGTCGGAAATAGGGGAACACCGAGTGGTCGAGCACTTCGGTGCTTTTTGACCCTTTTGGTACACCATACTCCTGTCTGTCTGGCGGCGCGATGATGTATTAATTTTGATAGCCAAAGTTAATTTTCGCTTCCGCTGGTACCTGTACGCCTGGCAGGGCGTAGAGAATTCTATTTTCTGTGACCACAGTTTTGTATCTAATTTACACCTCTTGCGCCTTGCCTCCCACATTGGTCTCTGGTTTAACGTCCCAGTCAAATGCTATGGCCATACGGACACCGTCAGTTAAACTACATGTAACGACAAGCTTAGACTAAGCGATTAACCAGTTCTCTAGATATGTCAAATACTTTCGCTTGAAACTGACAACAGCCCTTTTTGAATAAGTTTTATTACAATTACGATGTCGCGTCTGGGTTTGTATAACGCCATGTATTCAAATCGATAAACCACATGTCTTACCTGTCCAAGTGACATATAAAAGTAATTAAAAACCACGCAATTTAAACGCGCATATGATAGTACTTTTTCCGCGCTTTCGTAGAAAAAAAAACGCGCATATGATATATCAATCCGCGCAAACGTAAAACCTCGCGTGTAACATATATTCCAATGTTTCCTGATCAGACACAACATTCTGCGAAATCTGATTTGGATCTCAACTGTTTGTCTATATCACATGGATGTATATATAGTTACTTTGACTTGTTTATAGCACAAGTTGTTTTTGTTCCTCGGAGTTACACGTACATGTACGAGGTCTGATTATGTCTGAAATAAGCAACGCATTCGAACATTTTATTGTTTTATTAATGAAATCCGATTCACATTTTCTAAATAAAGACGGTTCCAGTATATCAACTAACAGTACATGTATGTACATTTTAACCATTGTGCCCATTTATATAGCTCAGTTAATTCAACGCCTGGAAATTTAACACCGAAATAGCCCTCAGAGTTTCTCTAATCAGTTTCTAATCATATGCCGTGGTTACTTAAGAGAAACATCTCAGTGATACGATTCATTTAAGTAACCACAGCACTGATATGCTTTTTGCTGTCGTCTTCTCGCCGAAACCATTAAGCTTTAGTGCGAGGCGGCGATTCGGTTAGCAAAAGTGAAAGAACGACCAACTGTACTAATAAAACTATGCTGTTGCTGAATAAAGGAACGTCTCGCTGAGACGGTTCCTCTGAGTAACTCCAGCATATCCTGTCGGCAGAGTTTGAGTCTGTATATGCATTTAATATGACACCATTGCAACGCAGAGTACATTGATACTGTAAACCAGTGTCCCGAAATCATACTTCCGCGATGTAGATTTGCAATATGCAATCTCTCTGAAACTGTATAATTTTGCGGTTGATTATGGTTGGGGGGAGTGTTCGAGGGACATCTGTATTAAGCGCTTAAGTTATTTGTGTACGGTCTTTAGATAACTTAAATGAGACAGCGGTTCACTTGTAAGAGTTATTCTTGATTAGATCATTTTTATTGTAGATAGCTGTTCCAAGCTTTTTGAAACTCTGGTATAATTTTTTGAAAAAAAAAAGTAAATTGTGGAAAAACCTTTGATATGAGTTTAGACAATGTAGTAAACATATGTCCAATAATTAGGCTTAGTCGTGAGAAAACCGGATTTTGTTGCATGCAGTCTCTTCTGGTGATAAGGTTTTCAAAACTATTGGACCTAGATCTGCTATGATGAAATGGTGGTCCTTATCTCGATCTACACTGCAAAATACTCCGATAGTATGCCTGGATGTATTTTTCGACTCATAATCACACGCTGGATAGGAGGCAATCGAAAACTCTAATACTGTCGACGAACGTAGATAAAATTGTTAGAAAAACAGTTTTCGATTACCATTATCGTCTGACTGGCGACAAATGGCAATCGAAAACACTGTTTCTATCGAGTTTTGATCCCCGTTCGTCGATTGTTCAGAGCGTTTTTGATAGCCGACTACGCGGTGTGATTTGCATGAAATCTTATTTAAAACTCTACTCTCTTTATAGTAAGTTGTTTTTTCAATTAAAACCATAAAGACCAGTGTTTTATGAGGATTATGATAAGACAACAAGCCCCAGGGTTTATTTTTACACATTACCATCGCATATCACCGCGTCTTTCCGGTAAACAGCCGAAGTCTATCGACTGTCACCAGCTTGAGACGGGTGAAGTGTACGAATATTCTACCTGTTAGAAAATTTCATTGTTGGACATGGCGAAACTATGGCGGGAAACTCAGTCCGTATTTTCCATCTTTCAAGATTATTTTCAGTCTTTCACCTTTAAAACTTATAGCTCATTCAGATAATGTAAAGTATTAGAAACACCTATGGATCTTGCATTAACAAGAGTTTTCAAATTTAATACCAGGCAGTGCGCACGTCAGCATCCAGAGTACCTGCTTGTGTCATCTTTAATAACCTATGCAAATAGTTTGTGCCTCTGGATCAAACTTTTTGCCACAATGTGTTGAAGGCACCTCGAAAGTACATGTACTTTTAATCAGATGTTCCCAAGGACATTTTTTGGAGGGGAGAGAAATATTGAGAGAAATCAATGGCCAGGATCATCAGACATCGATGGCCAAGATCAGTGCGAGCATATGCTCAATCTGGCCACGGTCAATGCGATCTTCTGAGTGCATAGGGAAACAATGTTCAAGGCAACAACAATACGTCATCGAAAATCATAAAAATACAAAACAATGAGTTTTCGGACAGATTGCGCAAGTGCACATTCTGCTCGAGAACCTTGCATATGGCCAATGATGCCGCCGAAAGTAATTTATAAACCTCATTAAAGTCTCCTCTCCTTAATAAAGGTTGTCACACCTCTTAATCCGGCACGCGCCAAGAACCACGGGAGTTTTATTGCCTCCCGGTGAAGTACACTAATCCTGTTTATTGGGACAGATTAAGCTTTTGGGTGAAAATAAAAATAGATTATATGAAAAGATTCTATTCCACTAATAAAACCTTCCAATATCACCTCCACAGCAACCCCCCGCCCCCCCCCCCCCCCAAAAAAAAAAAATAAAAAATAAATAAATAAAATGAAAGTATCCGTTTATCTCGAAATTACAAAAAATAGTCTCGAAAAATGTGCAAAATATGAAACCTGTGCATATTGCACAGGTTTCTTTTCATATTTTGCAACTTTTGCACAGGTTTTATATTTTGCACATTTTTCGAGGCTAAATGTTTTTAGCAAAGGCCTTTAGGTGTAAACCTTTTACAAAATATAAATTTCATCAGGCCGAAAAGAAAAATAATAATGAAAGAACTTAAGAAAAGAAAAAAAAATGGATGGCTGTCTCAATGAAGAGCATGTTAAATATATCACATTGATCCTCTCTGCGAGACATCCATACTTTGTATAAGGGAGTAGAGAAGGTTCTTACGAGTCATCGCATATGCCGACACGCCTTCGCTTTCCAGGCTCGAAAATGCGTGAAGTATAAATAACCAAATCCCTGTACTGGCCCTCGTACATAATTTTGCGGACTGGAACTAATTGCCAAACCCTTAGCTATCTCATGACAACTTGCATGTACACAACATCAACAGGCAGTATAGATCAGAATCAGACAGCTCTTATAGGAATTATCTGTTATAATCAGATCATGACTCACTCTTGTTTGATATAATATGAATTAAATAGGCACTACCTATTTCCGTGCGTCCAAGTTAAACTATCTAAAAAAAAAAACTCCAGCTGATAAGTTTTTAGATCTAATTTTTCGCAATAACTTTTTTATCTTTAGTTTTAGCAAAATGTGTTCGCGATGAAAAGTATTCAGGAACATCTCCGCCAACTTCTCCAAATGGTTCCAACATCCTAGATGCTGCAGGTTCCTCTGTGCTTAGATGCACTCTTTGAACATTTTAAGCAAAGCGCAAATAAACCAAGTCCAAGATGTCAGTCAAAAAGTTACATTGCACCGCCCTAATACGAAAGCGATGGATGGCTTGTTCAAGTATAATGGAAATCGCGCCTGATTCGCTCGTGCGTTAAACTAGTAAGGTCATCTCTAAACCGTTCATTTCATAGCACGTGCATCAGAGAAAAAAATCACGTCATGCGATAACCCAGCCTTTGCTCTTACAAATGAGCCTGCTTTAAATTGATTATGCATATGCACGGTAAATTCTGAGTATTATGTTATGCACATCCTTTGAAGAATATGCACCGCTTCCGAATATTTTTGAAACTACCCCTTTCTGTCACGCCTATACGAATTATACCTGTCAATAAAAGACTTAGAAATTTAGGACGAATTCAATTTATTGCAAATTCTTCATCTATATACACAAAAATCTGTTTGCGTCACAAGCACAAGACCTTTTTGAAAAGTTGGCGGAAATTCTCCTCTACAACTTTCATCGCGAACACATTTTGCTGAAACTGAAGACAAAAAAGTTATTGCGAAAAATTAGGTTTAAAAACTTATCAGCTGGAGTTTAGATTTGTATTTGGAAAGAAAAAATGACTTTTTGGTAATAAACATGATTTTTTTTTACTTTAATGACATGCCCATTAGTAAAGCATACACATTTGCTATTTTTACTAATGTTGATCATAATTGGAGTATATATCTTATAATTGGTTACTTCTCATTGCATCAAATGGAGAGTATTTTCGGACACACCATTCTTTCCAGAGAAATGAACGAAATGATGAAGCAATATTCCAAGGCCTATTAGTTTCATAACTAGAGGACCTGAAGTGCTCACCTGATTTGAGTCACAAGATCTTAATATTGTCTAACTACGTCTTGGTCAACCTAGGCGTACCATTTAAAAATATTTTGTATGGCTCACAGCCCTCACATACCCAATGCATAATACCAAAACGACCTTATGCTACAGACCAAACATAATTTGCCTTTTGGTTCAAGAGAAGAAAATTTAAAGGTTTTTTACAATATATGGGCACCATAAAGTTACCAGAAACAAATGTAATATATTGTTTTATCTAACGCATACTCCATTTAAAATTTGAGTTCAGTCAGAGAAAAAGATGTTTAGATATGTAAACTGAACCGAAGTAATAAGTGGCCACCTACATATTTCTTGCGCCTGTTCAAAGCTTTTCCAAGACTCTGAAAATTATGTCATTTCAAAATGACTGGTAGATCTTGCACAGACGAAGTCAAAGAAAAGGTACATTCATTTCAAAAAGTCCCAATTTTTACTGTGATATAAAATTTTCCTCATATATGTTATCCATTTATATTTTAATCAGTTTGAAGCTGTTAAAAAGAGCTGTAATATAAGATCAGCAGCTTAATCAAAGAGTTTTAGCTATAAAATGCATTTTGCATATCAACTTTGCATTACTCTGTACACTTCATTATCTGTGGCATGCCATTGAAATTTTCAGCAATTATTTATTATGAATAGGCTTCACTGTTTTATTTAGAAAATCAAAGTCATCTTTGGCATATGCCATTTGAATGAGCTTTAAAATTTCATGATAAAACCGTCTTGAAAGAAAAACTGTAAAAAATGGGCTGATCAAGCTGTATTGTATTTGGTCTAATATGTTTACATAAAATAAAACGCATACAATGATATTAGTATGTGCAGTTGATATTTAGGAAAATATCGGAAAATGTGGAAAATGAGCTTTTCAAAAAAAATCATAAAAAATCGTTCATAGGCAAAAATTCAGAGGTTTGGTGTTTTTTCAAGTTGGCTAGACGGATTTGAAATCACCCATTCTTCAATTAGAAAAAAAATGCACTCAAGCTATTTTCTTCAAATATTTGAGTTTTGCATTTTTGAACCCCAAAACTGTGAAGTGATAGAAACTCTTTCAAAGCAACACTTTAGTCCATTGAAATGCACATATTCGAGCAAAATTCATTTCAATAACATTAGCGCTAATTCAGAAAAAATGAAATAAAAAAGTGGCCTCTTAGAACTTCGTTTCAGTGTATGTGACAGTCCAAAGTGAGCTGCCTTGGTTGAAAGGTCAACTTTACATTTGGTACTTATGTAAAAAATGTTAAGCATAATAGTTTAGGGGAAATGTGAAAGTCCATACACAAAAAGCCAATATAGCTTTAAATTATAATCCTCATATATACAAGAGAGCCTTAGGGCCCTGGACCGCTCACCTGAATCTTGGCACATGATGTATTGGTCTGTGATTTAAAGATTTTTGCTCTTATAGCCATGTTGTTAAGCCTAGCTGAACGTTCTGAACAATTTTGGTAGAGGGCATCATGAGTAACATTTCTGTGATATAATTTCGAATTTGGACCAGTGGTTCAGAAGATGTTGTTTATAGTCACTTCTCATTGGGAGCTCTGGTGACCCCTTCGTTCAGTGGAGCAGAACCACTTATGCAATTTTTGTAGAGGACAAATTAGGGACAATTCTGTGTAACTATTTTGAATTTGGACCAGCAGTTCAGGAGATGTTATTTAAAGACATTTCATATCTTGAGCTCTGGAGGCCCTTTTGTTCAGCATAGAGAACCGTTTGTGCAGTTTTTGTTAGAGGACATTATCAGAAACAATTCTGTGAAATTATTTTGTATTTGGACCAGTGGTTCAGATGTCGTTTTATCTAGAGTTCTGGCGACTCCTTTATTTGGCCAAGCGGAACCATTTGTGCAATTTTGGTAGACGCCATCATGAAGAACAATGCTGTGAAATTATTTAGAATTTGAACCAGTGGTTCAGGAGATGTCGTTTTTAAAGATAATTCTTATCTAGTGTTCTGACGGCCCTTTTATTCAGCTGAGCAGAACAATTGGTACAATTTTGGTAAAGGGCATTATGAGGAACAATCCAAGATGCATTCACACACCGATTATGGGAGTCCAAACTCAAAAAGTGCAGGAAATATGCTACGGACACAACTATTTTATAAAGGTCAGAGGTCAAGGTCAACATTGACTCCAAAATGGTACTAGACATTCTGTCATCCCAAGATGCAACCACACATCAAATTTTGGATTCCTACCTCAAATAATGTAGGATATATGCTATGAACATGGTTATTCTAGATATGAGGTTACAGTTCAAGGTCACAGTGACCCAAATATGGTGTATGACACATTGCCATCCCAAGATGCACCCATACACCAAATTTTGGATTCCTACCTCCAATAATGTAGACGATATGCTCCAGACACGATTATTCTAGAAATTAGGTCAACAGTCAAGATCACAGTGACCCCAAAATGGTACGAGACACTCAGTTATTACAAGATGCATCCTCACACTAAATTCGAGATGCTTATCTCAAATAATATTGGAGATATTGCTCGGACACGAAAGCGTAACTGACAGACAGAGGGACGACAATGAGCATACCTTTGTCCCCTGAATAGGGGACTTATAATTTGAACAAACTTGGGTGATGCTACATACCAAATATCAGGCTCTAGGCATTGTGGTTTCAGACAAGAAGATTTTCAATTTTCATCTCGCAAATATATTCTTAGCCCATCTGATCTAGATATACGACGGACAGGAACCATTGTGAATAATTATTGAAGAGGGTCATAAAAGGAACATTCTTGTAACAGTGCCGTGGGCTGGTCTGCAGTGTTTGATTGTGGTATTTCCTGATCATACTCATTTACTTTTTGAAAATCCAATCAGCAGTTTAAGAAATGGCCTTTGAAGCAATTGTTGACGACGCATGATGGACGACTGACATCCAATGATCACAATAGGATCTAAAAACTATCCAATGAACATTCCTGTGACGCTTCGTAGTTTAGGGAATGTTATTTAAAGCAAATTGTTGACTGACAGATGACGGACATGAAAGGGTCACAAAAGTTCATATTGAGCCTATGGTTAAGGTGTAATGGAATGCAGTTTTGATTATAAAAGACTATCATTTACTGTTATTGGACTACCATTTACTTGGCATTGTTCATGGGACTAAAATTATAGCTCCTTGCTGTACTCTATTGGCACTATGTTGGAATGGAGTGCAGGGACATGCATGACGATTTCAAAGGACAACAAGAGCATCGTCAGGCAAGGCATATATGCACAAATACAAGTTTGACAGCAAAGGGGCCACCAATATAAAATCTTGAAAAGAGAAAATTCATAGGCTTTTGGTTCCAGAGAAAACTATTCTTGAAAGGTTTTGCCATATTTTAGCCCAGCAGCAATCTCGAATGTGTAATCAGTAGCATTAAACCAGCTTTCTCGCTCTATCCTATGGATCTCAATGTGACATCTGAGTTGAGTGCGCCCAGTGTTTGAAAATGTTGAAAGACGGATGACCGAATCTTTGGTATACTATATGCTCGCCTATGAATCAGTTCATACTAAATGTGATAGTTGACCAACAAAGAAGCTTAAATATCGTTTCAGTGTCTATCCTATAACCTCACTTGCATAATTGGTCAAGTTTGTAATCTAAATTGCTAGAGACTTAGAGACACAATAAAAATTGAGTTATTCTCAAATACAGCCAGTAGTTGTTGGTTTTCATAGGAAGATATTTGAGTACATCATTTATGATGCCATTGCAAACCAGAACCTTTTATGATAACGTTTTGAGCAGAGGGACATCATTTCTTGTACGCTCACATTGAGCACACTGTGAGCAGGACAGCTAAAAACTACAGCCTTTAACAAATGAAAGGATTTACCATGGCAACAGTGTTTAGATGCCCAGTTAGAGTTGTTTACCAACATCCTCTGATTTCTAACCAATGGTCGACCATACATAGTCTGTCTGGACAGTTTGTGGTACTTAGCAAGTTAGTATACAGTTATCTCTCGTTAAATCAAAGTCCCTAGGACCAAACTTTTAACATTGTTTTATTTGTAGCCTGAATTTAAAAAGTGGATCTGTAAAAGGATATTACAGTGTATAAGCTAATCAAGATTGTTTTCGCTATTAAATATCCAAGTATATGCTGTACACCCAATAACTGTCTTATGGAGACAAGCTGTTGGAATATACATGTACAATTATGTGTTGTATAAAGTACATGTACATGCACGCACAAACAAGAACAGTCTCACTGAGACAGTCCTTCTAAGTACATCAAAGTCATCATAGTTTGGGATAGAAAATAATTGTGAACAAAGTCTGTTAAATATGAATTCATCCTACAATTTACTTTGACTTAAGAGGGTAGTTTGAGTTTGAAGGATTCGAGTTAGCGAGAGTACACTGTATTAATTATGTTTAAACATTTAAAAAACACGAAGTTATTAATTAGATCCTGCTATTTATTGAGCTTTGTCTAATACAACCCATGCTACACAGTACACTGTATCTTACAGAGGCGTGTTTGAATGCAACACTTCATTTAAAGGTGACTTCTTCAAATGCTACACAAACTCCCCCACACACAATGATAACATCATGATGGACTAAGACTTTTGGGGAAAATTCAAAAAGTCACCATTCTATGAAGTGTAACTTTCAACTGTTAGAGTTAATCATGTGATAATAATGTGTTATTTTGCATCTTGGGCCTCTGGGGCTTGCAGTTGTAGTAGCTCCATCCTTTCTATCTCTGAATAGTATCTGAAAGTAAATTATGACAGACTAAGATTATAAGTAAAAAATAGTGTTAACATAAAAAGTAATATTACACAAGATTATTAAGCTCCTTTTTAAGGGACATAGAGTAGACAAACAATGCAGACCCAGATCAGATGTTGTGCATTCCCCACAACCTCTGATAAGGGTCTTCGCTCCTATCTTAAATAATGTTCTACTTCGCTTTGAATTCAAATGAATGATAAATATCCTCAAGCAGCCCCTAAACTTTAAGACAGACTCATCCAAATGATTAGAATTGGAAAATCTATTCCGCTTAAATTAGTTAAATATATAGAAATTATGTAACTTTCTGTATGGAATGCATTATCTTTTCAATAATATTCTCTGCAAAAATATTCTGGTGCTATGGCAGCAAGTATGATATAAATGCATGCCTATGTTTTGATAACTATTCATTTTGTCCCCTCCCATCCATGATAGGATTCAAAAAATCATTAAAGAACAGTTCTTGAACATATAGTTTATCTACCATATGATAAACATGTAAGGTTATTTCCAGTATTAATAAACATTGAGGGAAAAAAAGTTTAGCAATTAAACTCCGGCTGTTTAGTTTTTAGACTTAATTTTTCGCAATAACTTTTTTATCTTCAATTTTAGCAAAAAGTCTAAAATCTAAACAGCTGGAGTTTAGTTATAAATTATGGGTTTTCCATTGGCTATCTTTGGAGCATTAGATCTAATTTATTAGCAAGTGCACAAACATGTCAATTGTTTGAAAATCAACTAGTGGCTACCCTCAAGAGGTCAAAAGAAACAAATTACAATTTCATAGCGAGGATTTGATCTGCAGAGAATTTTAATTTCAAACGCTATTCAATTGAAAGGGAGATAATTTGAAAAAATACGCTTTTAAACTAAAAATGTACGAAAATGGTGACCAAACTTTCAGTTTTATACTGGTTTTTCACTTTTTGGCTTTTAGATCTAAACATTTGATGGAAACTGAAACTGTTAATAGAAAAATATTCGTGTAATTGCCATATAAGCTGCTTTAGCAAGGGGACTTAAAATCAGACTTTACATTACATTGTATGTGAAATGCCAACCGGTTAATTTCATCATACTTGTAAAAGTTTGTCAACATATAATTTTGATATTATGAAATTAAAAATCACATTAATCCCAAAAGTATATTGCTAAACTTTTTTCCCTCAGTATATTTATAGAGTTCTCACCAGCTCATGGTTTTGAGACATTCGTGTAGGTTTGTTTGTTTGTTTGATTTGATTCTTTACGTCCCATCAACAATCTTTCAGTTATAACGGGACGGGTCTTCCTGGGTTGAACCAGTACTAAGCTAGGATTAATTTTCTTGCTCAAGGACACAACACAGTGACGCCGGTGAGACTTGAACCCACGGTCCTTCGGTCTCAAGTCAAGCACTCTACCACTGAGCATTTGCGCTCCCTAAATTCGTGTAAGGGTTCTCTCTAGTATGAATAAACGTTCACATAATAGTTCTCTCCAGTATGAATGAACATTTATCTACATTAATCTAAGGGTTCTCTCCAGGAAAGGCTGAAACAGTATATACTCCCCTACATGCCTCTAGATAAGAATTCCTTCCCTTATTTATCTTGTGGGTACTCAAAGGAACCATCTCGATTAAACAGTTCTTTTGAGTGCCCAAATGAAATTTATGTTTAAACTGATGGCTAAAAATTGTTTTCAAATATCACTCTCTTAATGCTTGAACTAGACTTCTGAGAATCAGAGTGTAACCATTTGTGCAATCCAAGTAGAAGGCATCATCAGGAACAATTCTATGAAATTATTTTGAATATAAACCAATTGTTCAGGAGAGATGCTCCTTAAAGATATTTCTTATCTAGAGCTCTGTAGGTCCTTTTGTTCAGCAGAGTGCAACCATTTGTGCAATTTGGTAGAAGGCATCATGAGGATCAATTCTGTGAAATTATTTTGAACTTGGACCAGTGGTATAGGAGATGTAGTTAAATATATTTCTTATATAGGGCTCTGACAATCCTTTTGTCCTTTTCAGCTGAACCATTTGTGCAATTTTGGTAGAGGGAATCAGGAGGAACAATTCTGTGAAATAATTTGAATTTGGATTAGTGGTTCAGGAGATATTGTTTAAAAGACTTCAAATCTAGAGCAATTCGTACAATTTTGGCATTATGGCGAGCATTCCTGTGAAATTATTTTAAATCTGGACAAGTGGTTCAGGAGTAGATGTTATTTATAGAAAAAGTTTATTAAGGGAAAAGTGGACCTAAGACACATGCCAGACCAAAAGTGATCACAATAAAAAACAAGAGGGCCATAGTGGCCCTGAATCGCTCACCTGTACTTGTCCACCAGTCTTATTCAGTGGAAGGTAATGATTTAAACCCTTCTGTGGAGGGCAATCAAGCTTGTCTCTTCTGTAGTATTGTCTTTGAGCGCATAACAAGACCCTACCTCCTCCCCCCACCCCACACAAACATTTTCTACATACCAAATATTAAGGCTGTTACATAACAAATATCAAGGCTCTATGCTTTGTGGTTTCAGAGAAGATTTTTTCTTGTCATCCCTATATAATCCTATATAAAACATGTGACCCCGGGGCTGGACCATTTTTGACCCCAGTGGCATTATTTGAACAAACATGGTAGAGGTCCACTTG
The DNA here is from genome assembly GCA_964019695.1 of Loripinus fragilis. Lineage (NCBI taxonomy): Eukaryota > Metazoa > Mollusca > Bivalvia > Lucinida > Lucinidae > Loripinus > Loripinus fragilis. The sequence continues at coordinate 21,798,484 of OZ026529.1, forward strand.
GTGATGCTAAATACCAATTATCAAGGCTCTTGGCCCCGTGGTTTCAGACAAGAGGATTTTTTCACATTTTCCCTATATAAGCCTATGTAAAACATGTACCCCCTGGACGGGGCCATTTCTGGCCTCAGGTCTATAATTTGAACTTACTTGGTAGAGGTCTACTAGGTGATGCTAAATACCAATTATCAATAGTCTAGGCCTTCTGATTTCAGACAAGAAGAATTTTTCACATTTTCCCTATATAAGCCTATGTAAAACATGTACCCCCTGGACGGGGCCATTTCTGGCCTCAGGTCTATAATTTGAACTTACTTGGTAGAGGTCTACTAGGTGATGCTAAATACCAATTATCAATAGTCTAGGCCTTCTGATTTCAGACAAGAAGAATTTTTCACATTTTCCCTATATAAGCCTATGTAAACAAATTGACCCCCGGAGCCGGGCCATTTTGGCCCTAGGGCTACAATTTGAACAAAAATGGTAAAGGTCCACTAGGGGATGCTACATACCAAATATCACTGCTCTAGGCCTTGTGGTTTCAGACAAGAAGGTTTTTTCATGTATTCCTTAAATAAGCCTATGTAAAACATGTGACCTCCAGGGCGGGGCCATTTTTAGCCCAAGAAATATATAATTTGTACAAACTTGGTAGAAGTCCACTAGGTGATGCAACATACCAATTATTAAGGCCTTGTGGCTTCAGACAAGAAGATTATTTCACATTTTCCCTATATCAGCCTATGTAAAACATGTGACCCCCTGAGCCGGGCCATTTTTGGCCCCAGGGCTATAATTTGAACAAACTTGATAGAGGTCCACTAGGTGATGCTTAATACCAAATACCAACAGTCTAGGCTTTCTGGTTTCAGACTAGAAGATTTTTTAAAGTTTTCATCTCAAAAATCTATTTTAGCCTCTATGACCTAGATATGCAACGGACCAGAACCATTTGAACAATTTTGGTAGAGGGCCACCCAAGGATCATTTGTGTGAAATTATTTCAAAATTGGGCCAGGGGTTTAGGAGGAGTTGCCGATTAAGTCAAAAGTTAACGGACGGAAGACAGACGAAGACCGCTCACAAAAGCTCACCTTGTCACTTCGTGACAGGTTAGCTAACAAGAGGGCCCTAGGGCCCTGAATCGCTCATCTGAATCCTTATACATGAGGAGATTATGTATTGGCTAGTGGCTATAGAGATATCATTCAAAGATTTTTTTTTATTTTTAGCTCTGGTGGCCATGTTGTCATCAATGTTGATAGAGGGCATCATGAGGAACATTTCTGTAAAATTATTTTGAATTTGAACGATTGCTTTAGGAGATGTCGCTTAAAGACATTTCTCATCTAGAACTCTGGTGTCCTCTTGTGTGATGGAGCGGAACCACTTGTGTACTTTGAGTAGAGAGCATTATGAGCAACAGATCTGTTAAACTATTTTGAATTTGGATCTGTGGTTCAGGAGCCTGGAGGAGATGTCATTTAAAGATATTTCTTATCTAGAGCTATAGCCGCCTTTTTAATTTGGCACATCAGAACCATTTATGCAAATTAAGTAGAGGTCATCAAAAGGAACAATTCTGTGAAATTATTTTTAATTTGGACCAGTGGTTCAGGAGATGTCATTTAAAGACAATTCTTATCTAGGCCTCTGATGGCCCCTTTGTTCAGTGGAGCAGAACCTTTGTGCAACTTTGGTAGAAGGCATCATGAGGAACCATTCTGTGAAATTATTTTGAATTTGGACCAGTGGATCAGGAAGAGACGTCTTTTAAAGATATTTCTTATCTAGAGTAGAGTTTATCGGACGGAGCCATTTGTGCAATTCTGGTAGAGGGTATCATCAGGAATCGAGCAAACCTATATAGTTCCCCAAACTTATAACAACACTGACTGCAAGATTTAGTAAGTCAATGTAATTACCTTTAACAAGGACATTTGAACTTGCGATATATATTCCTTCTTCCTTAATCACCTCACAGATGTTCTGACCGGAGTCAGACTTCTTAGCTAGAGTCATCTGAAACAAACATGCATATGGCTCTAACTTAAGGCTATATATAATAGATGTTCTAAAATTCTTAACACTAGTTGTGCATAAAAAGGCCTTACTTACTAGACAGTAGACATACAGTGCAATCCCAGATCAGACTGCTTCTGATGTAGCAGTCTGATCAGCGTCTTCCCTGTTTGCTATTCTGACAAGCACTCGATGAATTCCAGCCTTGATAACCCACATGTAATCTGAGAACAAAAAAGAGAAATGTTCTAAAGTTTAGAAAATTTACCGACACATTGTGAATGTTCAAAGAGCCACATGCATTAACAGGCTTTTTTGGCCCCTCTATGAGGCTAAACTATAAAAATGGTTTTAACTAATTTGTTCTCATTGGTTTATTAGTAAAATAATCAAAGTGTAAAAAGTCTCGAATTAATTCGACTTTAACCATTGCTATGGTAACAAAAATGGCCACCAAAATAGGCTGAGATGTTTGTCTTGACAGATCAATTAACACAGAATAGAGCACAAGCAAATACCAAAAAGATATCTTAACGGCTGAAGAGAATTATCACGGCACACAACATATTAAAAGGATATTTTGGTATTTAGCTGTGCTGATCTAATTTTTTAAAAATAGGTCACCAAATGCCTTAAACTTGGTACAAAATGGTAATTTCTCTATTTTAAGCCTACTTTGTGGGCCATTTTTGTTACCATAACAATGGTAAAATTTTAAAAAAAAATGCCGAAATTTTACATTTCAGTTAATCTTCCCTGTATTAAGCCGAGGGAAACTGTTTGTGCAATTTTGGTAGAAGCCAACATGAGGAACAATTCTGTGAAATTATTTTGAATTTGAACCAGTGGTTCAGGATGAAATGTCATTAAAAGATATTTCTTATCTTGAGCTACAGTAGTCCCTTTGTTCGGTGGAGCGGAACCATTTGTGCAATTTTGGTAGAAGGCATCGTGAGAAACAATTCAGTGAAATTATTTGAAATTTGGACCAGTGGTTCAGGAGGCTATGTTGTTTAAAGAAAAAATTTACGGACGGACAACCGACAAAGACTGATTACAATTATAGCTAACCTTTAGCCTTCAGCTCAGGTGAGCTAAAAATTAAAATGCTGCCTCCTTAAGTCATTTGCTGCAAATTTTGCAAACATTATTTGACTATGAAAGTATTGGGGGCAAACAGTGTGGCGCATCATCATCATGACCAAGGTCAGATCTATATCAGACTACAGAGCAGCCTGATCTGGGTCCATGCTATTTGTCCAAAAGCTATTGAACATTTCAGCACTCAGCAGATGACAAAACAAATTTTGTTGCTATTGGCACTATAAGGGTTAACTTTTTTGCATATCAAAGTTTTGTTTGATTTGATTCTTTAGGTCCCATCAACAATCTTTCAGTTAAACAGGGACGGTTCTTCCTGGGTTGAACCAGTACTAAGCTAGGATAAATGTGTCTTGCTCAAGGACCACAATGCAGTGATGCATATCAATGTTGTCTGCTAATAACCTTACCCAGTAGGCAAAGAGTTTCCTCTGGAAGGGATTCAGATGTATATGGGGGAATCAATTTGATGATTTTAACTCAGGCCATCCTTAAAACAATGTTTGTTTGCTGTCACACGACAGACTCACTCAAAATGCCACCTACCAAAAAATATGGCTGTTTCGCCACATTCCAGAGAAATATTTTTATCATAATTTTAGACATTTCTTTAATTTTTAATGTCTTTTAAATAAATCAGTGAAAAATAGATTAAATACTTACCTACCTGGAAAATTATGAGTAGGGTGACCACAAACAATTTTTAAAGGATGGCCTCATTTTTCTTAAATATCCCAATGAAAATAAAATAATTTGGGCTCAAAAGAGGGTTCAAGTGAACCCCATCTGGTACACCTCTGGTTAAATAACTAAACTGATTGAGCCTTTTTTTCAAGGCAGACAATATTTTGTTCAGCATTTGGAATTTCGGATTGGTCCATTACTGGTCGTTGCCATTTTACACATGAATATAGTTAAGTCACTATAAATTGATGGACATTTTACAAATGTCGATGGAAAGTGACCCTTTTCGTCAAATTAACACATTATTTATTTGGCGACAACTATTGGCGGAAAAAAAAATCGCTGGTGAAATTTTTTATCTGACGTTGGAACTTCACCTCGAGAATGTCACCTCCTGCTAAAAGTCATTGACTCGTGTTGTCCATGTATATCTTAATTGTCAATAATTTATATCACACAATTGGGTACCTGATGGAATCAAACCTGAACATGCCTCACACACTTCTAACAGCTGGCACGTGGTCACTGCATGCGTGTTGTTTGCTTATTGGACTTTTCAATCATCGAAATTAATCGGTCAGAAGGTTTCGATTGATGATCGATTATAATCGAAAGTTATCAAATGTAAGGGAAACACAGGTTCCATCCCAAATATGTCTATCCTTGAACTGCTTTATGAAAATATTAAGTGTCAGTTTCATGCTGTTTTATGAACAGTACCTTACCACAACAGGTCCTGACAGCAATCTAAATTGAACAGTCATTGACATTAAAACCCTTTATGCACTAATGAATTCTTCCTTCTGGATTGAAACAATAAACCTGGGAAGGTCCATTGTATACATCAATGGGTCAAAGGTTATCATTTCGAAATAAAATTGCATTTCTTTCTCTGAAGATTGTTTTTGTCTGAGCAAACAATTCAGACCCTGATGAAATGCCGCATTCTTAGGCATTTCATCTGGGTCCTCACTGTTGTGACTATGTCACAGTACATATTTAGGACAATGTGCAAAAGGTTAAGGTGTGCACTTGCTATAATTACAGTTTATATCTTTAACCTTGCATTTTCTTGTAGCAAAGTGGCAAATTTAGAAAATCAGCTTACAAATTACAAAAGAGCCAGGTGTGAATCTTTTCGATTGTAATCGATTATTACCAAACAAAATCGATTGGTAGAATTGAAATAAATTTTCGATTGATCATTGATACAACACCAAAACCAAAAACGGTGTCAACATGTGTCACTGAAACTGTTTTTTGACCTTGCCATGTGCGAAGTGTTTTCAAAAATGTTTTATTTGTTTGTTTGTTTGATTTGATTCTAACGCCCCATCAACAATCTTTCAGGTAAACAGGGACGGTTCTTCCTGTGTTGAACCAGTACTAAGCTAGGATAAATGTGTCTTGTTCAAGGACCACAACGCAGTGACGCCCATGAGACTCGAACCCGCGGCCCTTCGGTGTCGAGGCAAGCACCCTACCACTGAGCCACTATGTTCTCGTTTTAGGGTAGAAAAATCTTACACGCTGTACATTTGTGAATTAATACCAATCATTGTTATTATTAAGCTACCAAAGGTTACTTGATGTCTCCACAGATTATTTATAGCTATTCAATGCTAACTGCTTGGTACTTTTTTATGTAGTTTTTTGAGTAATGCATACCGCGTATAGTCTGGTTCCCTCCCCTAGATCTATCCATCTAGGGTCAGGTAACGTGTATTTAATTACAAGTAGAGAATCCTACTCATGCGACTGCGCATGCTCGAGAAAAGATTTTCCAACACAAACTTCAGATTTTTTCAGTTGCTATAATTTGATAATAATGTAAAAGAAAAGAATACATAAACTCCCAGAACAAAATAAACTTAATAAAACGGCTTGTTTAAAAAATGCTTTCTATGTCTGGGGTATTTTCCAATACCACGTCACTCATGACTTCAGTGTGTATGCTATTCGTAGGCGCAATGGCGGCTAGTAGTTACCGGTCTTAATATGCTGACAAGCTATTAAAGGGAGAGAACCAGTCTATACCGCATTTTAACACAAATCCATTTTTCAGTGGTGATGTACCATAGCAGACAGGTTGATCCTTTGAGTATTGCACCTGCTCAGACAATGGATTGAGAAGTTTGGGTTTGTGTTTATTTAGATGCTTTAATTATGTCGCAATCAACAAATTTTTAGTCATGTTGGGATGATTTCCTGTCTTCATAGGTTAAACCAGTACTAAGGCAGCAGCTGATAAAATGTCTTGCTTTTGAAAGGACACAACACAGTGACTCCAGGCAGTGAGTCTCGAACAAGCAACCCTAGTTTGATCCCCAGTCGAACACTCCACCAACTGAGACACGGAGTTCCACAGGAGAAGGGTTGGGTTTGGCCTGAAAATATCGACCATACTGTGACCAATTGCCGACTTTGAGGTCAAACCTCCCAAAATCTAAAGCTGCTCCTGTCACTTTCGCTTCCACGAATTCTGGTTACAACAATTCTGGTTTCATTATCAGCGCCGCTAAACTCAATTTCTGCATTCACAAACTTCGAGGAATCGTAACAAATTGTATTCATTAACCAAAACTTACATATGTACCTGTTTATGTATCTTTGACGGCGCTGTGATCCACGACCACGTTTCGTTCAACTGAAAGCATCCATTCCAATCAAGGAGAATAAATCTTGCAACTTGAGGCAATATTTGTTACAGCAATTGAAGAGTCAGAGGACAGCTGAAACCGCAAATGATGGTATTTTTGGATTAACCGTTACGGTTAATGTCAAACGGAGCGTGCAATGGCGATAAGCTTGTTGTTCATTGTACTGCGGATTCCAATATGGCCGCGATTGGCTAAATATCGAGCAACCTCACGTGCACGGTGCGCAACTTGCATTTTTGGTTGTTTGGTACCCTGCTTTCAGCACATACAGTCTGTACGCCCGGGTACAAAAATAGGTCGAATAACGCCGAGCCATTCCAAAAAGACCTTCTCTCGAGTGCTTAGGCGTTCGCCAGAAACTGAAGCGTTAAAATACGGACTGCTAACAAGCGCCTATTTAATCACTGCTCATGGGGAAATTGGACTGGTTCCCGCTTTTCAATGAAAGCCTTACGGACAGCGTCTCGAAAGCAGGATAAAAGCTGTCAAAAGGTTTTTGGATCCTAAGCTCAGTGTATAAGCGTGCTTGGACGCACGTATAATTAGTCAAAAGCAAACTATATAACTAGTCAAAAGAACGGTTACGATCATGCGTTTGACGAATAATTGAGTACACGGTAGACCCAGATGAGATGTCTATTAAAGTAGAGTATTATTAAATGCCAACACAGAGCCTATTTTGGATCCGTGATGCCAAATAGTTTCAATCCAGATCTGGACGGATATTTTTTAAACAAAAAATTTGTGAGAAAAGTTTCCAAGTCTTAAAATCACCAACAAAGACAAGGCTGCTCGTGTCACTCAGGAATTCTTCTTACTTTGTACTTAAAGTCATATCAAAATAATGCTAGGAAGCTCAAGATTAACTGCCTACCACATCTTTGCAATTAGTATGTTTCATGTCTTGATTCTCCTTTTCCGCTAACGGAGCGGGAAGTCGTTGATTCGAAGCCACACCATCATGAAAAAAAATGCTTCAACAAAAGCCAAAATAGGATTTCAGCTAAATAAAGGGAAAAGTAGATACAACAAATAATTTCCCCCTGTATCCCAAATAAATAACGACACTGACTGTCATTAGCCAAAAAACGTTAAAATGGCTATTGACAGTCAAATGTAAATAGCCAAAAACCGTTAAAACGGCTATTGACAGTCAACTGTAAATAGCCATTTTAACGTTTTTTTGGCTATTGACAGTTGACTGTAAATAGCCATTTTAACATTTTTGGCTATTTACAGTTGACTGTAAATAGCCACTTCGATTTATTAAACTCGTTGTGCGGGCGAATTACGTTTGAACGGAAATCATACCGTAACGGAGTATGAAATGAGCGGAGAACCATACAGTCAAAAGAGCGTATGGATAAATAATTCAAATGATCGAATTTTCCAGGTCAAATAAAAAGTATTTTGTCACATTTCCTCTACTCGTTTAATGAATTAAATAAAACATGAGAACGAATTTTAGAAGTTCGGTCGGTAGGCGCAATGAAACTAGATTGCTGAGCAGAGCCACAATTTAAATATGCCAAAATGGTTCAATGACATCAACGACTGCAAAAATAAGTGAATCAATACACCAAATTTGGTGGCAGCCGAACTGCCACCGGCATTGGTGCTTTAAAAACTATGTTCTGCTCGGAGAAAATCTGAATCTACAACAGAAGGAAAGGATGGACCTATATCGCTGGTGCAATGTTGGCATTTAGTGTATTCTATATAATAAAACACTTAAGCTTGTAATCAATTTTAATGTACAAAACGCATGTCTTGCGCGATAATGGAAGGTTTCCATCTTCGTCTCCTATTACATTTGTAGTTCCATTGACCGCCAATCCCTCACACTTACTGAGCGTTAAAACACGATTGAAGATTTGAGACCATGTTGGAGACACCTCGGCGACTATGAGGCTGATCGGTTCAGCAAATTGTGAGATATTTTCCGTGACTTTCCCTACTTCATATACTTGTGAAACGGGTGGGTCCGCGTGAGAATTACGATTTGCTACAGAACTGTGAGGAACAACAATTTTGCATGGGCTCTTCCTGACCGACGGGCCTACGGTACCCATGCCCCCACTTCTTACGCACCAGTCATTTGTATCCCCCGCCCACTCAGGTACCCCCTCCCATACCCACCCCCTGCGTACTTTGAATTTTTCCTCAGGCACGCCCCTGATTAGTATCTGTTATCAACTCATAAACTAAATTTAACAAGGTCTGGCTACTAAGGTTTTTTACTATCACATATACTAACAGCCGGCGTTCTCAAGAACCATGATTACTGCTCACAAAATAGATTAAGGCTGGACATTTCAAGATTAAATATATAACTGAATGCTGGAAGAGTGACAACGCATATTGGCGATTATACCAGATTCTCAAGAACTGGTCCATATTTCAAACTAATTTTGCCTGAGCGTAGTGTGCAAAGCCTGATGAAAGGCACTCTCTGTGGCTTCACAATTAGTTCAGTATTCAGAGAAAAGGCCTAAGAAAGTAAGTAAGGATGCAAATATCAGGAATCGATACAATCAAATACCACACCTGACCCAGGATACCAATGGGAAAGTGACAAACTTACAGTTAGACACCACAAACGAGAGCCAAGAGGTCAGCATTTCCCAGCAGGTGACCACAAAGCACATACAAACAGACGCGCACATAGATATAGCAAACACAAGACAGAAAAACATAAAAGTACCGCCTTGGAACGGTCAGTAAAATATTTTACTGGAGGGCTTAAACCGGTTTAACGGCGCCAACCTCACCCTTAATTCAGATGTGGATCAAAACACGTAGATATTTGGTTTGCATGAAACACCCCTAACTTATCAATGCATCATCTCCTAAAACATATAAATCAAGATATAACAAGGAGATAAAGCAAAGATAAGGACTCAACAGTAAATAAAACTGAATGCTGGAGCAAAAGAAATCCAACAGGTAAACAGGTGGGCCCGGCAAACAGCCAAAGCATCAGGCCCCTACCATCTTATCAATAGATAAGTAAGTCTTTAAGTCGGAACCATCATAGAGTCTGAAGTCCGACCCACTGGCGTGCAATTAAAGGGGAAAGCAAAGTTGCCATCCGTGATTGGGTTGACCACCAAGCATGCAGTCTGTTGCAATACATTAATGTTATAGCTAATCTTTTTATAATGAGAAATTATTTTAATGAACTGCGCTGAAAAATTATTAGAGCCAACAATCTTCTTCAATTTATACACCAAGTCACCATAGAAATCAGGTTCCGAAAGTCCTTGGCACAAGAGATTTAAGTCAATATAACCATTAGTTCTTAATATTAATTGGCGGAATCTGTTGGATTTAACATTTTTATTAGTTATATACATGAACATATTAAAAGGCAATGCGTGTGAATCAAAACATCAAAATTAAATTAATTTTTTGACTTAAAATAAAGAGTACATTTGAATGCTGTAGGATAAAGACTTCCTTCAATAGCATATTTAGTGTTGAGAACTATACTCACACAAAGACAAAACGCATAAATAATACAGGGTTCTTTTAATTAAATTTCATACTAATTACACGTGTGAAACGCTGCAATTAAGGTATCAGTATCCAAGCCGGCAAGCCCGGGTGTAGGACATTTTTGTCTTAACCCATTTCGTCTAATGCGACCATTGATCTAAAAACCAGCTAGGTACGTCATTTCGTCGAAAAAAAACTTAAGGATTTTTGAAGAATTGTCGCATCTTTGTTATTTTTCGTCTTTTTTTTTCACTTTTTCCTTCAATATTTGACCATCTGCCTGTTGTCCGTCATATTAATTCCACTACCTCACTAAAATGGAAGAAGGCAGTTCTATACTAGCAATAGGAACACCCTAAAATAGCATACAAAGGCTTTGATTATTCCAAAGATCGTATCTATAAGGAACGTACTTACTGGAAGAGTGTAGATAGGAAATGTCAGGGATGTTTGACCACAAAAACGATCAGGTGATAAGAGAAAGTGAACACAATCTTCATGTGCCAAACCAACCAGACCTAGTTGTAAAGATATCTGTAGCAAGAATCAAGGAAGCTGCAGCCAGCTCTTTGTAACCGCCACCACGTCTGATCATCAAGAATTACAGGATGAGAGCAACGGTGAAAGTGCTGGTTATCTACCTCGGCTTGCAACTGTAAAGGTGTTTTGTCACTGGCAAATAAAGATCAGCCTTCATAGATCTCTTGTCGTTCCTTACCATTGTATGTGTAAACAGAATTTTGACGGAAAAAAGGAGATAAGAAAAAACTGACGAATTTATGACTTAGATGAATAAAAACATATTATTATTTTAAGCCATTGCAGCTTTAATTTTTCCAAGAAACGCTGCAATTAAGGTATCAGTATCCAAGCCGGCAAGCCCGGGTGTAAGATATTTTTGTCTTAACCCATTTCGTCTAATGCGACCATTGATCTAAAAACCAGCTAGGTACGTCATTTCGTCGAAAAAAAACTTAAGGATTTTTGAAGAATTGTCGCATCTTTGTTATTTTTCGTCTTTTTTTTCACTTTTTCCTTCAATATTTGACCATCTGCCTGTTGTCCGTCATATTAATTCCACTACCTCACTAAAATGGAAGAAGGCAGTTCTATACTAGCAATAGGAACACCCTAAAATAGCATACAAAGGCTTTGATTATTCCAAAGATCGTATCTATAAGGAACGTACTTACTGGAAGAGTGTAGATAGGAAATGTCAGGGATGTTTGACCACAAAAACGACCAGGTGATAAGAGAAAGTGAACACAATCTTCATGTGCCAAACCAACCAGACCTAGTTGTAAAGATATCTGTAGCAAGAATCAAGGAAGCTGCAGCCAGCTCTTTGTAACCGCCACCACGTCTGATCATCAAGAATTACAGGATGAGAGCAACGGTGAAAGTGCTGGTCATCTACCTCGGCTTGCAACTGTAAAGGTGTTTTGTCACTGGCAAATAAAGATCAGCCTTCATAGATCTCTTGTCGTTCCTTACCATTGTATGTGTAAACAGAATTTTGACGGAAAAAAGAAGATAAGAAAAAACTGACGAATTTATGACTTAGATGAAATTTAGGCGAAATGTAATTGGAAAAATGTCTTTTAAGCGGAATGTGCTTTAGACGAAATGGGTTTAGAAATGTCATGGATCCTTCAGACCTAGGTGAGCTTTATTTTGCGGGGAAACTTGGATGAATTCCTCCTCGAAATTTCTCGCTAGTCTGTCTTTTTCTCGCTGTTTCTCTGCGAAATAGCAAATTTACCGCTTGCAGCTAGAAATATGGGGTTTTTTTCTTACCGGGACGGTTTATTCTAGCCAACTAATCAGGTTAGTTGAAAATTTGCTGAATCAATAAATTCTACCACTTCAAGCCAGTTGTTGGTACTTTACTTCTCAAAATATTTATGTGAACAAAAGTGTTGGGAGGAATCATAATATGGAAACCAGCAAACCCAAAGAGACGATTTAGATAACAAGGTTGTAGATTACCCGGAATCCAAGTTGTGTGTCACAAGTTACAATGGCACGTGACAGAAAACGTTGGATTTCTTGATAAGTCACTTACCTTATATTTTATTTTGTTTAAAAGAGGGATTCGAGTATCGTTGCCAAGAATATAGTAACAGTCATCTCTGGTTATCTAGCTTTGTCTATTTTATTCAAATTTTATAATCAGTATTTGCAGAATTTCAGAGGACAGTGCTGTTCCATTTGCTATCTGAAGTGTTTTGAATACAATTGAGATAGAGGCGGGTGTATTATAACAATCGATCATGAGTTTGAGGGTGGATTTTTCTATCCCATCCTCACACCAATAATGGATTCTTTTTCTGGCTCACCAGTAAATACCGCATTTTTCTATTATAAAAAAAAAACATGAAAAAGGCTTCCAGAAAATCTTGAAATCGCTGAAATACGACATGGTGATGCCATTTTAACATTGCAATGACGTCACGGATCGATATGCGTCCAGCATGCCGCCAATGTGCTTCTGTTGTTGTTTTTTATCTTGTCCATGGGCAGGTACGGGTATGTGAGATAAAAAGAATCCATCATTGGTGTTCATTGGGGACAGAAAAATCCCAAACAGGGGGCCCACCATTCCAGTGGGAAACGAGGGTTGCCGAGTTTCCCACCGAAAAGTGGACCCAAGGGTTGGAATATGGAACCACTGAACAGTAACAGTAATTATCAGATTTTTTCTCACATACCAACTTTAGCGACGTACTGTATAATGTTGGTGACGTCACTTAGGTTGATGTTTACAGTCAATGACGCGCGCTGTACAAAGCAACTTGAAACAGCGAATAAACAGCACGTTAAACAGTGAACAAATGGTTATTTCATCAAAATGGATTTACACTAACTAGGTTATCAACAACAGTAAGTAAGTTTGTTAAGAAAAATTTGTTATCTATGTGTCTTGATCCACATCTGAATTAAGGGTGAGGTTGGCGCCGTTAAACCGGTTTAAGCCCTCCAGTAAAATATTTTACTGACCGTTCCAAGGCGGTTCTTCTTTTGTGGATCTTTTATGTCTTTGTTCTGTCTTGCGTTTGCTATGTCTTTGTGTGCGTCTGTTTATATGTGCTTTGTGGTCACCTGTTGGGAAAGGGCTGACCTCTTGGCTCTCGTTTATGGTGTCTAACTGTGAGTTTGACACTTTCTCATTGGTATCCTGGGTCAGGTGCGGTACTTGATTGTATTGATTCCTGATCCTTGCATCCTTACTTACTTTGTTCTTTAACATCGTCAAGACCCCCATCCTGGTGCATTCAGTCACTCATTGCCTAACACGTCAAGATATGTCAATCACAATGCACTTAACATGTTCAAAGCATTGAATAAATGCTTCAAGTAAAACAAATGCGCAATTTTACTTTATACCACTGTTTTAGGCCAACTTTTATAGCTGAAATTACAACATTGAAAATATTCCTGACTGTCTCAACGTCAACAATTCAATTTCGTTTTCCAAAAGAATACAGCCATGCACCTGAAATGTTCGTGTAGGTTATCCCGCATTAGCAACTGGCATCATGTGGCTTATCTCGTATTAGTTACATCTATCTCACATGGGTAGCGATGTGGGACAGATTTTTCCGACAGCGAGTCAACATAAGGATCACTCGATCTTGTATGTAATGTAATGGTATGTGAGAAAATTCTATCTGACAATAGGATGATAGGCCCGGCGTAGGTTTTTTAAAACAAAAATCATGTGCGTCGTTATTTTGGGACTGCATCAAAAATCCTGTCCGATTTCATGTGGTGATTTTGGCGACATCTCATGCCAAGCTGCTTTAAAACAAACACTTTTAAAATTTCTAAATGAAATCTTTGTATATGAAAATGTTTAAAAACGACAATTATTATGTTGTTGTGTCTGCAAATTTGCTGTAAGAACGCGTTTAAATCGGTCGGTTTTTAGTGCTAGACAGTACCGTCAGAGAAATGAGAAAAAAAACATCGGAAAGATAAAAAAAAAAGTACTGACGCACGATATTCAATGACAATAGCGCACATCGTTAGACAAGTGACGTCATTGGCACGTTAAAGTGATGTTATATGTCGCATCCCAGCGTATTTAGGAACTCCTGGGAGCCTTTAATTAAAACGTAAAAATGCCGTATTTTATGGTGTGCAAGAAAAAGAATCTATTATTTGTGTGAGGAAGGGCTAGAAAAATCCGTCCCTTGTGATCACCTTTTGTCATCACTCGGCTTGTTGCCGAGTGATGACAAACGGCCGAGTGATGACAAACGGTGATTGTGAGGGACTGAGTTTTTCTATATATATGGAGCAGCTTCCAATAGATAATGGTGCAAGTGCACGAGAATTCGGTATTACGAGCAGCAAAGGCTCTGGCTAGACAGCGTGCATGCCACGGTTGGCACAGTTTCCAAACAAATATTTTGGATTTAGATGAATGCTCGAACTAAGATTAAGACCCTATCTTCACTGGGTACGTCAGCAGGGGCATTTGCTCATACGAGACAAGTGCAGGTGTCTGGTGTTCTGGCCCATTTGAACACTGCCACCTTTCATCATAATAACAATGAGCAGCGACATGTGATTTCCAACAATGTGGCATTTTGACATGAATAGACACAGACAAGCCTGTGCAGCCTCCTTTTAAGGTTAGAAACTCCAAGTGAGGTTCGGTCAGTAGCTTAATACTCATAGAATATTCAAGCGACTAGCAAAGGCTCTGATCAGATTGCGCATATGCGCAGGCTGGTCTGAGGCTTTGCTGGTCGCACATTCCACATTGTTGGAAATCTCATGTCGTGGCTCATATTATTATTAAAAACCAAGAAAAGAAAAGAAACTTTACAACCGTGTTTATATTTATTTTGATTCGTTCCAATTTATTGACCATCATTAAATGCTTCATTTACAAATCCATTTCGAAACAAAACATTGTGCCCACGTGAGGTGGAGCAGCCAGAATCCTGTCTTCCTGGCCCTGGCCTATAGTCAGTTCTTTCTTGGTTAGTTGTATGACAGACGGGTACCACTACATCCCGAGAGGCCGCCTCTTCCGCCCATTTTTGAACTTCTCCAGAGCCAAAGATAAGAAAGACGATCAACCCAAAAGCGTCAATTGCAGCACAGACGTAGAATACACTTCTCCATTCATCTTGAGTGTTCTAAATATCAAGTGTACTTAAGAAATAAATTCGATTTTTGGAACGTTCATAAAATCATGAATACTTCGGGTCTCTTTGAAAGTAAGTAAAAGAGACCGGAAGTATTATATCATGATTCCATGAACAGACCAAACAATTAATGTATTGCTTATATTTACAATTTATTATAAATATCTAAAATATAGAAATCATGTATAATTTAGGAAACACAGCAGTTTTGTATTTAATATGTAATTGTAATAATGGTGTTGTTGGAGTGAAAAACGGAAAAGCAGAACAGCCGTTGTGAACACGGACAGCCAATGGAGCAAACAAGAGGCTTATTTTGCACATGCGACTCAGGTGTGGCTCGCTGTCAATCACAACACTAGTGTCACTTTTGGTGAATGAATTCGATGTTCGGAGCGTATTGCACGGGCAAGTGAGCTTGGCAACTGTCAATCAAATTCATATATTTCATGAGGTTAAATCTAAAGATTCATTAAAGGCTTGCTTGGAAATGGAAATATATGTTAATGGATGTCGACGCTAGAAAACCTGACTGTGTTGTATGCTAAAAACAAAGGCGTAGACCAGCATGTATATATAAGCAGCGCCTTTACTATTAACTCTCTTGCATGTCGTTATACATTTATTTTCAAATATCCGGTTAGTTTCTGTATGTGAGCAGACTAGTTTGGGTCTTACTTGTTAGAAATCCTGGAGACAGGTTTTTTAGCGTCAAGGCCCATTTATAGAACCTAAGAGCCAGCTGTTTAGTATAGATGATAAGCGAATGGTCATGACGAGTCCATGCATTGTCACTGGGGTCTACAGTACTCTCTCACACACATTTTGGATTGAAGTATTGACGATTCGGGGCAGAAACTAGGCTTATCAATTTTCGTGACAAATCACTTTTTGCTTATATAATTATAATGTGAGTATGAGCATGAAAAACTAGATTTTTTAACTTGATTACCGCTTTAAATGATTTTTTTTTAAAAATAGATACGGTGGATTCAGAGCACAATTTGTTTTTATTATCTATTTTAAAAACTTCATAATTATACAAACATTTTTGTTGGGTAACTCAAATAAACTTCTAAGTGAGGCGCTTCTCTAAGGCACAAAAGACATAAATGTTGGTGTATATAAGCTTTGATTAATAGAGGTTGCTTAAAATGAAGACACCTTTGTATTTTTTATTATTTATTTATTTTTTCTAAAAAATATTATTTTCTGTATTTTGCCTTTCATTTATCGATACTTGTATAAAACAGCTAAAAGTAAAAGGCACCTGTTTAATGGTAAAGTTATAGCACTTCAAAGACGTGTCTTAAAGGTATAAAACACTAGCACTCATGTTAAAACCTCTATGTAACTTACATTTGGTGTTAGAATCCCTGCTATAATTGGAGCAACCATTCCTGGTATTGTGGCTAAGGTATTGGTGATGCCAAATAGAACTCCAGCATGCCTGAAACAAATATATAGCGGAGCGTACGTGAGAACTCCTGGTATTGTAGGTAAGAAATTGGTGATACTAAATAGAGCTCCAACATGTCTGAAACAAGCATGTCTGAAACAAATGTATAGAGGAGCTTACGTGAGTGTTTCAGGTATTGTAGCTAAGATATTGGTGATACCAAATAGAGCTCCAGCATGTCTGAAACAAATGTATAGAGGAGCTTACGTGAGTGTTTCTGGTATTGTAGCTAAGATATTGGTGATACCAAATAGAGCTCCAGCATGTCTGAAACAAATGTATAGAGGAGCTTACGTGAGTGTTTCTGGTATTGTAGCTAAGATATTGGTGATACCAAATAGAGCTCCAGCATGTCTGAAACAAATGTATAGAGGAGCTTACGTGAGTGTTTCTGGTATTGTAGCTAAGATATTGGTGATACCAAATAGAGCTCCAGCATGTCTGAAACAAATGAATAGAGGAGCTTACGTGAGTGTTTCTGGTATTGTAGCTAAGATATTGGTGATACCAAATAGAACTCCAGCATGCATGAAATAAATATAAAGTGGAGCTTACGTGAGTTTTTCTGGTAGTGAAGCTAAGATATTGGTGATACAAAATAGAACTCCAGCATGCCTGAAACAAATATATAGGGGAGCTTACGCGAGTATTCCTAGTATTGTAGCTAAGGCATTAGTGATACCAAATAGAACTCCAGCATGTCTGAAACAAATATATAGAGAGGAGCTTACGTAAGTATTCCTGGTATTGTAGCTAAGGTATTGGTGATAACAAATAGAACTCCAGCATGTCTGAAACAAATATATAGAGAGGAGCTTACGTGAGTACTCCTAGTATTGTAGCTAAGATATTGGTGATACCAAATATAACCCCAGCATGTCTGAAACAAATATATAGAGGAGCTTACGTGAGTGTTTCTGGCATTGTAGCTAAGATATTGGTGATACCAAATAGAACTCCAACATGTCTGAAACAAGTATATAGAGGAGCTTACGTCAGTATTCCTGGTGCAGCTAAGGTATTGGTGATACCAAATAGAGCTCCAGCATGTCTAAAACAAATATATAGAGAAGCGTACGTGAGTAATCCTGGTATTGTAGCTAAGGTATTAGTGATACCAAATAGAACTCCAGCAT
Source organism: Loripinus fragilis (assembly GCA_964019695.1). Taxonomy (NCBI): domain Eukaryota; kingdom Metazoa; phylum Mollusca; class Bivalvia; order Lucinida; family Lucinidae; genus Loripinus; species Loripinus fragilis. The sequence continues at coordinate 21,816,203 of OZ026529.1, forward strand.
GTCTGACAAAAAATTATAGAGGAGCTTACGTGAGTAGTTCTGGTATTGTATCTAAGGTATTGGTGATACCAAATAGAACTCCAGCATGTCTGAAACAAGTATATAGAGGCGCATACATGAGTAGTTCTGGTATTGTAGCTAAGATATCAGTGATACCAAATAGAACTCCAGCACGCCTGCAACAAATATATAGAGGAGCTTACGTAAGTAGTTCTGGTATTGTAGCTAAGGCATCAGTGATACCAAATAGAACTCCAATATGCCTGTAAATAGTATATATATGAGCTTACGTGAGTATTACTGGTATTGTAGCTAAGATATTGGTGATACCAAATAGAATTCCAGCATGCCTGAAACAAATATAAAGAGGAGCTTACGTGAGTATTCCTGGTTTTGTAGCTAAGGCATTAGTGATGCCAAATAGAACTCCAGCATGTCTGAAACAAATATAAAGAGGAGCTTACGTGAGTATTCATGTTTTATTGAATTTATTTAACGAGTTGGGGAAAAGAGATAAAATGTGAGTCTTGTCGACAATGAGTTTAATAAATTCAATAATACAAAAGCGTGAATGTTAGATTCTATTAATCATATGGCAAATACTGAGATCTGGTTGCTTTACTTTTGTTGTGTTCTGCATGTCATGTTGCTGTTATCGTTCTTTGACTCTTCCTCAGTGTGCCATGGGATAGTATTTAGTTGTGGTATTTCATGGCCATACTCACTTACTTTGTGGTGAATCCAGGAAAATGGCTCTTAGCTCAGACACAGACAGAGCTAAAGAAAACACCTAGATGAGCTACATAGATCAACCACAGACAAGCCACTATTTTAAGTTTTTAAACCAGGGACTTCATTCAGTCTGAGATCTGACCTACCGTTGAGCAACTAAAGAGGAAACCAAAGCTATATACCATGATTCGGTCTATAACCAAGAATGCTAATTGTTGCATTATACTCATATTCATGATATAGCCATGTCTTTTAAAAAGTTGTTTGATCATGTAATGAATTTTCAAACAAACGAACCTTATCAAATTATGGTCAGGTCATATACATGAATAGCAATAACTAAACAAAGTAATTACATTTACCCCACCCCAGATAAGTAATCTTACCTTTGGGCATAATCAATATGATTGACAAAGAACCCTGCTCTCTCAAAGCCAGTGAATGTAACTCCTAGAGATAGGAGCGCCACAGCTAGTTCTCGCTGTTGACAGGAACAGAATCCAGTAGCAATCAAGCAGGACTGAGAACCAATAACACCTAATAGAAAGAGAAAATAATTTAAAATATTTTTAGACCATCCATATACTTTTACGTATATTAGCGTCTTCGTGATTTTCCCATATCTTTTTTGTCGTTTTCACAGTGCCAAAATTATTTCAGCTGCTTGCTAAAATAAATAATTTGGACTTTGTCAAGATAATTCTCAAATTAAATTCACTGGAATTAGTCGATACAATATAACAGAGAGTCATCTGATACCTCTTACATAGAAATGGTTCAGGACCTATAAAATAACAAAATGTTACTGACTAGACTGCATACTTCTATGGTCGCATAAAAATAAAACCCAAATGTGTAATATCGTTTTTTTCTATTTTAATGATGACCATATACGAATATATACATTGAAACAATTTAATTACATTAATGTGTCTATCCATGACCCTGAAGCTGCACACATATAAGTGTTTACATGCTTCACTATGTTCACAAATACTGGTGATGATTTTGCTATTCACAGTCTAAATAGAGGATCTTACATAAGTGCTCATGTTTCATTGAATTTATTAAACTAGTTGAAAAAAAGAGAAAAAATGCGAGGCTTGTCGAACATCTTATCTCTTTTTAGCAACAAAGTTAATAAATTAATAATAATGAATGTTCGATTCTATTTATGATATGACAAATACTTTGAAATCTCATTTCTGGCGTAAAAACGTTATAATTTTATCATTAAGTACCCAACGTTGTAATGTACGTCATAATCCCATAAATCTATAAACCACTAGTGGTTTATCGATTTTATTGCATGACGTTATTTCACTCCCAGACGCGACGTCCTATGATAAACTCCATTTAATTGTTTGAATTTTATAATTTTGCATTTATTTCACTGTAAATTTATTATATTTTACTTCATATATAACAGTCCATAGATCGTACTTTTACAGTTCAAATCTCATAGTTCACACTGCATACATTACAGAACATAATTTGCCCGCTGTTCAGAATTCAAACTTTACCTTAGAATGGATGGATGAACTAAAACACATTAAAAGATTTCACAATAAAAAGTATCATACAATTCATTTCTGGAAAATATACTCCTAGAATGCAAGTCAATAATGGTATTCAGTCAATAATGTTATTCTGAGGTCGTCATCACTTCATGTCCAATGCCTCAATATTCAACAATTCATTTATTATAAAATTTATCTAAACAAAAACCAGCAACAACAACAACAACAACATTAAAACCTTGACCATGCACTTTGGTTGACACAGACTTGACAGTTCTGCTTTACCAGACAACTAAATGATTTCATTCAGTTAAAAGAGATATGAATGCATAATGTATTTGCCCTTTCAACTACAGATTGCCCTTTCAACTGCGGAGAAATGGACAATCAAAACATTTGCTAACGCTTATTGCTAAACCAACAGCAAAGTCTTAAATTACCTGTATAAGATGAAACAGCTAATCTTGTAACTCTTATGCTGATGTCACTCACTGAATTATGTAAGGTTCATGCTGATATCACACATGATATAGAAAATGTCTCTGAAGTCCATTTTAGTAACTAGTATACGATATCACAGGCCATGCAACATAGAGGATCTTACATGAGTAATTTTAAATTGAATTCATAAGACGGTCCATATGGCGAGTTAATGAATTTAATATGAAATAATCACAAATGTAAGATACTGTTTATCATATGACCTGTAAAATGCAATTCTATTGTATACAGAGTAAGTAAGGGTGCAAAGATCAGGAATCCATACAATCAAGTACCACACCTGACCCATGATACCAATGGGAAAGTGACAAACTCACAGTTAGACACCACAAGCGAAAGCGAAGAGGTCAGCCCTTTCCCAGCAGGTGACCAATAGGCACATATAAACACAAGCTAACAAAGGCATAGCAAACACAAGAAAGAAAAAACATAAAAGATCTACAAAAGAAGCACCGCCTTGGAACGGTCAGTAAAATGTTTTACTGGAGGGCTTTAACCGGTTTCACAGCTCAAACCTCACCCTTAATTCAGATGTGGATCAAGACACATAGATTTTTGATTTGCATGAAAGACCCCTAACTTATCAATGCATCATCTCCTAGAACATATAAATCAAGATATAACGAGCAGATAAAGCAAATATAAGGACTAAACAGTAAATAAAACTGAATACCAGAGCAAAAGAAATCCAACAGGTAAATCCTGGTGGGCCTGACAAACAGCCAAAGCATCAGGCCCCTACTTCTATAAAAAAAAATGCAATGATGTCAGGGACATCGTCATGATGTTACTTGCACCGCCGAAAGTGTTATATAACGTATGATCATAACATTATTTATGACATAACGTTATCTACTGAATAATAGTAACGTCATATGATAAATGTAGTTACATCAGCTCAAGTTGATATGCTTCTGATTGAATCAGAAGATGTTTATTTATACATTGTATAATAATAAATGTCTTACAGATTGCTTGCATTAGTTTCCTTGTAGCTGTGGTTGACAGTATATTCCTTGATCTGAGGGCATCAGCAAGATGTCCAGCAAATATGCAAGCCAAAAACCGACCTATATATGGTATAGCAGACAAAGCACCATTCTGGAAAAATACAGATTAAATATCAGCGTGACAGCAAAACATGAGAAAAGCATGGTTAATGACAAACTGGTAGTCTAATCAACAAAACTAGGATAAAATCTAAATGCACATGATTTCAAGAGTTGCATACAACTATGTCATGATTATTGCAAGAGGTAAAAAATATGTTGTATCAATGTTTTAGGTCTAGTAGTGCAAACAGTATGACCAACTTTAAAGCTTTGTTCTATTATTCTTCAATGTTCAATAGTAGCTCAAAGAGCAATGAAATGTCATATAATTACATGTGTTTTGATATGTACTTTTGAAATATCAATGCTCTATCCAAAAGTTATGACCAAAATAATATAAGTATATATCATGAGTGTGAGGATGGAATATAAAAATACATCTAGGTGAAAACCGTTTGGCGTCAGGAGGCATGCTTGGTGATGACAAGCGTTGACTGATTTAATATCCCACCCTCACACTCATGTAGACTTTTTGCTCACCCCTAAATAGCGCGTTTATATACTCAAAAAAAGCTTGCCAGACCTCAGAATCTATGAGGGTTCCAACTTAAAGACTTATCTATAGATAAGAGGGTTGGAGCCTGATGTTTTGTCTGTGGTCCGGCCCAACGGGGTTTGACTGTGGGTTTTCTTTTACTCCAATATTCAGTTGTATATACTGATGACCCCTTATCTCTGTTTAATCTCCTTTTGAATCACAATTTGTATGTACTAGGAGATGATAAATCGATAAGTTATGGATCTTTCATGTGAACCAAATATCTATATGTCTTCATAAGAAATAAGGGTGAGGTTGGTACAGTCTAACATGTTTAAACCCTCCAGTAATTTTCCTGCTGACCCTTCCAAGGCGGTGCTTCTTTTGTGGATCCTTTTTGTTATTTGTGTTTTGTGCGTGTCTGTTATCCTTGCAGCCTTGTGGTCACCTGCTGGGAAAGGACTGACCTCGTGACCCCCCTGTATGTGATGTTTTCTTGTGTTTTGTCACTTTCTTATTTGACAGCCTGGGGTACTTGGTTGTATTGATTCCCTGAACTTTGCTCCTTTCTTACTCTGAGCATGCTGAGATGCAACATTATACTGACGTCACTTGTCTTCCAACGTGCATCTGTTGATTTTTTGAAATTCTCACAGGTTTCCCTGAAGTAAAAAATAAAATATAGACAACCATTCAATGCACTTGTTACTTCATGTGTTACTTATTTTGTTCATATTTCCATTCTGTGGTATGGAGAATATATATGGGCCAGGAAACGAGATTTGGTGCAGATACGTAAATGCTTCTAGTGACGACCATACTAGGGTATCCAGTACAGAGGTCCTTTTTTGGTCTGAGCCTTAATCTACATCTTTACTTTGCGCTTGTGAGCAACAAAGACTCTGGTGAGTATGTGCATATGTGTCTGGGCCTTCACTGTTTATTGATACGATAAGTATTGGAATTCCGTGTACTTTTCTATAAAGGTTTAAAGGAAGAACTAAATGACTTACCTGTTTTATATGAAACTTGAGAACTGTTTTCATAAACGATGGTATATTTGTTGACAAAGTGTAATTTGTCCAGTTACAGCATACATGTGCCACTATACAAGCCCAAACACACGGTGATTTTACAATATGAGCCCAGGGAACGTTTACATCCTGTAATAAGAAATGAGCCAGTGCATGAAATTTCCAACAATGTGGTTTTTGACATGTGTAGACTCGGACGAGCCTCTGCAGCCTTCTTTTAAGCTTAGAAACTCCAAATGGTGTTCAGTCAGTAGCTTAACAATCATAGAATACTCAAGCGACTAGCAAAGGATCTGATCTGAGCCTTTGCTGGTTGCACATACCACATTGTTGGAAATCTCATGCACTGGCTCAAATAGTTTCAAATACTGTATCAAGAATTACTAACCAAAAATGGCTTCTTTTTTCGAATGGATCTCATTCATGTTATATAGAGAAGGCAATGACTGTCAACGTGCAATATTGATTTGATTAGTGTTCGGTAAATTTATCTAAAATGTTATTTTTGTCTAAGGCTTTATGACAAAAAAATGTGTGTGCGAGGAGTGAAGGATCTCGTGGGTTGGTGCTCAACAATTAAGTAAGTATCTTAATGCCCATGTACTGTTCTGGGTAAAAATTTAGTTGATGCCCCTGATAGCAATGTTTACTTTTGAGTATATTTTTTAAATCTATAATAAAAGGGAACCACATAGGTTATCATATATGAGCCATGACATAAGATTTCCAGCAATGTGGTATGGGCGACCAGCAAAGCCTCAGATCAGTCTGCGCATACGCATTATAAAAAGATTGGCTATAGCATTAATGTATTGCAACAGACTGCATGCTTGGTAGTCAACCCAATCACAGTTGGCAACTTTGCTTTCCTCTTTAATTGCACGCCGGTGGGTCGGACTTCAGACTCTATGATGGTTCCGACTTAAAGACTTATCTATTGATGAGATGGTAGGGGCCTGATGCTTTGGCTATTTGTCGGGGCCACCGGGGTTTACCTGTTGGATTTCTTTTGCTCCGGTATTCAGTTTAATTTACTGTTGAGTCCTTATCCTTGCTTTATCTCCTTGTTATATCTTGATTTATATGTTTTGGGAGATGATGCATTGATAAGTTAGGGGTCTTTCATGCAAACCAAATATCTATGTGTCTTGATCCACATCTGAATTAAGGGTGAGGTTGGCGCCGTTAAACCGGTTTAAGCCCTCCAGTAAAATATTTTACTGACCGTTCCAAGGCGGTACTTCTTTTGTGGATCTTTTATGTTTTTGTTCTGTCTTGTGTTTGCTATGTTTTGTGCGCGTCTGTTTATATGTGCTTCGTGGTCACCTGCTGGGAAAGGGCTGACCTCTTGGCTCTCGTTTGTGGTGTCTTCTGTGAGTTTGTCACTTTCCCATTGGTATCCTTGGTCAGGTGTGGTACTTGATTGTATCGATTCCTGATCTTTGCAACCTTACTTACTTTGCTAGTCACTTGACTATTCTATGACTGCTAAGCTACTGACTGACTTTCATTTGGAGTTTTAAAGCTTAAAAGGAGGCTGCACAGGCAAATTGTTGGAAATCTTATGCCGCGGCTAATTTTATTATAAAGATTAGTTCTTCATGGATCATCTATAACTTAACAAATATAACTTTTTTATTGAATATTTCATTGGCAATTACTATCAAATTCACGCTGGAAATAATATTGAGCTTATTTATGCTCTAGTTGTATATTATTATGTTTCATTTACAAGTATTTGTTGTATGGTTTGTGCGCCTGTACCGAAATTTATTCCACGAGTTCATTTGCACTTTGTGCGATGTAAAACATTGGAATCTTAATAAAATCTGCAATTATGTATTTTAAAAGTCAATAAAAAGCTTTCACATTTGTAATTCATATTTTGGATACAATGGGCACTCAAGCTTTTAGATACATTTTTTTATATATTAAAATGTGTTAAAGAGACTAGGTCTGTAACTATGATCATTTTTCGAAAAAAAAAATTCTTTTTAAATCATTTGAAAAAAATAAAATTAAGTTCTGTTTTCACAATAAATATGTTCAGTGCAGCTGAAAACTGCAAGGAAAAGTGAACTATCTTATTAAAATAGGTGTTTTTCTCTAATAATTCTAGACAGTTGAGTTTTAACTTAAATGCTGTTGATTTTTAACTTAAATGCTGTTGATTTTTAACTTAAATGCTGTTGATTTTTAACATAAATGCTGTTGTTTTGATAGTGACAATGTGATAAAATTTACGAAAATGGTAAAATGTTTACCTGAATTTTGGTATTTTTACTGTATTCTTTAATAAAAGCAACGTAAGCACTGCATAATACCCCGCCACTGCTGGGGGCACCAAAAGTTATTTTGTGAGATATTTAATGCCTAAATAGCAACAGAACTGAGATAGACAGTGATATGACGTCCTTAGTCACAATATGTAACCTTTGATGGTCAACATATCTGTGAAGTTTCATTCAGATATTTCATATAGTAAAGGAACTACAGGTCAAAAACATTTTCCAGATTAATCAAGGGCAGATAACTCATGAACTGGAAAGGTAAGAGTGACGGTCCTTCGTTGTAATATGTAACCTTTGCTGTTCAACATATCTGTGAAGTTTCATTCAGATATCATAAACAGTAAAAGAATAACAGGCCAGAAACCATTTTTTAAAGGGAGAAAGGGCAGTAACTCCATCAAATGGTCGGATTTTGCTCATTAACAATCCCATACCACTCATCCCCAATAACAATATGTATGCAAAATTTGAAAAAATTCTGTGCATAAATACTCAAATTATCGATCGGAAACAGTGAGCATGAACTACAGGTCAAAAACCAATTCTCAGATCAATCAAGGGTGGATAACTCACAATCTGGAAAGGTAAGAGTGACGATCCTTACCCACAATATGTAACCTTTGATGGTCAACATATCTGTGAAGTTTCATTTTGATACTCCATATAGTAAATGAACTACAGGTCAAAAACCATTTTTCAGATCAATCAAGGGCGGATAACTCATGAACTGGAAAGGTAAGGGTGACGGTCCTTACTAAAAATATGTAACCTTTGATGTTCAACATAGCTGTGAAGTTTCATTCAGATATTCCATATAGTAAAAGAAACTACAGGCCAAAAACCAATTCTCAGATCAATCAAGGGTGGATAACTCACAATCTGGAAAGGTAAGAGTGACGATCGTTAGTCACAATATGTAACCTTTGATGATCAACATATCTGTGAAGTTTCATTCAGATATCATGAACAGTAAAGGAATATTCAGATATTCCATATAGTAAATGAACTACAGATCAAAAACCATTTTTCAGATCAATCAAGGGCAGATAACTCATGAACTGGAAAGGTAAGAGTGATGGTTCTTTGTCAGCGTATGTAACCTTTGATGTGAAACATATCTGTAAAGTTTCATTTAAATATTCCACATAGTAAAGGAACTACGGGTAAAAAACATTTTTTTAATTCAATCAAGGGTGGATAACTCACAAACGGGAAAGGTAAGAGTGACGGTTCTTAGTCACAATATGTTACCTTTGATGTGAAACATATCTGTGAAGTTGTTACGACATAAAGCCGGTCAGGAAGAAAGAGGGGAAATCTTATTGGAAAATTCCTTTATGCGATGACGATGCTACCAGGGAAAAATAATGCACACAACTAGCAAAAACTTTTCAGTACTTTATGTACTAAGAAAACATCAACAACACATTAATATACAATGACACCACCTACGCTGTTATTTCTGGCTAATTGACCATCCTATACTAGAGCAAGTTGCCACTCCAAGATCGTTTCAATTAGAACCAATCTTGGACTGTCCTGTTCTAGATGTACGTCAACTAGTCAGAAATAAGAGACGTAAAGAATATGATTAACATATAGCTTAAGTTCTCATAAAAAAAAACAATTGGGCCCTTTAATATTTCAGTTCTCGTATTGACGAGAAATCTCGAGATTATACGCGTCTCGCGAACACTATGTCTTCTAAGCTGCACGTGTGTCTACATCAGACCATCGGCGCTGAGGTGATCGAGCCTGTACTTTGGTCGTCACTGGATTCGCGTCATATTTGATACACGTACTGCTGATCGTCGTTCAAGACGTCAGAGTTTATATAAATAGGTCTTCCTGATCATATCCCCACGTTGGGGTGTCAGATTCACATATAACCATTCAAGCCGGTTGGCTTCCCATTCGATTGTGCTACGTGGTAACGATTGGGCCTTGATCCACGCTGGTCGTGGCCTGAGGGGGACAGCTAATATGTGCCCTCAGGTGATAATCAACGGCTCACCAACATTCAGCCTCCAACGTAGGAGGGGACACAAGAGACGATTCTGCAAAAAACAATCTATATTTAGAATCTCAGAATCACTCTTTTGCGTCAATAATGGGGTTGTTCGTTCAAAGTTCACAAAAAAAGAAATAATTTCAATGGTCTTACTCTTTTAAATTACATCCTAACCCTATAAGCGCGCGATTAGCCCTCACCTGTGGGTGTATGGCTAACGGCTCCCATGCGGTTAGGATGGATCGGCTCTTCTAAATATCCACACTTAAAATTATATAATAGAGAAGTATTTTTAGTGACTGGCCTATGTCAGCGCTAAACAATACCTCTTATGCCAAACGAACAAACCCATACGTAACAAAATTTTCTATACACTGTCGTAACGTCACCCTGGTTGAGACGCTATCGCAGCTGAAACATCAAGATCCCGTGGCCCTTTTTCCCTTCAAGGTCACGTTATCTAGATAGTTTCGAGGTTTACAAATACTGATACCAATTCTCTTAAAATTCCAGGAAAAAGGTTGAACAGTGTGGTGCCGACGTAACGTTTGGACGTTTACGTCGGACATCACCCTGCCCACGCACTAATTTCGTACATGTATAACGTATCAGTCGTAAACAACTAATTATGACCTCTCGGCAAAAAATATTTACATCAATATCGAGAGATTACATTCTGCTGTTTTATGTGTGTAAAACCGTACAATGCTTTCTTACATTTATTTTGGTGTAACACAATATTTTACATTTACTTTGGTGTAACGAAAATATTTTACATTTACTTTGGTGTAACAAAAAAAAATATTTTACATTTACTTTGGTGTAACATTACACCTACCTAATCTCTAAACATACATGTCAGCTATCAGCTTATTTATGTAAGTGTGTTGTAGTGTATGCACCTAACCCTTATTCTTATATGCGTCAGATATAACTCGAGGTGACACATACAGGTCGCTACAGAGAGTCGATTATCACTGGCAGTTAAATCGTCTTTCCAACAACGCCGTACAAAATCACAACAATTTAAAATCTAGCTGCTAAAATTGTTTTTCACCATCGGTCCCTGGTAAATCTTTCAGCATGCCACTATAGTTTTAGGTGCAGGCCCGACATGGCCTGTGACTACTTTTGTCCGAAATAACTCGACGAGTCCATCCGGACAGCTTTTACTATAGCCGCAAGAATGGTCCCAGCAGATTTTTAGGCAATACGCATGTGCGTAACTTCATACGCAAGTGCGTAATAATCGCTATTTTCACCGAAAAAACGGGACGTTATTGATAACACTCGAAAGAACTCATACACAGAATGCTGGCAGATTCAACAGACGACAAAATAGAAAACGAGTGACTTATTATTTCAATACAATGTGACATGCTAGAGACATCGCGATTCAATGCAATTACACGAATCGCCATCGCCCTGTCATGTACAATATCAACACAGTAACAATATATATAACTTCACGTACCTTTTATAATAATGAATAGCGTCTCTATATCGAACCTTTCATCGGTATGTTTAAAATGTCCCCTAATAAGAATGGGAAATTCCATCCTTTATATATTGAAAAACGCACAAGATTTCCGAGATATTCAAGAAGAGTAAGGAAATCGTGCAAGCGTTGATAAATATAGACACAATGAATTTCATCTCAGACAAACCGACCTTTTATTGGGACTATCAATAGAAAGAGTACCGTATCATGGTTTGAATAGGTGACCAGGTGCATACCTAAACCTCTGCGTATTTGTGAGTATACGCAACCATTGCTGATTCTGTTATTCCAGCCATTCTGTATCGTAACAGAAGTTATATTCAGATATTCCATATAGTAAAGGAACAATAGGTCAAAAACCTTTTTTCAGACCTATCAAGGGCGGATAACTCACAAACTGGGAAGGTCAGAGTAACGGTCCTTAGTCACAATATGTAACCTTTGATGTGCAACATATCTGTGAAGTTTCATTTAGATATCATGAACAGTAAAGGAATAACAGGCCAGAAACCATTTTTCCAATACGAAAAAGGGCAGTAACTCCGTTAAAAATGGACCGATTTTGCCCATTAGCAATCCCATATCACTCATTGCCGATAACAATATGTATGCAAAATTTGAAAAAAATTCTGTGAATAAAACTCAAGTTATCGATCGAAAATGGTGAGCACAGACGGACGGGCGGACGGACAGACGGACAGACACCGAAAGGTATAACATAATACCCCAACACTAAAGTGTGGCGGGGTATAAAAATAGAAACTTTATTTCTAAAATTAAAAGATCAAAAGTTACAGACTATGCAGCTAGCAGCTTTAATCGTTTTTCTTTTTATTTTAATACCCTCCATGTAACACATATCCATTCAACTAACACACACTCTCGGACCACCAGCGAGCCACCAGAGAACCACAACTCCAATGGCGTTTCACTATTTGACCGATAGTGACCTGCCCTTTTATGCTTAATGTGTAGGGTATTTTACCTTGTTATCCATATGAATGCCTGTGTTGTCTTCAATGTACTGTTTTTCTGCCTCAGATATTCGCGAATGGGTCCATGGTGAATCAGCAGCTGCATAGAACCATAGTGCTATCCAGATTACTCCCAATGCACCTATATAATTAACAAGAAACGATATGTACACCTAATACAATAACATTTACAATGCAACCTTCCCAGTACAGAATTAAAAATCGAGTCATTTTCGACCCACTAGTAAAATACTAGGCCTATTTTCCTGCGTTTTGCTGGCAGTGCTATGGTAAAGTCGTATAAATTTGGCTAGTTGATTGAATTCGGACAGCGACCTTGTTTCTTTCATATTTTAATTATTGGAATAAAAATGAATTACCTTTAGCAAACAGTGAAAAATCCTGATGAGATGGCTCTTAATACGGTTCATTAAGAGCCGTCTCATCTGACTTTCGCTGTTTGCAAATGTATGTCAGAATTTGCCTGCTACCCGAAATTATCTGATTTTACCCAAGTGGTTTGAGACTGTATCCAGACAGGGATTAAAGCTAAGAGGGCATTTTGGCCAGTGATTTAGAAGATGTTTCAATTTTAAGCTCTGGAGATCATTTTGTTCGGCCAGGAGAAACTAGTTTGGCAATGTTTGTAGAGGGTCTTATGAGAAACATTTGTGTGAAAAAATTTTTGAGTCTGCATTTCAGGAGTATAGGTCGTGTAAGGATTTTTTCTAATCTTTTAATCTGGCAGCCATTTTGTTTGAAGGAGCGAAACTGTTTGGGCAATTTTGGTAGTGGGTCTTAGGAGGAACTCTTGTTGAAATTATTTAAAAGTTAGATCAGCGGCTAAGGAGGAGATTTCATTTGAGCCGCGACATGAGATTTCCAACAATGTGGTATGTGCTACCAACAAAGGCTCAGACCAGCCTGCGCATACGCGCAGTCTGATCAGAGCCTTTGCTCGTCGCTTGATATTCTATGACTGTTAAGCGACTGACAGAAAATCATTTGGAGTTTCTAAGCTTAAAAGGAGGCTGCACAGGCTCGTCTGAGTGTACACTTGTCAAAATGCCACATTGTTGGAAATCACATGTGGCGGCTCATTTTTATATGTTTCAGCTTTTAGTTCTGGCAGCCACTTTGTTTTATCAGGCACTAATCAAAGTTATGTACTTACCAGTTAGATAGAATATGGATCCCCAGCCATTATCGAAACCATAATCACACAGTAGACCAGAGATGATGAGGGTCAACGTGCTGCCAACACCGCTACCTTAGAACGATATATACTGAAGGACTTTAGAAACGCACCACTTGCTAAATGTCAACAAAATATTTTTTAATTATATGAAAAGTAAAATTGACAAGTCCCGTCATTTAGTTTGCATTCTTTAAGAAAATTGTAAAGCTGTGGTTAATGGTTGCTGTGACCTCGCGATAATTCCCAGACAACCCTAATTCAAAAAGTCACAGTGTACCAATACCTTCCATAATGGGAGCAAAAACGTTTTCGAACCGATGTTTGTTCTAGAAAGCAAAAGGAAAGAAAAAGTCAAATCATGAAGCTAAAGGCCGTTGGCAACGTTCATTTCGTCAACATGACGTCATTTACCTTTCGACACAATTAGCCTTTTATATCCTAAGGAACATGAATAATCAAAATCTTTAAATGCCAACAGATACGCATCAATCCGTTGCATAAAAGACAAAAGTATCCGGGCATGCGCAAACGTCATCCACCTGTTATTGCAGTTTGAAAAAATAAGACTAGCCACACGCTGACGCCAGCAAAGAAACTCTGCACCCGGGAGTGTAATTAAACGATTATTTCTGAAACCATTCGTGTTTTTCCATTGGCTATGACATCTGGCTACTAGCTCAAAGTGTTTAAATTTGAATTGAGTTAAACTCACATTTGTCAGACGACAATTATTGAAAAACACTTACGTCAGTGTTACGTCAGAATAAACAGCATGAGCAATTCGAAACTATGGCAAAAAATGGTCTATTTTGTAAGGGGGTAGAAAATGATAATGGAAACATCCTTGAATCAGAATTATGGCAAAAACATTGAATGTATAATGGTGCCATTCTTAAGTCCCTCAGTAGAGTTGAATTAGCTCAAAAGATTGTAGACTTTTCGTATATACATGTAAAATAGAGTAGAAAAATAGAATAGGAAGCCAAAAGCATCAGCAGACGTAAACAGTGGGGCTAGAGGTTGATATTTTTCCCTTACTCATCATCTTCATCACAATTAAAGCTTATTTCATGCAAGCAGTGAAGGTTCATGCGCCTGGGGTTTCACTTCTCTAAAAATGCAAAATATCATCAAAATCTCATGTGCTGCCTTACTTGACTTGATAAAGAATTGCTGTATTTTGATAGCGACTACTTTCAACAAGTGCTATTATGTAGTGCCACACTAAGGACGTCGACATTGATGTAGCCATGTGTCAATTCTAACCACCTTTCAAATAATTGCATATACGTGATGCCAACATACAAAATGGAGTTTCAGTGCAGCTCTCATATTTCTCATCAGAATTCAACATGATGTAAGGGGGTGAACATATCAAAACATTATTGATATCGTGCACAGTGTCATAACAATTATATGCAGAATTTTATATGTGTTAACTTCGCGGTGCAAAAGGCACCTCAAAAAGTGTAAGACTTGTTCCACTCATATTGTAAAAGTCTAAAACACATATTAGAAAGTGTAACTCTAGCTACACTCACAAAGTATAAGAAACCTTAGAAAGTGTTCCATTTTTTATGACCACAGCTTACAATATAATCCACCCCTGCGAAGTGAACAATTTGTTACACTCACATTGTATAAGACACCTTAGACAATGTATCATTTGCTAGACGTACGTTGTAGCAGACACACCAGAAAATGTACCATTTGTTGCACTCATGGTCAATAAGACACCTGAGAAAGCGACTGTTTGCTACACTCGTGGTGTATATGTCACCTTAGAACATGTATAATTTGTTGCACTCATGGTCAATAAGACACCTGAGAAAGCGACTATTTGTTACACTCATGTTGTATATGTCACCTTAGAAAATGTATAATTTGTTGCACTCATGGTCAATAAGACACCTGAGAAAGCGACTATTTGTTACACTCATGGTTTATAACACACATCAGAAAACTACTATTTGTTACATTCACATTCTATAATAAACCTCAGGAAGCGTACCATTTGTTACACTCATGGTTTATACACACATAAGAAAGCTGCTATCTGTTACACTCACATTATATAATAAACCTCAGGAAGCGTACCATGTGTTACACTCACGTTGTATAATAAACCGATGGAATACTTACTTCAGATAGTTTACCATTTGTTTCACCCATTCTGTATAACACACCTCAAAATTGTAACATATGTGGCATTCACAGTGTAGTGCAGTTAGGACACATAAGAACCCTTGCATTTGTTTCTCTCACCATATGACCTCAGCAATTGCTTGCTTTCTAAGGTGTCTTATACACCATAACAAATGGAACTTTTTCTAAGGTAATTTACACACGCACACGCGCGCGCACACACACACACACACACACACACACACACACACACACACACACACAGCAACAACAACAATAAAAACA
Source organism: Loripinus fragilis (assembly GCA_964019695.1). NCBI lineage: Eukaryota > Metazoa > Mollusca > Bivalvia > Lucinida > Lucinidae > Loripinus > Loripinus fragilis. Next base: position 21,831,985 of record OZ026529.1, read on the forward strand.
ACAGCAACAATTAATATGCAACAATGCTATAACATCACTATTTAGGCGTATACATGATCACATTGTGAACTATCCAACATGTGGTCAGGAGGCCAATACCTGCATAACAGAGTGTTGTAAGTTTACTCCTCTCTAACAACGGCGCCCACCTACTCCACATAGAATGCATGGCTGGAACTGTCACTGCCTAGTTCAAAGGAAAAAACACGTATTTTGCACACGTGTATTAATACATACTTTATAGGAGAGACATTTTCATTTTCGTAGATCAGGGTTGTATATTTACAAATGTATCTACCATATGTTAAGCCTTCTTTGTCTATCAATTTATATAGCATTCACATCATTAGCCTTTAGCTCAGTCAAGACGTATAGCTTTGAATAAAGCAAAGTGAAGCCTTTTTAATATAAATGGGGAAAAGTGTTCGACAAATAAATTAATATATAAAATAATTCCAAAGGGCAGGTAGTCGGCGGTGGATTCTACCCTCTCTTTCTCTCTCTCTCTCTCTCTCTCTCTCTCTCTCTCTCTCTCTTCATATTTTTTTCTTATAAAAAGTTATTTTTGCACTTTGTTTAAACCTTTTATACAAATCAAGACCGTCGCCATGTTCAGGTAAATTCACGAATGTTTGTTAAGATATGCATTATTAGAAATTTAAAATTAATCTCTATATTGCCTGATGCTACACTCCAGGTTGTGTCTGAATCCGACGTATAGTTCGGGAGCAGATATCATGATAGCTTTCGAGGTGGCAATCTTTTGTGTCAGGACGGAACATTTTAGCAATTTGTAAAATAATAGTTTCAGTTCATGTCGAAAATGTGGAAAAGCTAACCAATGGTGTACTTGTAGCTAGAACGTTGAAAAAGCTACGCACATCAAAGGGAGATTACTGGATCAAGCAGTGATTCAATTCAATTGCGTCCCTTTTCATAATGGGAACTTCTCTTAAAAGAAAGAATTTTCTCCCTAGAATTTGCTCCAAGAGGGAGCAAATTCTTTCCTTTAAGAGCAGTTCCTTATGGTATTGAAAATTACTTTTATCACATTAGGTGATCTCCCTTGAATATTACTATTTTATTACGCACGTGCGTAACTGCGTAATGGGAGCTACGCCAATGATAACGGCGGAAGAACGATGAATAACAGGTCATACAATAAGTTGACCGCAGAGTTTAGTACAACAGATGCATTTAGGAAATCAAAAGAGTATGAACATCCGTTTCTAAAGTGAGAACAAAATACATACCTGCATAAGTCCTATCAGTGCTCTGACAAGACAGATCAGATACACGCTTATTCTTGCTGACAAAGGTGTCAAAATTGTCAAGATAGAGCTAACAAGTATAGCGTATCCAAGCACGTGTTTTCCTCCATATTTGTCTGCTAGCCATCCACCAGGAATCTGTGTCACAATATAGCCATAGAAAAAGGAGGCCAAAAGCGCAGATTTGACAGTTTGATCCCATTCAAATTCTGCTTCCTATAATAATAACACAAATGGTTAAATATAGAATTAATAAAGAATGAATGACGTCACACAATGATTGACAGAATAGTGAAAACAATTTGGGACTAGGCGAGAATATTAATTTGAGAATTTCGTAGTCTTTGAATACTGTCTTGGAATTCGTATTTATAGTATTGTATTTACCAATAAGTTCGCCCTAGAAAAAGATAGTCGGCTGCATTTCAATTGTGGAATTTGTTTTATATGTATACTGTTTATTACACTAGGAAAATAAGTGAATACTCTTACAATGCAAACAGGCCCAGAGTTTTACTAATGCAAGGGTTTTTTAAACCAATACAGAAATTATAACTTTGGTGCAATTGAAAATGATGCCACCGGGAATACGTTTGTATGGACAGTCTAGTATTCAACCAATGAGATTTTTCATATTTTAGCAAGTACCCTTTTAAGCTAATTTCTGTCTATTCCTGATTGGTTGAAATTTAGAAAGGTAAAGTGATATCATACGGCTGCAAGTATCTTAGTTGTAATGTTATGCTCATTAATACTGACCATCAAATGTTTTACTACCTGGCCTGGTCCCGATGTTATATTAGTTTTATGCTCAACTCAGCATTGCATAAAATTTATGCGACTGATTGGCTACCTGAGTTCTTGTGTCTCATCCTCTCGGTGCCATGTGTTGGTTAATGATCTGTGAATGTGTCATTTCCTCGTCATATTTGATCTTCTTTTCAATGTCATGCCATTTGACGACATATAATGTGAATATATAGAGGATATTTACTTTTTTGAGGTGAATACCAAATATATTTCATCGAGTGCGGTGAAAAAATCAGTATTTTTCACGAGTGCGTAGCACGAGTGGAAATGCTGATATTTTCACCACACGAGATGAAATATATTTTGTATTTGCCGTAAAAAAGTAAATTTTCTTTTTATTTTATACTCAACGGAAATACAGAAATCACAACCTTACTTTTTACTTGGTCGTTTCTCGTTCGATTTGACTTTTGCAGTGTGTTTATTGGGTATAACATTGGGTGTAAACGTAGTTTGCACCTAGAAAATGGCTTAGAATCATATTTTAACGAATGAAACGCAAGAAATCAGCATTTAAAGAAAGTCTATTGAGTGTGCTTTACGGTAGGCGTCACGTGCAAACTGGCGCTACGCCAGGTCAAACCGTGACGTCATTATGTTTGATGTTGACGTCACAACATGCGTAGCGTTATTTTTGACAAATATACTTCACTTAAAACCTCATGTTAAAAAATCCCAGTCAAAAAATTGCCAAGAAAGCCTTGTTTTGCTACAGTTCTGTTCTATTCTACAGTGAAAATATAAATCGTATCAGTCACTAGTGAAAAAATACGATATTTTTTTACTGTAGAAAAATACCAATTTTACTCACATTTGATATGCATTGAATTCACTGCTTGTGATAAAATAAATGGGCCTGTTCACAAAATATTGGTACTTTGCGCATTTGCTATTATAAGCGGATAGCAAAGGCGCTGACTAGACTGCGCGGATGAACAGGTTGGGTTGTGCCTTTACTGATCGCAAACCCCTGAAGACAGGTTTTCTCGCGTCGAGGCCCATTATGTTGTGGAATTAAGATGCACTTTACTAATACGTTCAAGTATGAGATGACAAATGTTTATCAAATAAACTGACGGGAGCACAGTGGCTTAGTGGTAGAGTGCTTGACTCGAGCCCGAAGGGCCGCGGGTTCGAACCTCACCGGCGTCACTGCTTTTGTTTGATTTGATTCTTAACGTCCCATCAACAATCTTTCAGTTAAACAGGGACGGGTCTTCCTGGGTTGAACCAGTACTAAGCTAGGATAAATGTGTCTTGCTCAAGGACCACAACGAAGTGACGCCGGTGAGGCTCGAACCCACGGCCTCTCGGTCTTGAGTCAAGCACTATACGCACTGCGCTCCCTCGCCGGCGTCACTGCGTTGTGGTCCTTGAGGAAGACATATTTATCCGAGCTTAGTACTGGTTCAATTCTGGAAGACCCGTCCCTGTTTAACTGAAATATTGTTGATGGGACGTAAAGAATCAAATCAAACAAACAAAACAAAATAAACTGTTTAAAATGCATGTGGCAGTTACTTTGTACTGTCAAAATCGCAGGATACGTATGAGGGTCATTCAATAAGTAATCGCCTACCCTACTTCCAATCAAAATAGATCGACTTTTCTTTTATAAAATAAATCTCTAGCAAAATACTCTTTGACCTAATGTTTGAAAAATGTATTATCTAATAATTCAACAAAAATATATAGTTACCATTGAAAGTGTGCTAAAATTACTTGGAAATATGCAACACTACTCATGGTCTGGATGGGGTATAATGATTAGTGAATAATGGCCCTTTTTTATAATGGATAGTGAATAATGAGCCAAAAAATAATAAATAGTGAATAATGAGGGCTTAAAAATAATAAAATAATCTTATTTTCGTAATGAATTGAAGGAAAAATAATGAATAGTGAATTATCAGATTTCTTTGCCACCTTTCTTACTTTTAATTAATGAATAATTGGTCATATTTTAACGAATAACCCAAAATTTTATTGAGATGAATAATTGAATAATGGGCTAAATTTTTAATGAATAGTGAATACCAGACCCCCCCATCCAGACCCTCACTCCTATGTTCAAGAGTCACTTTCAAAAGGCAAATTTACTTCAAACTAAGCTATATTTGAGACCAATAGAATACGTTTTCGTTTTTTAAAAAACAAGAATCCACTCTTGAAAAATTTCACAGCGTTCAAATTGAAAAGTTGCATATTTGAACATTTGAGAATTCAGACATTTTACTCTTTACTATTTTGACAAAACTGCATTAAATTTGGATATTAATTGATATATTACATAAATAGTTGGTAAAAGTTTTACTTTCTTAGAGCTTCCAACATGTCTGAAAAGTGTTATGCTCCACAGTCCTCAACCATAGTATTGTGATTTATCAAATTAAGCAATCTTTTCGTTTTTTATACCGTCTTGTAGGCGACAAATTTTACGTTTCGTTGATATATTACATACGCACACTACAATTTTCATACTAAAGATATTCATTAAAATAGTAATTGCACATGTTTCTTAGTTTGAACATTTATCACGGTTGTACGAGGACTGTTCAAATATGAAGGCAAGTAGCTTCATAACTTTCTTCACATATATGCTACGACAAAATGTTATACTTTTCTGGAAAGAACTATTTGTCATCTTTAAAATGGCACCAAACATAAAGAAACACTCACCATATTTCTCGAGTTACAGACGCTTATATAAAGGCCATTCCTGTATACTGAAGTTTTTCTGAAGCAAATTGCCATATACGTTTTGGTACATGTGCGGATATAGTGTCATATCTTTGTAAGTTTGAGACAAAATGGCACCAAATTTTAGATGCAAGTTTAAGATACATTGACAAAGTTTCTCGCAGGAAAAAGTTTATCAAATCCTGTTTCAATCTCGAGTAAACAGTCACGTTTGTGACGTCATTAATTTTATGATAAACCTCATTTTGAGTTATCTACTGGTGATGCAATAATGAACATCGCTGTGCCTTTCTCTTTGTGTTTTGCTTAAAACATGCTTAATATGTCATAAGGAAGTTTTCAAAACGCACCGTCCTCTATTTACAGAGTTATGACATTTTATATAATTTTTCACGCATGTTTCTGACAGACAGACAGACAAATACTTTTATTTAGGCTCAGGTCAAAACATAGACATAAGAGCTAATTACAAAATCACACTACATTAGATAAACAAACGAACGAGACATGGAGTGAAGCATTGGTAGCTTGAGGATTTTGGTCGGGTGCCGCGGCGTCAGCGCCAGTGCGACATCAAGTGGAAACTTGAAGTCGCAGTGTCGCTGAAGCTGCGGCGTTTAGATTGACGCGGGCACCAAATGCCCTCGTAGGGAGCTGGAACTGTTAAACACTATTTCAAGGGAGGCGAGTATTAAGCACATAGGCAATTGTTTGTATGCTTCGCTGCATATCAGGCACGTGCGCTACCATATTTACTAGCTAGCATGTATTATAATACAGATTACTCAGAGTGATCAAAATTCCATAGAGCCTTAAATATGTTCGGCTAAATATGTTAAGGTACTATGCTCAAATACTAAACCCATTCATTGGAATACAGAATAAACGTATGTTTTGAGATAAACAAGAGCTTTCAACACTTAAAATCATATTGCACTCAGAATGGCCAAAACTTTATAGAGCTTTAGCCAGTCTGAGTGGGATATGTTTGGGTGAATGCTTTAGGACACCATATACTCAAACACTTAACTCTTCAGTTATAAATCAAGAAAAAAATTTATATTGAGAAAAGAGAGTTTTTTTACCATGTCCAAACAATCATTCAATGTAAAACAAAATAAACGTATATATTTAGGAGTATTAGAGTCAGTTGGATTCATATTGCACTCAGAGTGGCCAAAACTCCCTAGAGCCTTAGCCAGTCTGAGTGGGATATGGTTGGATGAATGTGTTAAGGCACCAAACAATCTTTCAATGTAAAACTAAATAAACGTATATATTTAGGAGTATGAGAGTCAGTTGGAGTCATATTGCACTAAGAGTGGCCAAAACTCCATAGAGCCTTAGCCAGTCTGAGTGGGATATGATTGAATGAATGTGTTAAGGCACCATGTCCAAACAATCTTTCAATGTAAAACAAAATATACGTACATATTTAGAAGTATGAGAGTCAGTTGGATTCATATTGCACTCACAGTGGCCAAAACTCCATAGAGCCTTAGCCAGTCTGAGTGGGTTATGGTTAGTTGAACGTGTTATGGTACCATGTCCAAACACTTAATCTTTCAATGTTAAAACAAAATAAACGTATATATTTCGGAGTATGAGAGTCTGTTGGAGTCATATTGCACTCAGAGTGGCCAAAACTCCATGGAGCCTTTCTGCTTCTTAATGACGTGTTAACATCAATTAAAATATGTTCAATCTGTCTAGTCGTCAAGACCAGGTGAGTAATTTTATTGTAAATAATGCCTATTTTGGTAAAACTTAAAGTTAATGTTCAAATTTAGATTAAAACCGCAATGTTATGACAACAAAATTAAGTATAAGTTCTATTACCCCTTCACCTAAAGCAGTTTTGACTAAATAAAAATGCTTTTCAATTCAAGAAAATTCTCCGGTTTATCGAAGAATTATACGCTCGTCTATATCACTGTTATGTTCGAAGTATTGAGTTTGTTAGTATACTAAAGTAAACCTCATTTAAAGGGCTATTACTTGATAAGTATACTGTAATTTTCTTTAGGTCTGGCGCCAGTTTAAAGGTAACATATAATCCTTTATAGAAACGTATACCATTTTGTCGTAGCATATATGTGACGAAAGTTATGAAGCTACTTGCATTTATATTTGAACAGTCGTCATACAGTCTTTAAAGAGACTAGGTCTGTAACTATGAACATTTTCGAAAAAAAATCATTTCTTTTTAAATCATTTGTAAAAATAGAATTAAGTTATGTTTTCACAATAAACATGTTCAGTACAGCTGAAAACTGCATAGAAAGTGAATTATCTGATAAAAACAGTGTTTTTTCTCTTGTTTGTAATTATTTACGTCCCTCCAATAATTCTAGACAGTTGATTTTTAACATAAATGCTGTTGTTTTGATAGTGATAATTTGTTAAGATTTACGAAAATGGTAAAATGTTTACCTGAATTAGAGTATTTTTACTGCATTCTTGAAAAATAGAAACTTTATTTCTAAAATTAGAAGATCAAAAGTTACAGACTATGCAGCTTTAATAAAACATCTCAGCCAGCATACAATCTCGTGTCACTATCGGCCCGCCAGCGAAACGCCATTTAAAGTGGTGTTCCGCTGGCGGGCCGATAGTGGCCCACTTTCGTGTGCTTACTGAAATATGAATCTACCTCATTATATTGTGACTTGACTTTATACTCTGATACACACTCGCCAGTAGCATTGTTGGACGTGAAGTTGGACGTGGCGTTTGTTTTTATCATACATACAACAGCGACGTTGACGTTGTCTCGAAGTGAGAATGTCACACAGAATCCCAAAAAGCCAATATAAGCCAGGCGCCATCTCTGAGAACAAATAATTGGCACTGATTCGCTGGTCTCTAAAATGAAATGTAAGTACGCAGGAAGCACACCGGGTAGGCGGCAATCGATAACGACCGACGAACGCGGGTCAAAAATCGACAGAAACAGTGTTTTCGATTGTCATTTGTCGCCAGTCGGGCGACAAATGGCAATCAAAACTCTGTTTCAAACGATTATTTACATACGGTCATCGATGGTATTAACGTTTTCAATTGCCGCCTACCCGGTGTGGGAGGGTTATTTGAAATATTATACATGTCCCTATATCCCTTAAAGAGGGTTTGGATATGGTATAATGCTATAGCATTAACACCCATGTTAAACCTGATAGTTTGATGTCGTAGGATGCTCGATATCGAAGTAACACAGGTCATACTGATCATATTTTTTTGTGTTTGAAGTTCCATAGAAGTCTCTTCTATATGGAATAATATGATGAATCAATTGAACTTGAATTGTATCCTTAGAATTCGAATCCCTTTTTTGGAAAAGAGAGCGCAATTTTTTCGTGGATTTTTTTTAAGATTTTTTTTATTAATCTTATTTATGGCTGATCTTTTGTGACCAGTCATGCTTACTAAAAAAATCTAGATTTTTAAGGGGAGGGGGTACATGTATTTAATGTATGACGCATGTCAAAAAAAATACGCGTAAATAATACTTAAATGAATAATGCGGATCGTTAAAAGTTATTTACTCTATGTAATGAAAATGTACTCGTTTTATATATGGTTCCAAGCTGCGAAAAGCAACACTCTATAATTTCTTAAGTTTTACATTTGTAGGAATTTTACCACTTACCACATTTATTTTTGACAGTTTTAATAATTCTTAAATGTTCATTTTGTAGAACGCATGCTGTAGGTTAAATATGTCATCGAAAATTGTAAAAGAAAATAAAAACATTATACATAGTTTGCTGCATGTATGTGAATATTATGATGCAAAAAATGTATTGCAGTTTTCAATTTCCAAAACATGTAAGGCTGAAGAATAAAACATACTTGTGCACACGTTTTGAAACAATTTAAAAAAAAAATAAAAAAAACGATCGCAAAAAATAGTATGCTTAAGCCGTAACCTAAACAGGTCCAATAAGCAAATAATAAAGAGTGTATTACTGGTTTGTAGATTTAACACATTGTTTGTGATCTAAATGGATGGAAAATAAGAATACACTAAATAATAACAAAAAAACGAACCCGCCATTCTCAATCTGCATCACATATTTACGACATTCGCGATGTAATCATCCATTCAGGTTGTTACACTCTGCTACTGCGGATGCCCCACTTAGGCAGAATTAAACACATGTAACATTACAACACTTGTTATTAACATGGTAATGACACGTTTTTGTCCCACTTATAGAAACTAAATTAACAACAGCAAGAAAAAGCATTATTTGATCAGGAAATGGACTATTTCTTTATCAACCAAAACATACCTGGTGTCCGCCAATGATAAATATTTCGGGCATGTAATTTCTAAATGAATGATTTCAGTTATGCATGTAAAATGCTACTTCTACCATTTACGCCATATAAGCCTAGCGTCCTTTTTTGTGGGGCATAGGGAAAGTACAAACCTGCCGTTTGCTTACAGAATATTCTATGGACTTCTAAATAAAATGAAAAATACCACTCAACAACCCTTAACACAATATGGACTGGTCCAATTTATAAGAGTGGGAAATTCCATGCGGCTTAAATGTGTTTAGCTCAATGGACCCTGTTCAATAGATCGACTTCATTTTCTAATTCATTGTTGTTGGATACTAGTTTGTACTATTAGAATATTTTCTGAATGCAAACCATGAGGACGTTGATCAGGCACTGCCGTCTGTGCAGTTTGAATGGGGGCTGCACTGATTGTTTTTGTCCAATGAAATAGACGCAGGCTTATATGCGCTTTGTTAACCTCGGATACTAACAAAAAATATGTGCCTCTTTTCTTGCCTCGGAGGTCATTCACTACAAGCTGTTCTATGAGTCTACAATAAAGTTTACTCCAGCTCGGTTATGGTCCTTTGTAAGTTGAAAAGCAGTATTTTGTGGAAAAGGTTATGTCCGTTTGTAGCTAAAACCGTTTCAGATACATTCATGTGGGTCTTTTGTTTGTTCCTTGCTTTGATGTGCAGTACTATATTGTCCTATCTAGTTTTGCAATCACCTTGATGAGGAAAAGAGAGCTGGTTGTTTTATTTTAATTGTCTTTCTGATGTATTGTGACTGTTTATGCTCTGTGGCTCTTCTTCGCGGTATCTAAGATCCGGATGAAACCACCATACCAAGTAGGCTATTAAGCAAGCAAAATTAATTCACTAGAACGCCAAATAAATCCTGTCAAACTACATTGTATATTGCAAATTGTAAATCCAGCTGTCAAATAGAACGAACATATCAAACCCCTTAATCGCTCACATGACAGTGCTAAAGAGTCCAATGTTTAAAAGTGTTGTAGAGAAGCATCAACTAGTGACTATTTCAAGCAAATTGTTTCAATTCTGACTGTTGGTTTCAGAGAAGACGCTTTATTTTTTTAAAAAAAAGTCTCATAGATACATAAGGGAAACTAGTCTAGCCCCCTGGCTACCAGGTTTTTCGACGGATCAAATGTGTGTTAGCAATTTTTGTAGAAGGTCACCGCCAAATTATTTTGATTTCTAATAAAAAGTTTCAGAGTTGAAGAATTTAGCCATGTCCCCTAGTGGCCATGTTTTGACAGATCAAATTTATTATGACTATTTTGTAGAGGGCTATCTAGTTACCATTTCTGCCAAATCAATTTCAGTTCTGACCACTAGTTGCAGAGGGAAAGATGTTTAAAGTTGTTTTTTTACATAGTACATTAGGAAAACTGGCCACGCCCTCTGACGCCACCTTTTTCCAGTGACTTGGCAAAAGGTTTTGGTAGACTCTAGACCCAGTGATCATTTCTATCAAAGTTATTTTGGATTCTGACCACCGCTTTCAGATGAGACGTTTATTTTATCACAATAAACCACGCCCCCTAACGACCATTTCTTTGGCGGATCAAATTTCTTTTAGCTATTTTATAGAAGGTCACTTAAGGACCATTCCTGTGAAGTTTGGTTAAAATTGGCCCAGTGGTGTAGGAGTTGTCATATTGTCGAAGCAAATTGGTGACTATGGAAATTGACTGATCCCAATAGCTCACTTTGTGCTCATGTGAGCTAATAACTGCACATGATAAATTTTGATATTCCTTCCAAACCCAATGATCACGGTAACTCTGGTGTTATACCCCTATTCCACACAGGCCACGAATCGCCCGAATCGCCACGAATTGATTTTTTCTTATTCGGGGGAATTCGTGAGGTTTTATCAAAAAAAAATCTCCAATCGTGATGATCTACGGGTCAGTCCCGATTCAGATACGATGTCGTTACGAATATTCGGGGGAATCGGCTCAATTCGGTTGGAATCGCGCAAGAAGTCATTACGATTAGCAAAATAACATGAGAACATGCTGCACGAAAATTAAGGAATCAATTACGACTCAGTTAAGAATATGCCGAATGCAGCACGAATTGGGCACGAATTAACAGAAATCCGCGACGATTCGCGTGATTTTCTCTCGCGATATATATATAAAAAAGGCCCATACATGCTTTGGGGCATCAGTTCCAAAATGAATGTTCCTTGTAAAGCAGCAGTAGAATTGATCCTGCAACTTGAGTGTTGAAAACGGCTTCTTATGTAGCTAGATTCAAAACAACTACGATAAAGTCGACAGGCCCTGACCCAGACTCTTTGACTTGGAAAAATATGGCAGTTCGCCATTGACAAAATCACCAGACAGAAGCTGCCAAATCTGTTTCAACTTCTAGGACTGCTCACATGCGCGTGACGGGGTAATGAATCTTAGGGGAAATCCTTCTACTATCTCTTCCTTGGTTTTATTGCTTGGCTTAATCTCCCGATTCCCCACGAATGAGCTAAGAATAGCTATGAATGCCCCAAAACGCGATGCCCAAGAATGCCTTAAGAATTTGGTACGAATCACGCACGATTTTTCGAATCGGGGAATTCGTGGCCAAAGTTTTGAACAGCTCAAAACTTTTTAGCCGAATTCCCGATAGAACTCGCTACGGACTGTGGGAATCAGTTAAGATCTTCACGAACTGAGTACGATTCAGCCACGAATCCAAATATTTGCCAATTCGTGTCAATTCGTGGGATTCGGGGCCTGTGTGGAATAGGGGTATTAGTTTGTACAACATAAATTAGCTTAAAATCACATGCGATAGTTCTTCATACTATCGCATGTGCTTTTAAGCTAATATATTGATTCCCGAGAATGGGGGTAGGCCTACAAATTCAATCCTATTTAGGGTCCTACTTAACCTAGAGCACTAAAATTGGTGTCAAATAAAAGCTTTACATATGTCTTCCTGCCTGTGATCAGATGTATAAATCATCTAATTTGCACATTCATGAAAATTAATGAAACACTTAAAAAATGAGGTAAAATCATAAAACCCCCAAATATATTTCAGCACAAAAACATCATCAAACCACCATTGCTGCAAGTTTTTTATCATCAGTGATACAATTTGTAAGTCCTCTCATCCAGTTGTCCTATATGGAAATTATCCCATTTGCATATTCATGAACATTAATAAAAACTTAAAAATGAAGAAAAACATTGGGTAAACTAGCATCCAAGAAGGTAATCAGACCTACATTAAACACATAGGACATTGCATTATAGGTGTAAATTTGTGCAATGCTACGACTTAAATGCCAAGGAATATTGTCCTCAAAAATAAGTGCGCTTTGGTTATATGAAATTTCATGTTTCCATGGCAGCCCATTATGTGACTTTAAAGAATGGGGTGTAAGTACAAAAATACTCATATATCAGTAGTAACTCATCCTAGAATACTAAACTTGGTACCATATTAATCCCTCGACACACCAGTTTTATTTAGTGGTTGGGTATGCAAATTATCTAATATCCTTATTCATGAATATTAATGAAAAAGTGAGGATTGAGAGAAAAAATCTTAGAATAATTTAGGGGTGTACGAAAAAAATTACATGTACCAATGTCTTAAATGCCATGCGTTTTAGTGTATCAAACTTTATGCCAAATCATTGCTTAGACATTGCTATTTTACCTTAAGGTCAAATATGAAAAATAGTTAACATGAATATTCATGAATTTTAATGAAAACAGTAGAAATGAAAGAAAAATATCGAAAAATTGCGGAAAAATCAAGGGGGTGCACTTCCAAAACTACTTATATCTCAGTTGTTAAGTGCCCTATAGTACCAAAAATAATAAGTGAGTATGATCAGAAAATACCACAATCACAAACCGCAGACAACCCCATGGCACTACGAGTAACCGCGAGGAACCTTGTTTTAAATTAATGCAAGACACAGCATGTTTATTAAATGATCCGAAAAAAAACATCAAATTTCATTTCTCATGAAAATTGATGAAAAAATGATAAATTAGAGAAAACATACAGGAAAATTAAGGGGGGATACCTACATATAGAACATATTTCAGCACAAACACATCATCAGAACACCATTGTTGCCAGTTTATAGATCCTCAGTGATTCAATTTGATAAAATCTTTCATCCAGTGGTCCTATATGAAAATTATCTCATTTGCATATTCATTAATATTAGTGATATGAGTCAATGTCAAAATTCGTCAAAATTCTTGTCCGATTCATATCTTATGAAAACCGCTGATGTGATCATGATTTTTTTTTCTTCACACAATACTAATGATCATACTTAATAAGGCTAGCTGATAAAACTGAAAAATATTGGGTTGTAAATATTTTTTTTATTGGATTAATACCCCATTTTTTGGCATTTTTGCCCGTCCAACGGAAAAAATTGAACTTTCGACAAGAATTATTAAAAAAACTGTTATTTTCTCAGGAATTTGAGCTGGCTGTATTGATAAAAGCATTATCAAAGTAAATGTAGGAGGTTTCAATTTGTGATTTTTCATTACATTTTTTGCATTTTTTTGCCAAAAAACCTCTGTCCCAAGCGTTTATGTCAAGACCGTAACACTTGATAAATTGCAAAAATAATACTGGATCCCTAATGGTGCTGAATCTGGTTTTCTGTCATACTAATTTGACACTTTCTGTTTACTAAGAATACATGTGTTTTGTAAAGCATCTACAGAACTGGCAAAAGAAAATACTGTTTTGGTGAGTGAAATTTTTATAGTATATTTTTTTTGTGTCAAATGACCGTAACACAAAAATGGACAATGGAATTTGATGAAAAATTTCTGGTTTTAATATCTTGACCAAATAAAATTTCTCAACAAAAAATCACTCTTGTTGTGATGTTTAAGGGAGTAATCATTATTTTAGGTAAAAAAATATGTAGAATATATCAATACCGTAACAGTCAATACCGTAACGATGAAAATGTTATGGTATTGACACATCTTGTTATGGTTTTGACTATTGCTGTCAAAAAAGTACAGTTTTGAATGCAAAGATCTTAGTTTTTAGTCAAGTTTATTGAGTGAATTTATGATAAGAATGCTTTATCAAATTAACACAAGCATAAAACACAAATTGATAGATGAATTTGAGTATAAACAGTTTGTTACGGTATTGACATATTGTTTTGTCTTCAGGCAGGGTTTGTCAATACCGTAACGGTTTTGTCAAACCCGTAACAATATTTTGAAATAAATGCAATCTACCATATATTCCAAAATTCTTTCTGTTCACATGTGTCAATAGTATTAACATTGCAATCTGGTCAACAGTGCTCTACACCAAATCTTAAACAGAAGAATTATGCTAGCATATATTCTTTAAAGGTCAATACCGTAACATTTTTGTCAAGTACCGTAACAGTGATATTTTTGGGAAAAAAGTATATCAGACAGAAACAACATGTAGATTTTAAGTACCTGATCAATTCCTTTGGTGGATTACAATCATACCAAAGCATTGTAATCTTCTAGAAATGTGGTTTTTGAACAAAATACTGAGAAAATAGTATGCAAAATCACTTAAAAGATAAAAAAAATGCATTTTACGTTTGCTCATTGTCATAAATAATCATTTTGTTCAAATTTTACTTTTGACACAATTAAACACATGATTTATTTAACTTATCCAACGCAGCAAAATAAATATCCATGACGAGATTTGAAGAAAAAACAGGAATTAAAGTTTGTTACGGTATTGACATTTTATCTGGTCATGTGATCTTTGAAACTTAATTATAAGGATCTGATTGGCTGTTAAGGTTTCTTTTCGCTTTTCATAGTATTTTCAGAAACAGCTAGTTACTTTCATGAAAAAAGAATATCATTTTATTTAATTCGTATTTTTCCTTTTACTTCTTTCAAAATTTGACGAATTTTGACATTGACTCATATAATAAATGAGGGAAAAGCCATGGGTAAACTATAGTATGCAAGGGGGTAATCAGACCTAAATTGACCACATAGGACATTTCATTATGGACGTAAATTTGCCCAATACGAGGGCCATCCAATAAGTTCTGACAATGACCTCATAAAACAAAACCTATTTCTCTAGGACCTGTTTCAATAATCTTCACATGTTATTTAGAATATAGGGATTTGAATTACGTGCTCAAATATTTGCCATGTTGCAATCGTAATGGTTGCTAGACAACCAAAGAACACAAGGTAAAGGGCCATAGACGGGACATTATACACTGTATACAGGCCCAAATTTCTAAGAAATTACAAACTCCTCTTAAAAACTTTTTATGTTGATAAATGAAGACATTATGTATGTTGATTCTGAACATCATACATAATGGTTAAGCTTGTGACTGTGGTGCTAGCAGGATTTTGTTTATGACATGTCACTGATTTTGCAAGAAATATTTTACTTAAAAATGGGTAGTACTAATAGTGTATATTTCTATATAGCAATTATTGAAAGTTAATATTTTCTATGGGTTAAGAAGACTATAGAACAGATTCATCGAAACATGTATCTATTAATACGCAAATTGATCGTAATGGCTTTTATTAAGTGTTTAAAAAGTACTATTTATTAATTAACGTTTAAAGTGAGGCAAAAATGTATGTTGTTGCCTTGCAACCAAGAACGTTCAAAGCAACTAGGTTAATGTCATTGTGGCATATGTTTTTTATGGATCAATTGTGTATTCAGACAACATCACCAATCACTAATATAACTTACCAAAGATACATACAGCATCTTTATCTAACTCTACCCCCAGCAGAAATTAGTTAAAACGTGATTTTTCGTGGTCATGCACTCTCATGGTGTTGTCTACAAATTTGTATAGCATAAGATCAGGTCATGATAAAAACTCCAAATTTCAAACATTAATAGGCAAAACCCACGGCCACATGCAATTGGTAATATAATTCTGATAACAATAACAGTTTCTGAGATATGAGACCATTGTCAGAACTTTTTGGATGACCCTCGTAGGACCACTTAAATGCAAAAAAATATTGTCCTCAAAAATAAATGCTCTTTGGTTTTTTAAATTTCATGGTTTCCATGGCAACCCATTATGCGACTGTAAAGAATTAGGCTGGGGCCCAGGGTGAAAAAAATCAAAAAATGGTTACCTGGAAAGTAGCATGGTTTGTTATAGTATAATTTTGAAAAAGTATATATGGTGCATACGAAACCACTGTATAGCAAACTTCTCGGAATTGCATAACGCCACTAGAGCTAATAAAGTATGGTAGCCCATGTGCGTCATATGTATGCCGGTGTTTAATACAAACGCTATTATCTCAGCAACGCGTTATCAAATTGAAATCAAACTACCTTTCAGGAATGACAAAGTGTTTGATTTAAAGGTTTTGAGTATTAGTTTTAATTTCAAAGAACTGTGGCTTTAGCATTACGCATGCAATGCTGTGTACCATATGTAACCAGATAAAATGTAATGTTTCGTTTTCTCCCATCTGTATCTGCCTCGACTCAATTCAATTATTTTCACACAAACACATCATAACTGTCCAAAGATTACATTGCTGCCTGTTTGGGTGAGAGTTAATATCCAATATGGCTGCCGTCGCCATAAGGTATGAAAACTATTTTTGAGGATCATTCCTTATCCTACAAACAGGTCACGTTTAGAATGCTTGCGTATGTAGTGGGACGTCCGTGTGCCTATTTCACAACACAAAATTTATTGTTACGTAAGAATGGACACTTGAATATGAGCACATAGGCTGTAAAATAGATTCGCTTTATTCAATACATTGTTTTGGCGAACCAGAAGGGTAGATATGCAAAAACACATTACAATGCTAAGTACACCCTGAACGGCTACTTACTTTTTTCTAAGTACGCGATAATAGCCTACATGTAAATTAAGTTGATAAAGGATGGCATCAATGTGTTTCATTACATAGTTATTGGGCGAAAAGCGTGAGAATATTTTGACGTTTATAATCGGATGACCGAACACACGTGGGGGGCAATGTTGGTGGCTTACCTGTTGGTCTTCTGTTTGTCCTGTCACACTATACATCAATTGAATTTTATATATACATGTAGTCTTTAGTTTATTGTTAAGGATATATTAAATGTTATAATGTAGAATGCCAATGTATTAAGTGTTTTATAAAAGTTTAACAATCACAATAGATTGTTCAACTGACCCTATGTTATTATGTACAATATCACATTTTCTATAAATATAGAGGTTTGTGGTCAATTTATTTATGAATGTTGTTATTTCCATTCTCTTGAAATTAGCATTAACTGTAGTTAAGGATGTATTTTGTGATGTCAATTGTGTTAACTGTAAAACGTGTATGGTATTATGCTTCATTTCAGTCAAGTGACACATTAAAGTCCTCAAAGCGAATCTAAAGGCAAAAATGATAAATGCTTATTTTTAACACCTTCTATAAATCTGAAAGAAAGTACTTAAAACAATAACAGTGATGATTGTTAGATACAACATTATAATCCCCTTCCTAAAAAACTGGTAGGAAACCTTTACTCGTAATTATAGACGGTTGCCTAGCAACAAGACAAAATGGACTAATTTGCCATACCTGGTATAATTAAACAGTCACCATGACAACTAGACTTTTCATACTTGCATACTGTTATGACATTACCTGAACGGCATACTGATGTATCCATATATGGATTTATTGAAATTTCTTCCAATACCAAAGTATATTAAAAATCATCATTTTAGATTTCAAAAAATCAAAACAAGGCATAAACAGTTCAGTAAGTTTCAGAACCCCCACAGCAGCATTTGGATGCACAATATTAACTTTCCACCCACATTTTACTTTTAAAAAAGTATGCATAACTGAATGTCTATAGTATAGTTTGAAGTACATACATTACTTGTTCACATCTTAAAAGTCATATCTGACTCTCCAACACTCGAAGTTTTGGGAGTCTGACTCATGAAAGATTTAATTAAAATTTATTTTATGAATCATGCAGTTTTGTAAGCTTGAGGTTTTTTATTTGGCATACTTGTATGCTTTACATGTATTAACAAAACATTTTGCAAGGTAGCAAAACTGTTTAAAGATGTCAAAACATAAAAACAAGTCCATTAAAAATAAAAAGAAATCTAAAAATGAATACAATATGCAAAAAGGGACAAAACAACTGGAAAGAAAGAAAAGTAACAAAAAAGAAAACAAAAAAGAAAGAAAATAGTAAAAAGAAAGAAAATGGGAAAGAAAAAAGACAAAGACGAAACATAAATAAAAACACAATTAAAAACTATGGTGGGGATATATAATGCAGCTGAAACTGGTGCCATGAAATTGGTTTAGCCATCCAGTAAAATACTTTTACTGACCTTTCGAAGGCGGTACTTCTTTTGTGGATCATTTTTGTTATTTATGTCTTGTGTTTGTCATGCTTTCGCATCTGTTCTATGCTGCCTTGTGGTCACCTGCTGGGAAAGGGCTGACCTCATTTCTCTTGTTTGTGATGTTTTATTGTGTTTTTGTCACTTTCCCATGTGGTAATCTGGCTCAGGTGTAGTACTTGATTGTATCAATTCCTGATCTTTGCCGCCTTTCTTCCTTTCAATGTTGCAGCTTACGACATCAGTAGCCCATAAGTAACGTATACCTATTATAACTTTAATTTCTGTTTTCTGTTCATGAAATCTTCCATCACCGCCGATGATGACTCATGGAGGATTGCAAATTATTAGTTGTGGGGGTTTTCGGTAGAGGGTCACTGATGAAGCCTTAATGGCAGAAACTAGCTAGTCTGGCCCAGGAAATATGCACACTCTACAGTTCTGTAGTTTCAGTTCTTTGGTGCAGTCTTTCCTTCCAAAGGATACCCCTTTTAAGAACATATTCAGTGAATTTATACGAGTATAGTTACGCGTAGCTGTGTTTTTAACCTGAAAACACACACATTCTTTTCAGTGATTTGTGGTGTAAGTTTCTTTATTCGTGTCATATGCATTGTTTACATCTGTTCAGTGCTTACTGGCAGCATAATCACCTCGTTATAAATTGTTAGTTATAATGTTTCTTAACCATGTTTATTATACAAGTCATTTGGATATAGTTTTGTATCCTCTTGTAGCCTTGTGTGGGATGATTGTCACGCTCTTGGGCTCCTCTGTTTCTTTTTTCTTCTTTTTGTTCATGGGGTTCCTATGTTTGTTTTTGCCACATGTATTAACTAATGAGTGTATTATTTCTATTTTTATTTTTAGTGTTACATGCATATTTGTCTCTCAGCTTATGACAAAATAATTTTCAGATTCCTTTTGGTAATGAAGATTACTTAACAAATCGAAACGAACAAAGACAAGCTTTGACTAGCATAGACAGTCTGTGTTTTCAAGCTAGATTTGAAACATAAGGCAAATCAAAATATGTTCCCCCCTCCTCATAACATACAGTAGTATGTATGAAACAGAATAGATACCATTAACAATTTCATTTGCTATGATAACATGTTTAACAACGCGTTAAAATCATTATTACGATTTTTAAAAGAAAACGGCTTTCCATACAAATGTTGCATATACGGCAATTCGCAATTCGCAACCAATTGCTATACAATGATTTTGTATTACCGAATGTTCAAATATTCTTTGTGCAACAAATCAGTTTTGCTACTTTAGTGGTAAGCATTGATGATTTTTTTACGAGAAACGCTGGTCTGGGCTACAGCCTAAATGGGGTTATACGTACAAAAATACTCACATTTTAAAAACATCTCATCCTAGATTACTAAACATAGTAACAAACTAATCCCTGAACATAGCAGTTTAATTTGGTAGTTAGATATGCAAATTATCTAATATCCATATTCATGAATATTAATGAAAACTTTAGAAATGAGAGATAAAATCTCAGAAAAATTAAAGGGTGTACGTATAAAATTAACAATATCTCAGCTGCTATCAAACTTGGTGCCAAACCAATGCTTAGACACGATACTTTTACCTTAAGGTCAGCTTTGAAAAATAGTCTAAATTCTAGTACAAACAGAAAAAAAATATGAAAAATCACGAAAAATCAAAGGGGAACTTACAAATCCAATAATATCTCAATTGCTAAGTGCCCTAGAGTACCAAAATTGGTTTTAAACTAATGCTAAGACAATAGTTTGTTTAACAAATTATCAAATTTTAAAATGGTCACATTATAATACTCATGAATATTGATGAAATCATGAGCATTTTGAGAAAAATACTTTAAAATTAAGGGGAAATACCTACAATATTACTCATATCTCAGCAGTTTATAGCCCTTACGTAGCAAACAAGGTGCCAACTTATTGCTATGACACAGCCCTTTATCTCAATGGTAATATTTGCCAGTTGTCTCATTTACATATTCGTGAGATATAATATAAACATTAGAATAAGGAGAAAAATTGCCGAAAAATGAATATGGTATACCTACAAAATTACCAATAACTTAGCTGCTAAATGCCCTAGAGTAGCAAAGAATATACTTAATTTAAATTCATGCATAACTGTTTTACCTAGTGAGGAGATATAAGAATTAATCAATTTGTTTCAAATCAATATTAATAAAAACTTTAAAAATACAAGAAAAAAATGTATACAAATTGATAGCAGTGTACCTAAAAAATTACTCATATCTCAGCTTCTATAAATCTTATATTTTTTTCTTTTACTCAAAAAAAACTTAGGATTATGCTGTTTGATATGGTACCAAGCTTGCTACAATAAGGCAATTAGAAGCTAAAATATGAATCACTTTGTAGGTATACCCCCTTAATTTTCCTGTATTTTTTCTCTAATTTCTCATGTTTTCATCAATATCCATGAGAAATTTGATAAGTTATGAATTGTGTCATTTTGGTAAACATGCTGTTAGTTCGGCAGAATTTGGGTGAATTTTAGGAGGACCTGGAACTTGATTTAAACTTTTTTTCTTTGTTGATTCTGGCAGTGCATATATTGTCCTTGAAGAATCCGGGTGATGCCACTCTGGCATCGTTGAGCATTTCGATATATCCAAGATTGCGCCCGAGATGGAGGACAATTATAAGAGAAAAATTTGTGCGATATGGAAAAAAAATGTCTCAAACCAATTTGCTTTCTTAAATTGTTAGCTATGAAGTTGGAATCTAGTCGAAGACACTTAGCCTGTAACCAAATAAAATATAAAATAAGAATGCAGACAATATGGCCGCCAAGATGGCAGTTTTTTTTTACAAAAGATATAAAAAAAAATCTTCCCTGAGACCAGTAAACTCCAGGGATTTGAATGCAAAATTCTAATTTTACTGATTCTTGAATTACAGACAACTTCCTTGTAGCATCCAATTGATTGTTATTCGTGCATCACTCAGAATTTGATATATTCAAGATGGCGTCCAGGATGGTAGCCGACAAGTTTACAAACCAGCGGGAGCAACACCTTACCTGTAGGCATGTCTGATGGATTTTTAACAGACCACATGCCTTGCCTGATGGAGAAGCACCACAAATACACGCATCTGAATAAATGAACCCAGCATGCATGTCTGATAGAGTTGTACTGTACAAGCAGACATATGTGAGTGTGGCGCCGAATCAACAGACATCTGATGTAATGGCACCTCTGTACAGGTAGCACCAGACTTGTAACCATCCTTCTCCCATCGTAAAATATGGCAACAGACCAGCAGGCATGACCAATATTGAAGTACCATGCCAACAAGCATGGCCCATACTGAGGCACCACACCAACAGACATTGCTGATAATGAGGTACCACGCCAGCAGGCATAGCCTATAGTGAGGCACCACAACAGAAGGCATGGCCAACACTGAGGCACCACATCAGAAGGCATTACCTATAGTGAGGCACCACACCAACAGGCATGGCTGATAGTTAGGCACCACACTAGAAGGCGTGACCTATAGTGAGGCACCACACCAGCAGGCATGGCTGACAGTGAGACACCATACCAGCAGGTATGGCAGATAGAGAAGCGCAACGACAGCCGACATGCAGGATTGAGAGGCAAAACATTGGCAGGCATGCTGCTTGAGTGGCAACGGTCCAGCAGGCATCCATCTTGCTGCAGCACTAAACCAGTAGGCATGTTTGAACAGCAGCGGTGTTTGTGGCAGTTACACAAGGACAGCAGGCATATATACTTAAGGACTTTGAAAACGCATCACCTAGATTAAATCCTTTATTTCACAATCCCTGAGAATGTCAGCGAGATAATTGTTATTGCATATCATAGTCTGACCACCTTGTAGTGTGTCCTAGAAAATTCGTGGCTGTAAATTTACTTTAAGGTATTGAAAAAGTATCCGTTTTAAGACAGGGGTGGTCGATTTTGAAGGACAAAAATTCAGATGCAAGTTAACACGCGTTAGTTTTGATTCCTGACTCAACATAATTGCGTCCTTTGCTTCTTTCACGATTGCACATTCATCATTGAAATCTTAGAAATGAATTGACATTCCGGTATGCTCAAAATTACGCCCCTTTAAAATACAGACATACCCCACCCACCCTGATTACTATAGTAAAGTAATAAAATTCAACGTCTTGGGCCTTTTAAAGTTTCTTTTTTACGTCCACTTTTATTGGAAGAGGCTAAGGGCATACACAAGTCACAGATTATGCATAAGCTACGCTTGTATCACGTGTCTTTTGTATTGTGCGAGTGACGTTAACGTAAATTTTTAAGACGTTCTCTATCACATGGCAGCATATCTCCTGCCATGATTTACGTCAAAACGTCTTCTCCACATGACTGCCAGTGTATCTAGTCAATATCAGTAATGAAAGTGTGCATGAAGGTAACTTATGGAGATGTTTCTAAAAAGGAGCTATAAATTGATAATCAAATTTGACGTTTATTTTCGAAATATTGAAGTTATCAATTACTTTAAATTAGACAATGTCTTTACACTCTTTTGGTGATATGGTATTATACACCCCACAGTTTAAACATAAAAACTAATCAAAAAGCTTCATTTATTTGTGCAGATAGGTGCTGGATGCTGTATGTGCCCATGTGACATCATCAGCAGCGTCGCGTGATAGTGCAGCCAAATAAACGACTGATTCATACCAATTCTGGGTTGTACATTAAAACCTGCGAGTAACTTTTCAATCACATATATAATTTGCAAGAAAAGTGCAAAAACATGGTGATGCGTTTTCAAAGTCCTCTAGTATATGTTGCAGCTGCAGCGACATATCAACTCTCTTCATGGATTGGCACTGGACCAACAGACATGTATGTTGTATTGACAATGTAACAGTCTTGTCTGATAAAGTTTTACATTGTTAGTTGGCATGTCTGATGGAGGGGCATCGGTCGAGTAGCTTTTTCATTGATTTTCAATGGACCAGGAGGCATGTCTGATTGAATGGTACCAATTCGATCCGCAGGCATATTGAAGATTGAACAGAAGTCATGTATTGCCACCAGGTCATCAAACATCCTTACAATCACACGTGTTTAATTATATGGTACTGAACCCGCACACATGTCTGTTAACTAGACTCAGGGCCAGAACTCATGTGTGTTAATTACATCGCACCAGCAATAATGTACGTTATAATTTCACCCAACTAACAGGAATGTTGGGTACTGTTGCACTGGATCAGCAGGCACGTCTGTTCAAGTTGCACCCAGCCAGTGTGCATGTCTGTTCTATTTGCACCAGACCAGCAGCCCAGCCATCAGTGTCACAGGGTCAGCAGACATATTTACCATTATGCATGTTTGATTTTGTGGCACATGGCCAGCACATATGTCTGAAACCAAGCAGTTTGTTTCTGTAACAGCTTCATGAGACTAGCAGGCCTGTTATAGTACCCATGTTTTAAACTTTGCTCTTAACCAGCAGGCATGTTTGTTACAGTTGTGCCTGACCGCCTTGCACATCAGTTACAATTTATCACCTGGCACGTCGGTTACAATTTCACTCGACCAGCATCCATGTCTGTAAGAGTTGCATCTCATCAGCAGATATGTTTGAATCAGATGCAACTGACTTGCAAGCATATCAGTATTTGTGGGGCTGAACCAGCAGGTATATATGTTACACTTGCTTCAGACCCGCCGTTGTGTCCCTATGCTCTTACCAAACGAACTGGTTGGTAAGCACAATTGCACCAGACCATCAAGCATGTATGTTACAGTTGCACCTGACCAGCAACCTTGTTTTTATAAGTTGCATACTATCAGCATCAGCATACATGTCTGTTGCTGAGCATCAATGATAATAACATTTGAACCCGGCCATCAGTCATGGCTGTAACAATTGCATCCAACCATTTGTCAAGTCTTTCACAATTGCACTTAACCAGCAGTCATGTCTGTTAAACTTACACTTACAATCATGCATGACTGATACACTTGCACCCGACCAGCATTCATATTTGTTATAGCAATATCCAACCACCTGTGCTGTCTCTTGCACTTGCACCAGACCAGTATATTAGTAATTGTTGTCACAATTGCACCCGACCAGCAGGCCTGTATTTTACAGTTACACCCAACCAGCAGTCAAGATGGTAATGAACATCTGCAGCATACAGATATCTTACTCAGGGGTTGTTTTTGTGTTGATACACTGCACTCCATTCATATTTTCTCTCATTTTTGGTATTGTTATCCATCCATCCATATACTACTTTCCGGATGAATGTTTCCGCATATTAATTCAAAAAAGGTTTGTATTTTGATCAAGCATGCTGTAGCAAAGTTTCAGTGATATCGTCCGTTCAGTATGCCTTGGCATTTATCACTTCATTTTTTGACAGAATGTTTTCCCAAAGCTTTTATGAGAATAATATGATATTATGTTTATTATCAGATCCAGCCAAAAGTGGTCTGGAAAGTCGTGCATGGGTTGATAAATACGTTTACCAGAACAAAGAGAAAAATATGAGTGAGTTATTTTTTCCATGCAGTGTATAATAGCAAAAACCATGTGATTCCCCACCCTGTTATTGCTGCCATCTTGGACGTCATATTGAATATTTTACAATGCTGAAAAACAACAACAACATGCCATTCAAATTCTCCAAATACAACGGCTGCTGAAAACTATCAGAAAATAATTATTAACTGCTCTTGATTTCAGATCGAAATTTGCTTTAAATGGTTGCCATCTAGGACGCCATCTTAAATATTTCAACATTCTGAATCAAACCAATGCTCCATTTTAATCGTCTGTATTATTAGGCCTCTAAACATCCATAAAAAGTCAAAATTAAAATGCTTTACATCGACTTTGTTGATCAGATAGATATAAGAAAACTAAATGACGGCCATCTTTGACGCCATCTTTAAAATAGCAACTTTCTGCATCAAAACAATGTTCCAATAAATAATCGTTTGTATCATTTAGCCTCCAAACATCCATAAAAAGTCACAATTAAAATTTTTATCGAGTACGTTGGTCATAAAGCCATGATATAGGTCTTAGAAGCCTAACTGACGGCCATCTTGGATGCCATCTTGAACATTTCAACCTCCTTAATCAAAACAATGTTCCATTTTAATTGTTTGTATAATTTTGCTTCTAAACATCCATAAAAAGTCAAAATCAAAGTGCTTTTGATCACGTATATGGGTCATATAGGCCTCAGTAGCCTTACTGACGGCCATCTTGGACACCATCTTAAATATTTCAAAAAGCTCAATGATGCCAGAGTGGCATCAGTTGGATTCATCAATTACAATGCCTGAACAACAAGAATCAACAAAGAAAACACTTAAAAATCAAGTTCAAGGTCATTCTGGTTTTCTACCGGACTATGTGTCTGAGCATTATCTTAAAATCTGGTTTAGCAATTTTGGGCACTTAACTACTGAGATATGAGTAATTTTGGAAGTGCACCCCTTGATTTTTCCGCAATTTTTCATTCATTTCTTCTGTTTTCATTAAAATTCATGAATATTCATGATAAATATTTTTCATATTATACTTTATGGTAAAAGTACAATGTTTAAGCATTGAATTGACACTAGATTTGATACACTAGAACACATGGTAGGTGAAACATTTGTCATTTTACATGTACATTCCTTAATTTTTCTTAGTTTTTTCTTTCATTACAATTGTTTTCATTAATATTCATGAATATGCAAATGAGATAATTTATAGGACCACTGGATGAAATAACTTATCAAATGGAATCACTGAGGATAAAACACTGGCAACAATGGTGGCTTGATGATGTTTTTGTGCTGAAATATGTTCAATTATGTTGTTTTTTAATGATTTTACTTCATTTTTGGAGGTTTCCATTAATATTCACAAATATGCAAATTAGATGATTTACATATCTGACCACAGGATAAAAGACATGTGTCTATGGTTTAATATGACACCAATTTTAGTACTCTAGGATAAGTAGAACCCTATATATGATTGAATTTGTAGGCCTACCCCCAATCTCGAGAATCATGAGGTTGCCATGGAAACCATGCATTTTCACGTAGCCCATACCAAATTTCTTTTGATGAGAACTGGCATGAATTTTAAAAGGGCCTAGGAGTGCAGGATAGATCGTACCTTAGCCCATCCCCTAGGCTTATAGTCTTTAAGTGATTTCCCCTTAAAGTATTCAGGGTGGGTAGTAGTCACGTGGTTTCTGTTAGGATACACTGTACGGAAAAATGGCGGATTTCTTTCCACACCGATGTTTTAAGCAAAAGTAAGTAGATATTTTTGCATGTTTTTTTCATCTTTACACAGAAAGTTACACACCATTTTCCAGCCCCCATTTTTCCCGATCTAACGATGCCATGATATCCTTATAAAGCTTCTTACTTTGAGTACAGACTCTGTCACAATTTTTTTAGCGGCGAAGATTGGGCCTGAATTTGGAAATAAGCTGTACGGACAACATTTGTGACAGAGTTAGTACTCAAAGTAAGAAGCTTAAAGATGCTATCCTGATTGCGTTCGATAGGGGAAAATGTGGGCTGGAAAATGGTGTATAATTTTCTAGGTGTAGATGAGAAAACAAAGAGAAATCTACCTACATTCGATCAGAATGTCCGTACAGTGTATTCGAACATCCGTACAGTGTATCCAAGCAAAAACCACGTGACTACCCACCCTGGTATTCATGCATTTTCATGTATATTCAATTGAGATAATATTCATATAGGGCCACTGGATGAATGGACCTGTCAAATTGTAACATTGATTATATCAAAACATGCAACAATGACAATATTTGGAAGAAATCAGCCTATTTATAATTGTTATGATTTTCCCGTATTTTTAAGCATTTTATTAATATTCATGAATATGCAAATTATACAAATATGATACGTTGCATATTTGACCATGGAATTAAAGGCCTATGTCTTAGCTTTATTTTAGTACAAATTTTAGTAATCTACGACTATAAGAAGTTGAGATATTATTAATCTTGTACGTATACTCCCGTTCGTGAACAACAATTTTAATGTTTTCATAAATATTTATGAATATGCAAATTTGATAATTTGCATATGCAAAAAGGGGATAATAGGCCTATGTTTAAGCTTTAACTTCGTATTAAACTCCGTTCAGAAATTGTGTGGCAAACACTGATCTTGCGCTTTACGCGCCAACGTTAGTGTAAAATAACATTTCCTACTATTACAACTTGTTGTGTTTGTGTTTAACGTCCCATCAACAGCTAAGGTCATATAGAGACAGGGCTATGGCTTAAAGTATTATCCGACAAACTGGTCAAGCCGAGGATCGAACCTGCTACCCCTGGATTTCAAGCAAGTGGTTTATCACCTACTTCACGGTGGCTTTTGTTACAACATGAGGCTAACATTTCTTCAGCATAAAACTGAAACATTTCTACTTGTTATTGTTGTAGTTATTCTGCGAGTCAATATCATTGAACTGAATATAGCTTAAAAGCAGATAAAAAGCACACAAAGATCAATGGCAGCTCAGTTGCTATTTCGATGTAAAATTAAACTTATTTTTACGGTGTACCTATTCGAAAAATCGTTTGATGTCCGATATTCATGATTGTTAGAAAAGATTGGATTCATGTTAATACTCGGGTATGGCATCATAAAACACAAATCAACTCGTAGTGTCGTTTAAATCAAGCGATTATAAATGGTGGTAGAAATGCCCCTTATCAACAATAAAATGTTCTGTTAAAAGGTATTACCTTTACCATGTTTACTGTGCCTTTTTGTGAGCATAGCCATTCTTTCGTAAAAATTGCTAAATTTGTAATGGTCGATGAAGTTTAAAAAGTGCATCCCTGTTGAAATGGCACAGTTAATGTCGGGCATGCCACATGCATGCACTGTTGACAATATCTGCGCGTCAACGTGGGTTTAAACATGAGTTTGCTTGGCCAATGCCTTGGAACTAATAACTAATTGCCACCATTGCAGGCCCCCAGTCCCCTGATCCTTACTTTCACGTGTACTAGGACCGGTAAAACTTTAGGATATTTTTAGTAGAATAAAGAATTATTTTTATTGCAATTTGTTATCAAAACAGTGTGTTGCATTATTTGAGCAATTTAAAAATAGACTCGAAAGACGTGAAGCATATCGATGAATATTGATGTATTTAATGTGACAATCATCGTCAACTGGACTTAGTCTGTTGGTGCATTTCTGAATTTTCTGATTTTTCCCAGATATCAGGGCTTTGCTAGAAGCACACTCAGCCAGGGAACCTGCCGGAGAAATTAGGGGAGGTCTTCAAGAAAAACTTTCTCGCAGCGATGTAGGGCCTAAAGCAGCATATAAAAGTGGGAACTGCGAAAAACCGGTGCCACACAATTTCTGAACGGAGTTTAATTTTAGTAGTCTAGGATAAGTAACAGCTGAGATATGAGTAATTTTGTAGGCAGACCCCCTTCTCAAATTCGCTATGGGTTGCCATAGAAACCATGCAATTTCACAAAGCCCATACCAAAATATTTTTGAGGACACCTTTGTTTCACATTTAGGGGGTCCCAATGAACAATTTGGCACCCATGAAAAAGTGTCCTGGGGTGCAAGGTAACCTAAAATTGGATGCCGGGGTATTAGACACAACTGCCAATCCACCCCTGAAAAAAAACAAATAAGCTCAATTACCTAATATTTGGAAAGAAGCTTATGTGTCCCCAATATTCAAAAAGGGTGACAGGTCTGATCCTGCAAACTACCGGCCAATCTCCCTAATATGTCTTCTATGTAAAGTACTGGAACACACTGTTGCTTCCAACATATCAAAACATTTTGCAAACCTCAACATCCTCTATGACTTACAGCACTGGTTCCGAGAAAGGTGGTCATGATGTGAGACCCAGCTTATTATGCAAGTTGACGAACTTTCCAAAAATACGTTGTCAAGAGAGCAAACCGATTTAATCTTACTTAACTTTAGTAAAGCTTTCGGTACGGAGGCATATGAAAAACTACTCCAAAAACTCCACCATTGTGGTATCAGAGGAGAAACTTTCCTTTGGATAAAAAAACTTTTTGGATAATAGAAAACAGTCAGTAGTTACAAACAGCACTCATTCAAACATTATTCCGTCTCCTCTGGAGTCCCGCAGGGCTCTGTTCTCGTACCCACACTATTTCTAGCTTACAGTAATGACCTCCCTGAGCAGGTCAGATCAAGAATCAGACTGTTTGCAGACGACACAGCCTTGTATTTATGTATCCGCTACTCGTCAGGGGCAAACACCTTACAAGAAGACTATGGAAAGAGGCCTTGGACATGAACTTTAATCCCACTAAATGTCAGGTTTTACATGTCACCAGACTTAAGACCCCCATTCCCTCCAAATACTTCCTTCACAGCATAGAACTTGGAAAGTGTATCTGCTGCTAAGTACCTAGGGGTCATTATTTCGGACGACCTTAGCTGGGGAACTCACACAGTCAATATTACAAACAAGAGGGCCCTAGGGCCATGGATCGCTCACCTGAGTCCCGGTACATGAGTAAACGATGTATTGGCCTGTGGCTAAGGAGATATATGATTTAAAAGATATTTCTACTTTAGCTCTGGTAGCCATGTTGTTCAGCCAAGCTGAACTTTCTGAAGGCAACCTGATATGTGTGTTTCAGGTTACATGAAATTTTAAAATAGGGACGGTAGGTAGGAAAGTATTTTTATTTTGTTAAAAGTTTTTACATGGGGAAGACGGGGAAACAAGATGGCCGACCATTTGGACAAGTGGCTCAGGAGGTGTTTTTTAGAAAAAGTTTACGGACGACGGAAGACGGACGAAGACAGATCACAATACCTCACCTTGAACCTACAGCTCAGGTGAGCTTATAAGGCAAACCAATCATTAGGCTTCTTTAAAAGGAATATCAAAACACACAAACAAGAACTAAAATCCACAGCATACAAAACCTTCATTCTATCGCAGTTGGAATATGCCTCCACTGTTTCGCCTCCACACACTGCTGCAGACACATACAAAATCGAGTTGGTCCAACAGAGGGCTGCCCGGTGGGCCTGTCGTGACTTCCGGCAAACCTCAAGTGTCACCAAAATGCTCGAAAACCTACACTGGCGTCCATCAGACCAAAGACGCATAGTCGCCTTGTCATGATGTACATGGTCACAAATCCAGCATCTGAGTATCTTATACCTAATCGCAGGGAGTCTAAATTCATCCACCCTCCGGCATACAAGCAGATCCCCACCTCTACAAATTACTATAAATACAGCTTTTCCCCCAGAAAAATCATACACTGGAATGCCCTCCCAACCTGCATTGTCCTGTTCCCTACCTTGGCACAGTTTAGTCATGCTGTGTGCCAGGTGGTGCATGTGTCCCTCTAAATCACCATATACTGAATTTATCTTTTAACTTAACTTACCCTCTTTTCACACTGTACAAACTCATCCCACCACCTTATTTATCTTTTATTTCAGCTTCAGCACTTGGTATATAAAGTACCCTTAAGTCCTCAATAGAAGTTTAGAAGTATCGAAAGAAAGTCTACACTTACAAAAACAGCCTTAGGTGCTGTCCTGATCTGTTCACCCCCACCCATGATAACCCAGGCCTTCAAAGTGTTGGACAGACAGAATGGAGAAGTGGGGGTGGGGTGTCTGAGTGTAATATAAAAAATGGATTCAGAGCACCCTCTAAAAGGTTCTTCTCCAAAGTGATAGATTTTTGGATAATAATGATATCTAAATTGGCACATTCCTTATATTTCCTATTCTAAACTTATACATACTCAAACAAAAAAAGAAACATCCTACTTTCCTGTACTGTATCTTTCAATCCAGTTAGGATGGCGCAGCAAAAATAAAACCAAAATGTTTATCAAACGTCAGACACACATTAATGACAATTATTTGATTTTGTCTTCCTATAAGAGTGTTATTGAACCTGATGAGAACACAGCTTTTACTATTATCATCATGAAGTTAATCATCAAAATGGGACACATTTTAAGTTAAATGGCAACCAGGAACATCTGATGATCAAAAAAACATCTAAAAATTCCAAGTCTGCTTATTAAACAGGGGAAATTGCAGTTAAAACCCTCTAATTAGGAAATTAACTGAAATAACCTCCATTTGAATTTAAAAAATAACAATTTAAGAACTTCCAAATCTTGTTAACCTAGCATCAATTTGACACCGTTTTTGTTTGACTTTGTGTTTATGTACGACAACAATTACACAAAAGAGAAAAACAAAAACTATGGCTGATGTCAGCCATCAAAGGTTCACTAAATCTGTGTTTTACACCCAACCCCTTACTGCAAAATCATCAGAGAATTTTTAATATCAACTGTTTTGGTGTGGATTGGTCTTAATGTTTGTTTGTTTGATTTGATTCTTTACGTCCCATCAACAATCTTTCAGTTAAAAAGGGACGGGTCTTCCTGGGTTGAACCAGTACAAAGCAAGAATTAATGTTCTTGCTCAAGGACACAACGCAGTGACGCCGGTGAGGCTCAAACCCTTTGGCCCTTCGTTCTTGAGTCAAGCACTCTACCACTGAGCCACTGCGCTCCCTGGTCTTAATGTTAAAATGCTTGTGATGATGATAAAGACATTCAAATTTGTCCTATCCTGTTGATTATCAAAGTGCTGGACCAACAACGAATTTTCTGAGTGTCTTCACGCACGCATGCTCGTGATAGAAGTTTTGATATGTCAGAGTATGTTACAGATTAAAGACTGTGGCCTGAAAAAATATATACAGCTAGCAAGCATGACATCGTACCAGGATGTTTAAATGTGCTTGAACGCTTCCAGATTATGAGGGGCATACAACCTATTGATGTTGCGACTTAATTTTAAGGGTACTCATGTCCGCTGCATTGTCAGCGGCTCTACTGATTACCAAATGAATTTCCTTAAGGCGCATAATGTTTCTAAATGATCACAGTTTGTAATGTGAAAATTTGAATGAAATGCATTCATACGTTTGGAACTGGCAGACATAAACGTCCAGTGGACATAGCTTTATTGTTTGAGTATATAACTTATAAGCAACCACAGGAGACATTTCGGTCATTTCTCAGAAATTGCCACTTCTCAGAAATTTCCATTTCTCTGGACATTCATCGTCTAAGAAGACACATTCAAACTTCTTGTTCATTTTCAGTTAGCCAGACAAGGGTTCAGCTATATGTTAATCTGATGTTTCAGTTTCCTGAGTGGCTGTTTGCACACAGGCTTTATCTGGTAACATCGAAAGTAGAAATGAAGACAGAGGATGAGATCAGCTGAAATTAAATGATGTATAAGAAGCGAAATGCAAAAAGAAAGACCAAAATTATGCACCAGACTAACAGAGATGCACCGAAACTCAGCAATTTGCGGGTGAAGACCTGTAATCTAGGGCTGAAATTGCATAAATCGAGAGAACTGATGTAGTTTTAATTGCCCAGGACCCATCCTTGTTTTCAAGGGCAATTTATGAAAATTTCATGACAAATGGCCCAATTTTCAAATTCCAGAAGTGACAAAAACAAGGACTTTTCCAGGTCTGTGTGAACCCTGCCACTGAGTCACTCAGCTCCCATCTTGTTAGGAAAAAACTAAGCTAAAACAGCATTTTGAAGGGATAAGGGGGATTTAAATGAAAAGCAAAAGATTAAAATAGGCTCTAAACGTTTATTATTCTGTTGAAGCACATAACTAGTTGGCTATCCATTATTCACAACATGACAACTAAAACTTTTAAGTGAAGATCTAAAAAAAATAATCACATTATTGATGTGAACGCCATGCTTGCCATGCAGGTATCTTGTTTTTGGACCGAATCTTCATCAACTGACCCTTGTCATGCTGAATATTTTATGTACCACACTCCTCCCCAATTTTTATCATATTAACCTGTAGCATTCCACTTGTAAGCATGTACTTTCAAACAGAATGGAAAACAGTGTGCATACTGATTAGCATCAGAGGCACGCTGATCTGGATCTACACTGTTATCAAAACAGGATAAATCAGGTTCAGCAGGACAAGGGTTAAATACTTTAATAATTTGTTTGTGTGAGCACCAAAGACTGGCAAGACAGTACATATTTGCATACTCACCAGAATCTTGTGTGTTACCTAATTAGATATGCGAATCAGGTTGTGAGGCAGCAGACTCTGACGAGCCTACACATCCAGACAGTCTCACCAGAGCTTTTGCTGCTTGTCTGCAGAAGGGATGAAGATCAAGGCACAGGCCAAAAATCAGGCCTCTACATGTGTGCTAAAACTGACTTGTAGCATGACTGATGCTTTTTTCTTTGATCTTTGCTGATGTTTAAATCAGACACTCTAGAATAATGATGAAGGTGGAGCTTAAAAACCTTACTCTAACTTCCAATTCATTTAAATAGCGATATAGGCAGGCACTTCCTAACATGATAGCGACAAATTATCCTGTAAATGTAAAATAATTGACAGCTTCAGACGGATGCAGGGAGGAGCGAATGTAAATTTTGTCAGGTGACAGTAACACATGTTTATTCGTTCTTGCGCCATACTACAAGCAGAATAAAGGATATTTCCGAGGTTTTCTGTTTAAACCGCTCAGCGGGCTACGCCCAACTCGCGGTTTAAACCAGAAAGCCTTGGAAAAGTATCCTTTATTTATTACTAAATGTACCAAGGTACAAGATAAATACTAAATTCTCATGATCTGGCTCATAAAAACTCTTGAATTGTCCATGCCCAGTCAACACCATTCATGACATTATATCTGCAGATTTTCCAAAAAGGTGTCAGACAGCATGCAAGTTTGATTTAACTAAAAAATATTTTTGTTTCTCAACCAAAAAATATGTGTTTTGGGAACAGTAAAACCTGTGTAAAACGGCTACTCAAAAATAGACAAAAACAAAATTCTTAATTACACTGGAGCATTCTGCAATGCTTTTGACCTGTATTAAGCGATAATTGGTCTTGAAAACTTCAAGGATTGGCCGTTTTACACAGGTTTTACTGTACTTAAAAGAACCGCCTCAGTGAGATGGGCTTTTTTGAGCACCCAAACAAAGGTTAAATGATTGATAAGAAAATATTCATATTTCTATGCTCAAAAAATGTGTTTATCTGGTAAGAGCCTAAACAATGCTAATGATCTATTATTCTTTCTTTTCTTTTGTATCATCTCTAAAGTGTAGGAAGACTATACTGAACACACACACTCCAAACATCATAGAAAAGGCACTGATATAGTAAGGAAACGCTGTCGGTATAAACCTCTCATACTGTGTGTGTTGTAACGGCCTCACAGAAACCTGTAAAAGAAAGACAAAATATTTCAATATTGTACTTGTCCTGCAGGACAAAAGACTTACAATTTTCACTCGTCCTGCAAACACATATACTTGTCCTTAAAAAGCCTATGCAATAAAGAACATAAGGGATTTTTATGTAATATGACTTATAAAGTTCCTTATATCACTGTTAAAATGATATTTACCCAGTTAAATTCATAACTGCATCCCATATAGACAAAAAGAATTCACAGTCAATACTCAGAAAATGCTAGTTTCACCCTCAGATTATAGAGTGAAACTAGAAAGGACGAGTAATTCTTCACAAAGCACTCGTCCTATAGGACGAGTGCTTTGGAAAGAATTACTCATCCTTTCTAGATTTCACTCATAATTACAAGCAGACAAGTGGAATTTTTGTCCCCTGGCTGTGTCTTGATATATTTGCACTTTGTCATTGATAAAGGCCCAAATCAACCAAACAAGTATTCTAACCAAAACATATATTAAAGAGACAGTTTGATTTTTCTTATTACTTTCAAACTGTATTCTAGGTAAAGCCAGGCCCCCAAATAAGAGTGTGTAACTGAAAATAATTTCCTTATTCCTCAATCAAATTATATGTTGTGAGCCCCCAAAACACATGTTTAAATTTATGGATTAGTAAATAATCGCAATTTTAAGCTCAAAATTTTTGCTTAACTAGCCCTTTGTAAGAAAAAGGCACATCAGGATTTCCAATGCAGTTGAAGGTCAAATCTAACCATATAGTGGTTAGCAGCGATTAGGCAATTTTGAACAGAGTTTTTTTGGTTGCATAAAATTTGCAATTTTGACAGGAAACATGGTATGCAGTTAAAGCTTTTCAATATGTTTTTTCTTTATCATGGAGGTTAGGTTTCCATATTTCCACATTGTTGGAGAACTCATGTCACGGCTCAGTCATCTTTTGGTTTGCTTGTTTGATTCTTTATGCCCAAGTCAACGATTTTTCAGTTATGTCGGGATAGGTCTTCCTAGGTTTAACCAGTAATAAGCTAAGCAAGGATTAAGGTGTCTTGCTCAAGGACACAATGCAGTGACTCTGGTGAGGCTAGAACCCACAACCCCTAGATCTGGAGACTGACACTCTACCATTGAGCCACTGTGTTCCCAATCAATCAAATCATGTTATTGTTGTGGGTACTAAAGAGTCTCAATGTAGCCGTTCTTTCGAGTACCCAAAACATATGTCTAAATTGATGAATAAGAAAACTGTCAGTTTTACGCATATCTTGACTTATGCAGAACTCTTGATGATACAACCATATTTGATTTATCAACTGACCTTGCCTCTGGGAGTAAGTGATATAACACCATGCAATAGCAGCGATGATCCACTAGTAGTTTTTATATTTTTTGTAGCATTATGTATTAAAGGATCATATCAACGTCACCTATATATGGCAAAATCTTGAGCTATATACCCCACCTATATTTGGCATAATCTTGAGCTTTATATGCCAAAAATGCAATTTCAAAGTTCTTTAAGTGTCATGAATATGATATTAAACAGAATTCAACAATCGTGTTCCTGTATTATTGAATTTATTAAAATGTTGCGAAAGAGATAAAATGCTCAGCAATCCCCACATTTTATCTGTTTACCCAACTCATTTAATATCTTTAATCAGGCCTTAAGTTAAGCGCATAATGAAAATTTATTTTTCTTATTTCTTAAATTAAAACATACATTGTGGGCACCCAAAAGAACCGTCTCATCGAGACTGTTCTTTTGAGCATCAAAACACATGTTAAAACTGAATGGTAAGAAAATGTTTTCAATTTTAAGCTCAAAAACTTTGTTTATCTTAACCTGTGATTTCAATAATACATGGGAATTCATGTACGATCCTTTCATAGAGATACAGCTGCTACCTGATACACTGATAAACTAACCTGTGTTGTGCTGAAGAGATGTGTATAACCTATCCTATTATAGTCTACCCTGAACTGGAATACACCATAGACATCAGGAAGCTTAAACATTGTGTGGAATACACCATCTGAAATATCAAGTCAATATATGTACATACATCAAATATTAACTTTGTTTGCTTTGATGCTTTACACCCTAGTCAACAATTCGATGTCAATCTATTTCTGATAGTTTACCATACATATTATGTGTGATAAACCATCGGAAATAGTTTGGCATCATCAAGGGACAAAAATTCCACTCGTCCACTCATTATTACGAATAAAATCAAGAAAGGACGAGTAATTCTTCCCAAAGCATTGTCCTGTAGGACCAGTTCTTTTGCAAGAAGTACTTGAGGGAGCCATATTACATATAACTCCCTTATGTTCTTTATTGCATACGCTTTTAAAGGACGAGTGAAAATTGTGAGTCACTTGTCCTGCAAGACAAGTGCAATATTAAAATATTTTTGTCCCCTGATCATTATTTACTTCTTTGGAGATGAGAGAAAGAAAAAGATATAAGAATTGTCAACCAAAGCCTTTCTTAACAATCAAATTGCTAAACACAACAAAGTTTGACTGCTTTTGTTGTCTGCTGAAATGTTTAGAAGCCTT
The DNA here is from genome assembly GCA_964019695.1 of Loripinus fragilis. NCBI lineage: Eukaryota > Metazoa > Mollusca > Bivalvia > Lucinida > Lucinidae > Loripinus > Loripinus fragilis. The sequence continues at coordinate 21,869,377 of OZ026529.1, forward strand.
CTCATCAGCGTTAAACCGTGAAAATAGTAAGTCACTCCTCCTGCAGGATAAGTGCAATATTGAAATATTTTTGTCTCCTGACTGCGATCAAAATTACTTGTACAACTAAAGTGCTGATGGTTAACAGGATAAAAGTCTGGAAGGAGCAAAGTACATGAAAATATTCAGCATGTCAAGAATTAAAACCCTTAAAGCGCCACCTATAATTTGCAGCAGACGACAATTTCAAATTTTGCTGGCAGACGATTCTCATGAAATATCATACCTTATTTTTTCAAAAATTGGAATGGATGTCGCAAAATTTGTCGTCTGCTGCAATCGTGATTGGCGCTTTAAGGTTTAAGTAGTTAGATGCTCACTTTTATTACTGAGTGTGGTACGAACAAATGGATCTATCCTGACAAACTCCAGTTGAACATCTTTCCCATTGAAATGTTGCCATTTTCCATCTTTAAATTCTTCAATCTCGATTGAATAGTCCTGTAATGAAAATATAATGTTTTCTACCTTGTAAGAGCTAATAGGTTCAGATTTATAAGGAATTCTTTTAGTGCAAAATTGTAATTACAAATGTATTTTCATACCCATGGGGCCATTAATTTAAACATGTGTTCTGGGTGCTAAAAAGAACCGTTTCAATTTGAGACGGTTCTTTTGAGTACCCACAACATATGTTTCGTTGAGAAATATAGAAAACTAACTCTTAATTAAGCACTTTTATCTGGAGATCTTGCCTCGAGGTTATGCACCAAATATAGGCACAACAATTTTATACTGATTTAGGTCTCTATCAACAGTGCTGGCCCTACAGAAAATAGTCGAATTTAAGGAATTTTCAAGGCTTTTAGTGATTTTAAAGTACTTTTCATGGCAGATTTATTTTTCAAGGACTTTTCAAGAAAGCCCTCTAAATTCAAGTACTTTTCAAGCCTGTGTGAACCCTGTAGATATAAGCAAGTTTCATGAGGTTTGGTAGACAAAGACTTCTTTCTTCTGCCAGTTTATGCTACTGGCAGCTAATCTGGAGAGGTTTCAAAATCATAAAATGCTACATTGATGTTTGTAAAGTTGTTTTTACTAATCTTTTCTTACAACATTGTCATTGATAGTGTAAGCTGCTGGGGACATGCTACATTGGTGTTTGTGTGGTTATGTTTCCTAATCTGAACTTACAACATTGTAGTTGATGGTGTAAGCTGCTGGGGGCAGGCTATATTGGTATTTGTGTGGTTGTTTTTCCTAATCTAAACTTACAACATTGTCGTTGATGGTGTAAGCTGCTGGGGACATGCTACATTGATGTTTGTGTGGTTATGTTTCCTAATCTGAACTTACAACATTGTATATGATGGTGTAAGCTGCTGGGGGCAGGCTATATTGGTATTTGTGTGGTTGTTTTTCCTAATCTAAACTTACAACATTGTCGTTGATGGTGTAAGCTGCTGGGGACATGCTACATTGATGTTTGTGTGGTTATGTTTCCTAATCTGAACTTACAACATTGTATATGATGGTGTAAGCTGCTGGGGGCAGGCTATATTGGTATTTGTGTGGTTGTTTTTCCTAATCTAAACTTACAACATTGTCGTTGATGGTGTAAGCTGCTGGGGACATGCTACATTGATGTTTGTGTGGTTATGTTTCCTAATCTGAACTTACAACATTGTATATGATGGTGTAAGCTGCTGGGGGCAGGCTATATTGGTATTTGTGTGGTTGTTTTTCCTAATCTAAACTTACAACATTGTCGTTGATGGTGCAAGCTGCTGGGGGCATGCTACATTGGTGTTTATGTGGTTGTTTTTCCTAATCTGACCTAACAACATTGTCGTTGATGGTGTAAGCTGCTGGGGGCATGCTACATTGGTGTTTGTTTTTCCTAATCTGAACATACAACATTGTCGTTGATGGTGTAAGCTGCTGGGGGCACACTACAGTGGTGTTTGTGTCACTGTGGTTGTGTTTCCTAATCTGAACTTACAACATTGTCGTTGATGGTGTAAGCTGCTGGGGGCACGCTTCATTGGTGTTTGTGTGGTTGTGTTTTTCTAATCTGGACTTACAACATTGTCGTTGATGGTGTAAGCTGCTGGGGACATGCTACATTGGTGTTTGTGTGGTTGTGTTTTTCTAATCTGGACTTACAACATTGTCATTGATGGTGTAAGCTGCTGGGGGGCATGCTAGATTGGTTTGTTTGTTTGATTGATTCGATTCTTTACGTCACATCAACAATCTTTCAGTTAAACAGGGATGGGTCTTCCTGGGTTGAACCAGTACTAAGCTAGGGTAAATATATCTAGCTCAAGGACCACAACACAGTGACGCCGGTGAGGCTCAAACCCGTGGCATCTCGGTCTCGAGTCAAGCACTCTACCACTGAGCCACTGCGCTCCCATACACGCTATATTGGTGTTTTTGAGGTTGTTTTACCTAATATGAACTTACAACATTGTCGTTGATGGTGTAAGCTGCTGGGGGCAGGCTACATTGGTGTTTTTGTGGTTGCGTTTCCTAATCTGAACTTACAACATTGTCGTTGATGGTGTAAGCTGCTGGGGGCTCCTTCTCTCCCTTGTTATGGTGCTTCACTTCACCAACACGTAGTACACCTTTGTCTTTGAACACCCATTCTGACAGACTTAGAGCCAACTCCTGGTTTCCAGACTTGTCAAACCTAAACATAAGAATCTCTTATTAAAGTGTATATCATATGAACATCAGATAAGATAGCTTTCTTAGGGTTAGATAAACAAAAATTTTGAGCGTAAAATTGTAAATATTTTCTTACTCATACATTTTAACATATGTAATGGGTGCTAAAAAGAACCGTCTCATTGAGACGGTTCCCACAACATGTTTGGATTGAGAAATAAGAAAAAGAAATCTTTTGTTACGCCCTCTTAAACTAAAGGCCTGGCTTTCTTTTTCAAAAAGCAAACTATTAGACAAAATATAGTTTAGCACAATGATATTTGAAAGAAATAGGGTGGATAGGTAGGAAAATGAATTTATCTTGAAAAAAGTTTCTATGGGAATTATTAGAAAACAATAATGGACAAAAAAGGAATTTCCAAGAAATCACCAAATACCCAAAAACATTAATAGGGGTGGCAGCCAAAAATAGGTATGTAACACAATAATAAAAAATATAAATTTTATGCATTTTGAAAAGCTGGGAAAATTTGTTTGTTTGATTTTTTACATCCCATCCACAATCTTTCTGTTATATAGGGAAGAGTCTTCCTGGGTTGAACCAGTAATAAGCTAGGATAAATGTGTCTTGCTCAAGGACCACAACGCAGTGACGCCGGTGAGGCTCGAGCCCGCAGCCCTTCGGTCTCAAGTCAAGCACTCTACCACTGAGCCACTGTGCTCCCTAAAAAAAGCTGGGAAAAATCTAAGTTTCACCAGTAACTTTTGGTAGGGTTGGGTTACCCTAAACACAGGTATTTTTTTTCATTTTGGCCTAATAATAACCATTATCACATAAACTGGCCAATTAAATTTTTGTTCCTTGCAATTAGTACTGTTTCTTACTTTTTGCTGGAACCAGCTTTCTGTACAGCAGATGCAAAGAACTCATCACTGAAGAAATCCAGGGAACCAACAAATACTACGCGAGCATTGTTCCTGGCCTGTAAGGCAGCAATCAACAATGTATTGGTTCCCACAGCAAGCGGGTAATCATCTACAGGGAGATCTGCCTGGTAGCTGTAGGACGTAGAGGAAGCGTGGAGGACACTCAATACCAGTGGATTATCAGGATCAGCCACCATTCTGTAAAAGTAAATATACACTAGGGTTACATAGCACATGGCTAGACAAGCGTCTTAGCAGAAAATTGTGGTTACATATTATTTAGGGGATAACTATTCAAAAATTTTATTTGGGTAGGTATATCGTCGGATAATACAGTTGGTAATTTAGTTTTACGGCGACCCGAGAGCAGAGCCGTAAAACATGATTGCTGAATGTATACTAGGCCAAAAAAGAAACGCCGAATATAAAACATACATTGTATACGGGGGTCTTTCACCAATCTCTCGCAAACGACTTGTCACAGTTTGAGCGCTGATTCTTGGCTTATGAGTTCCTAGGGTTGTCCTAGCTATCATTGTCACCGGACGAAATTGATTCACCAGTTTAAACCTCCGTTTTTATCGGTCTTGACGTCACGTCATTATGATAGGACGTCATGAATGCGCACGGTCTGACATTGTTCCAATTTGTCAGAAACGTTTCTTAAGGCGTTCAATCATCCTTGCATGGCATCGAAACTGTTGGGCTATCACCGATGGCCTCACGTTAGCTTGTAACATTCTTATCGCCTTTTCGCGTTCAACATGTGTCCGTTTTGGCATCGTAAATTAGCAATGTGTAACTTTTAATTTTAAATTTTTAAAATGTTTTCAAGCAAATTGGACATTAGACTAGTGATTTCAGTAGTTATTACATGTGTAAATCTAAATAAAATGAATATGCACGTGAAAAACTTGAAAATAAAATGACAGCAAGTACACTGGTTTGGTATGACTGAGCTCAATAAAACAATTGGAATAATGTGTGGCAGGAATAGTAGCGAAACATAGATAGCAGATGAAATTTTGTAACTCTCATTTAACACGCAATATCTTTAATCTTTATATGCGGCGTTTCTTTTTTGGCCTAGTATATATCCGACGATATACCCCCAAATGAAAAATTTGAACATGGTTATCCCCATTCTAATGCATTTCTGCAGTTTCTTCTCAAATTGGAGCATTGCAAGCTGCATAAAGCTGCGCGTCATCTAACGAAATATGACATAATTAATGACATCAAACTATTTCCGACAGTATATTTGACATTATCCAATCAGACGCCGCATTACAAAATCAAGTGCATTAGAATAAAAAATAGTTCAGTTTCCGTTTCCCGACCTGCTGTTTTAATATCTGCCAACTGTATTTTTTCAGCTAAATAACAAAAATAAATTGTTTGCGACTTATTAACTGACAATAAGTCCATCACATAAAGTTAATCATTCTGGAAAATGATTTTTTCCAGAAACTTGTCCAGCCTTTGGATGCAGATGTTTTCAGTGATTTTCCTCATATAAATAAGGCACACTCTAAGGACAATTTATCCATATTCAAGTGATTTAATTTCATTTGATCATGCTGATGCAGTCTGGTCACTGCATCAAATGTAATAAGATCACTTCAACGCAGAGCCCTGCTTTCCCCTCTTTAAAGCTGGACACTCCTTTATCAAAGGATAAAAATTTGGTGTCAAATGTTCAGTATTTTATAAAGACTGAAATCAACACTGATGACACACAAGTTAAATCGTAATATGTAATGCATGTTATTCCAGAAATGAAGTATAACAATGGCCAAAAAAGTTACCACTCCAAATCCTCCAGTCTGAGCTTGACCAGTCAATATGCTGTTGTAATTGTGTTTAAAGTCTAACCAACAGCTACAGGTCATATACTATCATCCGACAGACTGGTGAAGCAGGGGATTGAACTGCTGCCTCTGGTTTACAAGATGTGCGGTTGAGCAATCAATATATTTGCCCAGTTATGTTATCATTAAACTTTTGAACAGGTCATTGGTCAGCATAGACATTTAAAGTATGTTTTTGTGCACATGCAATAGTTAACCACTATCTCTTTGGTGGGCTTATATTAATTATCCCAGGATATGGAATTCAAGCAAATTTAGCATGCTTCTCGTCGTCTGCTGATTTTTTTCAAAATAAATATTTTTAAAAAATTCTTTCAGGAGAACCATAAGAGTATCGAACAGGTATCTTTGCACCCTTACTTACTTACTTTGATCTAGATCAGGTCCAACATTTTGTTGGGCATATTCTGGTCCAAGCTGTTTGCAAAAGTTATCAGCAGACGACACTAGTAGGCAAAGTTAAACCTCATATTTACCCTACACCTCTGTACAAATATGGAGAACTTGATGATTTTCCAACTATCATGGGAGCATCAAGAAGGTAATCAGTGTCAGCTACAATTGTTGTGTGCTGGAAAATAAAAACAGGAGAGCTTGTATAGATGGATAAGGCAGGTTATCAAATGAGTAACAATCATGATACTCAGGCCCCCTAGATAAGGGTACGCAATTAAAATCTATTTTTTTTTTATTTCCAGGGATTTTCCTACCTTTCTGAAGTCAAGACCTGTTGAATTTGGGGGAAAAGCATTTGGATCATCAAAATTGGGACTGCCATTTTAAATGGATTAAAAGCATATAAGAAATTAGCAGTGTAAAGCATTTGTTGCTTTAATTGCCCTTCATAAAAACTTAAGAAAATTTGCATAAAAATGTGAATGAAAACCTGTTTTCATTCACATTTTTATGCAAATGTTCATGCATCTGTATTTTTTCTATTTTTGTTCAGATTTCCATGTAATTTGAACCAAAACTAAAAAATTGAGGATGATATACACCATTTTGGGAAGTTTTTGCTCATTTTTTATTTGGGAAGGGGCCGATATTCGCAGATATTTGGCCCCAAATCAGATATTTCTTAACCAAGTGGGTACTCATTGAGGTCCAGTAGTGTAGGATCATATCTAATCTAAATCATATTTCCACAATCAAACACAGCAGACCCTGGTCAGCTCTTACAGGAGCTGCCTGATTTTGGTCTGCTGTTTGCAAAAGCATTAAAAGGCATTGTTTCTATGAGGTAAAGGGTTAAAAGTCTATTGTACAAACCTTTCCTTTATCTGATACATCATAGTTCAGATGGTCAATCACAGCTGTATTCGTGTCGTCAAATTCCAGACCACACTCTGTCGCCAACTCTCGCAGAGGGTCACCAATCGCTGAACTGGCCGCCACCAGGACATTTCCACCGTTGTCAATAAAGTTGGTGATAGCTTCCACATCTACAGAGCCGCCAAATTCTGCAACATATTTTACATATTTGCTAGGGTGTTTAATAGGGCTTTCAACAAGTTTCAGTAATACCACAAATTTAATTCACCTTCTGAAAAACATGTTACACCAAATTTTTTCCTGCTTGTTTGAGACATTTGGTTCAATTTCTAAAATGTTTTCTAGTGATAGCATGTCAAAAAATACTTTTTCAACAGCTGAAAATACACGAATGTCTACTTTCGTTTTCAACATCGTTGTTTTGAAATGGTTTGAAAACAATGGTTCAAAAAATGTGAGAATGACAGGCATTTTCCTCATTTACCATTGCTAATTCCAATTAATATCAATTGTCATCCATATACAAGCCATTTTAGACTTCCAAAATAACCTCTAATTCCAAGAAACACAACAAACTAATGCCACGATCGACTACCATCTTTGAAAAAAAAACGAGTTCTTCATCAAAAGGGTTGTTTTCCCTGTGAAAAGCAAGCTTACCGCTGCGGAATTATGGTATAAATCTACAAAAAGTTAACTCTTTCATTCCAGAACAGATAAAGATAAGGGAGTTCTGTCCCTTGACTATTATCATGCTAACAACACGCATATTAACAACGATGTGTTTACCACGAGCTACTCGTACCTGTGGCATATAGAAAGCGGTTTTCATAACGAGCAACGTTCAGGGTAAGGCAGTGAAGGGGTTTAAGACCAAATACTAATCAGACTAGCTAACTAATTGCACAACATGGACCAATAATGGCCTATAGGAGATCAACTACAGTACATGTTCTAAAATATCAAACACTCATTGGCTACAAGAAAAGGTCTAGAAAACCAGTGCAGACCAAGATCGGACTATTTCTAAAGAAGCAGTCTGATCAAAGCCTGCCTTGTTTGCTAGTCTGACACGCATTTTGTGAATTCCAGTCTTTGATAACTAACATTTCTTTTAAAAACAGAATGAGAAAAGTTTTCAAATTGTTAGAACATTTACCATTAATGAGATCATGATCAACTTACCTTCGACTGATGGGGTGAAGAGAATTAGGTTGTCATAGAGGAATTCTCCATACTTTGACAGGCTTAAACTAGCATCATCGGCAGTTTTAAATGTCAGTTCAAATCCTCGATCTGAAAGTAAAATATAGAATAATCAATGTGGAAAACTGTAGGTCAAAAACTGTTAAACACAGGTTTAGATAAGCAAAATTTTTGACCGTAAAATTGTAAATATTTTCTTACCTATCAGTTTTAACATATATTCTGTGTGCTCAAAAGAACCATCTCAATGAGACGGTTATTTTGAGTACCCACAAAATATTCATATTTTGGTTTAGAAATAAGAAAAAATCTTTTCCCACTTAACTAAAGGCAACAATTTTATTTATTTGTATATTAAAGTCAATACTATTACCCCTCACCCGTGACCCCTCAGTGCTGTCACTGCTGTGACCAACCTGTATGTTCAGTGTATATACCCTAAAATGATGAAGAAGCCCATTTGCCATTGAGAACTCCCTGGACACAGTTTGTATATATCCAACTGGGTAGTTCTCAATGTCATCAAATAAGATCCCATTCAGAAGTCATCAAGTTTGCAAATATCTACATATAACAAAAGGTATGAGGAGATGGTATTGAATTCTTTTATCTGTAATTTCCAGAGACTGGGTATGATCAGCACATCATTCTCAATTATATGAGACATTAACATAGCTCCAGATAAGGCTTCGTATTGCGTATTTACGCAATTTCGTGGACCTGAGAACGCAAATAAATTCATTTCTGTGGGTACAAAAACGCAATAAAAATCCTTGATACTCAATTCTGAACTTTTTCGTAGCGTATGACGGCATAATGACACTATAGTTTTCAATTTGTACAAATTATAAACCAGTCCAGGAACATTCTTATCGCTGTTTAGCTATACCCAATATTTACACAATTACGACATTCTTCTCGCTTTACAATAACAATGGCGTGGGCGAAAAAGCCTTAGAGCTATTGAATAATATCATATCGTTACTAACTCTAAATCCGCGTTGGTGGTTTGAAGGATCAAAGATGAATTGATAGATACGTTGGATTTTCGAAGTTGGAAATAGCGATCTCAGATATGCAATATAATATTTCAAGTGTGCTTTCTGAAAGTGAAACAGAAAGTAAACAAAAAAGTCAGGAGAAACAAGGCCCGGTTTCATTGCTTATTTGCTTTCAGATAGATACCCAACACAAAATTGAAATACCCAATTCAAAATTTGAAATACCTAGTTAAGCCAAAAAGAGGTGGGTAAATACCCAATTGCCTCTAATTCTTATCTGGAGCTATGCATTAAGAATATGTCAGAGGAGATCTTGCACTAGGGCTGGCATGATTAATCAAAATATAATTAATTGGTTGATATGCGATAGAAAAGGTCATCCCTAAAAAAATTGTTTGCTGTCACCTGACTCATAATTTTCCAGGTGGGTAGGTAGGTAGGGGTGCATGACAATTCGTCGAAAACCATTTCCCCGATACGACAATTGGTCGCATACAACTTTTGGTCGATGCGACATTTTGCCGAGTACGCCCATTGGTCGAAAAAAAATGGTCAGGTACGATATTCGGTCGAAATTGTCAAGTCTATGTTTTTCGACCCAACGTCGTACTCGACGGAACGTTGCATCTACCAAATGTCATTGATTATTAAAAAAAAGAAAATCATAAGAAATCACTTTGTTTACCTGACGTACAACTTATAAAGGCACGCTCCATTAATTTTATTAAGTTGCTTCAAAGCTATTATACGAAAGACAGAGATACTAACACTGATACTGGCGTGAAAATAATTGGAGATGCGAAAACCGTAAATGTAAACAATGTTTATTTTTTCTGTACAAATCAGTTTTCGACCAAATTTCGACGTAATTCGACGAAATTTCGACCAATTGTCGTAGTCGACCAAACGTCGTAGTCAGTGAAATGTCGTATCGACCAAATGTCACATTCAACCAAACGTCGTTTTGACGAAATGGTTTTCGACCAAATGTCATGGATCCGGTAGGTAGGTAGGTATTTAATTATTTTTTTCCACTGATTTGAAAAGACATTAAAAATAAAGAAAACACGTCTTAAATTAAATTTTAAAAAATTATTTTCTGAATCGGCCATAAAATATTTTGGGCAGGTGGCATTTTGAGTGAGTCTGTCGCTTGACGGCAAACAAAGATATTTAAAGAATGACCCAGAGCTCCCACTAAATACTGATTTGCAGTCCTGAACTTCCATTTTTGGTGCTCGGAATCCTATTTTTTGAAGGAGGCTATATTCTTTTATATGGGGGGGGGGGGGGGGGGACTCCCACTTTTTGGCAAAGAGGGCTCTGGGACTCCTGTTTTGAAAATCCTAGTGAGAGCTCTGAATTATCAATATGAAAATTAAAAAACCGGTTACTTGCAATGGATGTTCTGTTTATTTATTGGATTAAAATTTAAGCGTAATGGTCTCGTGTGATGTTTTGTTTGGGAACAAGACAGTTCACCGACAAGACAATTCACCGACACAGATTTTGAAGACAGTTCACCGACAGATTTGAAGACAGTTCACCGACACTTTTGAAGACAGTTCATCAACACTTTTTTATCACGTTATTGACATATAGCTAGAAAATATCATTGATTATTGTGAAGAAATATTGATGAGTTATGATTTGAGGTAATATGTTGATATAATTTGTTGAAAAAGCGATATATTGTTTGTCTACTTAATGATTAATAGACAGACATTTGATTGCTACATAAAGCTATATTACTGATGTGATCCTATAGCCAATGGTACATTATTTTTTATGAAATTCGCCAGCAATTCAAAGCATTCCTTAAGAATATTTAAACATATTTGTTCAGGCCTACCTTTTTATTTTTATATAGTTATTTTACGTTAGTGATATAAGACATATTTTCGCACAGACACTGTAATGATCGCTATATAGGTAGTTGTATGCATGTCTAATAAAATCATATAGCAATAGCAAATAGGTAATTTAATTAACTTTATATTATACCTTCATTCATTATATAACATCAATAAATGGTTAAAATTGTGACATTCCATATAAATACAATATAAATATTGTCGATTCTGTCGGTGAACTGTCTTCAATTCTGTCGGTGAACTGTCTTCAAAATGCGTGTCGGTGAACTGTTCTGTCGGTGAACTGTCTCGATTCTTTTTGTTTAGACTGGAAGTGCCTTGTCGTAAACAGTAGGTGAGTATAAATTGATGTAACTAAGAAATAAAAACGTCTTACTCTACAGACTATACTCTAGTGCTGGCACAATAAATTGATATATCTGTTAATCTGCCGATATACAATAGAAAAACGATTATCAAGATGAAAATTCAAAAATCGGTTACTTACAATGCATGTTCTGTTCATTTATTGAATTAAAATTCAAGCGTGATTGGCTCGTGTGAGGTTTTGTTTAGACCGGAAGTGCGTTGTCGTAAACAGTAGATATGTATAATTTGCTGTAACGAAGTAGGTTGCACTCTGCAGGCTAACTCAACAACTGATAGTTAGAAAAAGTTATACTTGCACTTCTCAGTTTTAAAGTAGTATGAAATTATAAAATATTCGTCAGATAAACAATCAAGTATGCATTTTTTTTTCTCCATGGTTAATTTGGGTTTAGAAGCTTCAATTTTGCTGACATTTTACAGTTAGGGCTGGCTAATTGAAGTCAAAGTGCTAATCGATAACCGGTACTTGCATTTTGATTAGTAATCGCTCAAACTTGATAGAAGGTCTCGGAATGTTTTGACAACTTTTGCACCATCAATGACATTGATTTCCCAATCATTTCGCAACAAAACATTAAATAGCATGTGTTATATAAAAGGTTTCAAATAAAGGTTGGCACCTTTGCTCATAACAAGTCATCACCCACTCTGCTGGAAGAAAATTGACTAAGTAATTGGCAAAGTCTGCTATGAAACTTGCAGTCGGCCATTTGTTGTTGTCAACTTGTTGGCACAGTGCGACAATGCTTCAGAGAAGGCCATGCACTATATTGGAAGAAGAAGAAGAAGAAGAAGACTTCACGTTGCGGGACGTCATGCAAAAGGAAGTCAGGTATGCATGACATGAACACTTCTATGTAAAATAAGACCCGCTGTAAACGTCAAAAAATAGAAAGCTTCTAACTCTAATTTAACTATGAAGAAAAACAACTTGCATGCTAGATCGTTCATCTGACGAACATTTCATAATTTTGTACTCTTTAAAACAGAGAAGCGCAAGTATAACTTTTTCTAACAATCAGTTGTTGAGTTAGCCTGCAGAATACAACATTTTACCACTTCATAACAGCAATTTATACACATCTACTGTTAACAACAATGCACACACTGGTCTAAACAAAACATCACACGAGGCAATTCAGATGGATTTTAAATGAATAAATAAATAGAACATCCATAAACCAGTATTGATAATACTACTGACCCGAAATGAAACATTGGAATAATGAGTTTTACCCTTTCCATAATGAACACAGCTTGCTTTCATACGAAGATTATGTCTCCAAAAAGTCCTCAAAATAGACCCTAAAAAGGCCACACTGGTGTTCTTAGCAAGAGGCATGAAAATGAATCTGATGCCTCGGAAATGCCAGTAGAGCGTCTGAAAATGACACGGGATAAACAAATTCAAAGTATTTCAAATACCAATAGAATGGTTTAAGTATTACTGCAGGCTCATGAAGTACGGGGGACTGTACTGTGCACAGATGGTAAAAAGAAAAATTAGTACGATATGTGCAAAGGCTCAAATGCAGTAACTTCCAGCACTACACTTGTAGGCATCTCAGACCCAGAAATAATGTTATTTTGGGTCCCAGTAGGCATGCAGAGCTAGATGAACACGAGCTTATGACCTGGGCTCTAAAAATATATGAAAACTGCAAGACAAAAGTCTGACTCTTAGCAAAAGATGAAAATATGATTAAATTATGGTAGATCTACTGTCTGGAACTGAAATTTTTATTAATAAGAAAGTCAGGTTGTTTTTTATATTTTTATTATTTTACATGACAAAGTAAGTTATTATAGTATAAGTAAGTATGCCAGTGTTTTGTTTCCCAAACTGGCTTCTATGAATGGGCCGGATTCGTATGGATAGTGGATACACACAATTTATGATTCAAAGAGGGCCCCATATGTGATGCAGAACTTCGAGTTTGGGATGCAAAGAATTTTGGCCCAGTGAGTCCCGTGACTCATAGAAACAAATTTGTAAAAAAAATCACTGAGTGTCTTATTTTACACAAAGGTGTTTGTGTCATGTATACTTGACTTCCTTTTGTATGACATCACACAATGTGACAACTACAATGGCTGACTGTCAGTTTAATGACCGACTTTGCCAATAAGCAAGTCAATTTTCTTCCAATTGTTTTGTTGTTTTGAGCAAAGGTGCCAACTTTTACTTGAAGCCTATTGTCTTTTGAATATATTACACACACTGCTTAGTGTTGCGCAGCGAAATGATGGGGAAATCAATGTCATTGACGATGCAAAAGTTGTCAAAACATTCTGATACCTTCTTTCAAGTTTGAGCGATTACTAATTGGTTATACCGTATATGAAAATTTAAGGACCGATTATTGATTAGCATTTTGGCGTCGATAAGCCAGCCCTACTATACTAAACAAATGATGTTAGAAAAGCTGCATTGTGCTTCTCTGGTTTAAAGTAGAACAAAATTACAAAATATTTGTAAGATAAACAATCTAGTATGTAAGGGTTTTTTTCTCCACAGAAAATTCGGGTCTAGGAGCTTTCAATTTTACCAATGATTTACAGCAGGTCTTATTTTACACAAAGCTGTTTGCAGGGTTTGCGCTAGGATTTATTTTTCTTTCGCCACCATTTTCGCCAATCAGAATTTTTTGGTGCCATTTTCTCTAACTTAAGAGCCAGATTTTGGCCATTGTTCGCCAAAAAAGAGCCAGGTTTGGGGGCATTTTTTGCAAAAATGTCATCTGTCTTCAACCCCCTTAATTCTGGTGGATAATTGTACACACATTGATAAAATAACTAAGGAATAGTCCATTTTGTATTTAAAGCGGTTGACAGTCTTTAAATTGATGTATATTTGTACCTGGAGATTGTTGATTTTTCTTAACAAAAAGAGCAAACACTGATGAAATGCTGTTTGGGTATTCACTGCTTGCCAAAGTACCTGTTTTGCAAGTATTCAGAATAAATAGGATTAACCAACATTGTACTTTGATGGCAAAAAATATTACACATGGTTGGTAATGATCAGACTTTCTATGTCATTGTCAATCTTTCCATAGAGTTTATATGGAAAACCTCCATTCAGGTTAGAACACCTGAACGTGAGACAGGTTATTTTTCAACACAACATTAACACGGGGGTAATACCAATTTTGCTATTTTTGCTGGCGACCGGGACGGTACTGCGTAAAGCTGTTATCGACCGAGGAGTACGGCTTGCGACCGGTTGGTACGGCTGTCGACAGATAAACAAACCATCAAATCCGACGGTAAGTGTGCTAATTTAGTGTTTGTTCCTACATTTTGGTGTTTAAACAGTTTCTTGGATAGCTTGCTATTGTTTTAAATGATTTGCAGGCCTGGCTATTAACCTGTTTTAACGCTGGGCGTACTTAAGCGGATATTCACCAAAAACTAAATAAAATCAGTATTCCCAAGAAAATTTGCAAATCGAGGCGATATGATGCTGATATATCACAAACTTACATTATTACCTTTAATCTGTGAATGTGCAAGCTGTTATATGCCTCTGTGGTATTTTTATATTTTTTATGATACTGCTGTCGACCAACAGTAAAATTGCTGGGTACGGTTGTCGCCGTTTATTGGATACGGATGTCGACGATTCAACGAGAATAAACAGATTTCGTTGCTGGAAAATTAACAGTTTAACACTGAAAAATCTAACTTTCTACGTCATTTAGTTTGTGGTCATGTTTAAGGACCCTGTCAACAGTTTTTTAGTCGTACTTGGACCATTTCCGGTCTTCCTGGGTTGAACTAGCACTAAACAGCGGTTATAGTGTCTGGCTCAAGGAAATAGCTCACTGTCTCTGACGTCTCTCGAATTATCTACCATTCGATCCCCAGTCCAATGCTGTACCAATCTGAGCCGCCACTGTATTTGGTACGAGCCGTTTGGATTAACATATTGGACTACAGCTTGTAAGGAACTATTAATATGCAGAATCAGTCCTGTGTTTTCTAGTTTTGCAATTATATTGACGAGGAAGAGAGAGATGGTTGCTTTGGTTTAATTGTCTTCCCTATGTCATGTGACTGTGTTCTGCGGCTCTTCCTCGTGTAGCTGTGGGTTAGTCTGCATTGTGTGATGGTCGTATTTCCTGACATTGCTCACTTACTTCTGCATGTTAAATGTAAAGCGGAAAACGGCAGTTTTTGCATATAAGTACAGCAAATGTTTAGACGTGTGTGCATTTGCACATTCTCATCCGAAATTGCTGGGAGCGCAATGGCTCAGTGGTAATGTGCATGTCTAGAGACTGAAGGGCTGCGGGTTCGAGCCTCACTGGCGTTTTGTCCTTGAGCAAGTCATATTAATCATTGATCAGTAGTGGTTCAACCAAAAAAGACCCATGCGGACATAACTGAAAAAGTGTTGAATCAAATCAAACAAATAAACAGAAACTTCTGCCAATGTGACCAGTGTTCAGACAATTTGTTAAGACTGCGTAGCATAAAATTAATTTTCTTATTTCTCGTTCGAAATATTTGTTGTGGGTACTCAAAAGAACCGTCTCAATGAGACAGTTATTTAGAGCACCAACGTATGTTTAAACAGGTAGATAATATTTTGCTCCCCAAACATTGTTTAAATAAACCTGCCTGCATGTTCGGGCTGAACATGCGACAATAGAGACACCGAATGACCTTTTTCTTGGTTTGTGCCTGATGTATGCTGCAAAGCCTCTATAAACCGTAATATTCTCGCGGTTATCCCATTTCCTGTGGACTTTCTGAGTATATACCGGTGATCACCAAGCAGGCACATAACCTTGACTCAACATTGATTCAATGTATGGGGTTGAATCAATGTTGAGTCAGCGATGTGTGCCTGCTTGGCAGATCAGCAAGTGCGGATCCTGGATTTCTTGATAGGGGTTCAAATTTTCATAGAGGGGGGGGGGGGGATTTGTTAACTTTACCTGATAGTTTTTCTGAAAATTCTTCATGAAAACGAAATAATTTTGGTTTAAAGCGAACCCCCTGAATCCCCCTGGAACCGCCATTGATCAGACGAGTCTATGTTATGGTAAAGCACGCATAGGGGGAGGGGGTAGGGCGTAGGGGGGTCTGATATATTTTTGTGGGGGAATAAGGGGGCAAATTTTGTGTTTTAGGGTGATTGGGGTGATTACCTCTGATAGGAAACATTTTTTAAATACCGATCCTTAGTGTATTGCGCCTGCGCAGGTATGTGTGTGTGTGGTGGGGGGGAGTAAAAATTGGGCTTCTTATTTTCGGGTCATTTTAGGATTTTTGGTGGTATCGCTACAATTTGAACCAGCAGATGCAAGGGTCCTGGTAGAGCATCCTGTCCCACGCTGCCCGAGTTGTACGCCCGTGCTTTTTGGTGTACACGTCAATTCGCCCCCCCCCCCCCCCCCCCCCCCGATTATTACTTTATAATAATACCTTGTGAAATTCAAACATTTTCTCGTGCCATGGAGATATTCTTTATTCGCTTTTGGAATATTTTCAATACAGTGACGTCAGAACAGAATTTCTTCACTAAGACAGCTTCGAACACCATTGAAGTAGATCTATTTTGATAAGTTTCATATGTTTCTATTACATTTAGCTCTTTCTCAATGTAATTTTGCACCCTTGATTTGTTTCATGTTGGCCAGTATTCCTACATTTGGTTGACCAACATAGTAGCCAGGTAAGTCACCGAAAATCCAGGGATGTGCACAACTAGTGCTTTAATCTGAAGAGACACAGAACCGAACAGAACCGAAATACAATTAGACGTAAACTATGCAGTTTCAAGCCTAGCCTATTATTTTAGCAATAAACACAATTTACGGGAAGATGTCAAATCAGTCAAGCTTTATAATAAGAAGAAGGATAACAAACATGTACATGAACAATGGTCTTGGAATGAGAATTATTTTAACGCAAATCAATCTAATCAGTCCTAATTTACAAGGATATAGCTGTCTACACCCAGTGGCTGGGATACTGTCGAAGTTTGCATGTAATTGGAAGTGTGACGCGTGTGGTATTGCCCCATTTGTGACTGCTTATAAGGACGCCTCTAGTCAAAACACTATGAATATGAAAGTGAATAAAGGCTAATCTTGATTTTTGACATCTACTTTTCTTTTGAAATCGGCCTAGACCTCTGATCTACTTTACTGGCCCGAGTTGGTTTAAAAAACAACAACAAAAAAAAACCCCGAAAACAAGCGCAGGTATTGTCACCAACACGTGAGTCACCACCTACCGATACACCATTTTGGCAATTTTTGTTACCATAGCAACCACACCAGAATCAGTTTTATGCGACGTCAAAAATGACGTGCATAACCAGCACCTGTTCACATACCAAGTTTCATCAAGCTAGCTTTTATCTGGGATCAGTTTGTTTTCGCAACAACTTCACTATTTCTGTTACCATAGTAGACGCAATGTTCTTGCAACGGCGAAAAAATAACGTTCATAATTAGCATATTGCCACTTAATCACATACCAAGTTTCATGAAGCAAGTTTGAATAGTTTTTTAGTTATCTCAGGTTCTAGATTACAGCGGACAGACAGATGAACGGACGGACAGTGAACGGGTATACCTATAGTCCCTACCAGAGTAAACAGTGGAAGGAGTCTTACAATTGAGACCACCGGGGTAGCTAGGAGAGCAGCTTAGCTTGTTAAATCACTTAACCATACCCCTGCCTGTCTGTCTGTGTTTCTGTCTATCACAAACCATTTTGCCTGACTCGTTCCAATGTCAAAACGTTCCGAATGGTCAATACAAAGAAAGAAAGTGGTTTGGATTTTGGACCATCGGTGTAGTTCAGGCTCTAAGAGGTCCTGGCTAGCCTGTCTGCATTGATGAATGTATGTCTGTCTGTCATAAACCAACGTTGCCCTTGCTCAAGACAATAACAATTTGTATAAGCTTTGAGTAGGCCATTTTTTTGTAAAAGCTTATACTTGTAGGTGGGTATATCAAAAGTTCCGTTATACTGCAAAAGAAATTTGCCTTAAAATGTCATGCGCGGAGCCAGAAACGTTTGTCTGGAGAGCGGGCTATTTACGGCCCTACAGTGGTTTCGCCATTGAAATGGCGTTTTGCTTGCCGGCCGATTGTGGCCCAACATTAAATGCTGACTTCGTAGCTTTGCGAGTTTTAGTGGGCTCCGAACCAGTATTGCTAAGGAACCCTATAGTATTGTGATTTCCCATGGGTCCGCACCCCTCCCCCTCTGGAAGCGCGCATGAATGTACAGCAACCCCAAGAATTTCACTCTTATAGACGACATCCCTAGCATGTGACATAGTAGCACAAACAAATTACATGTGTCCAATATATACGGATCAAGAGGAGGGGAATGGGGTTCCCGACACCCTACATACACAGACAAACACACACACACACACACACGCGCGCGCGTCTTGGCCCAATCACAGGGATGTAGGTTTGCTTAGGAATACAGGTATTGACCCCCTCCCTCACCCCCCCCCCCTCGACAATTCAAAAAGCTGTCCTACCAGCATTCTTCCATCTGCCAGCGAAACACCTGGTCTACTTCCCTTGAAACAACAATCTGGATCCGCGTATGCAATTATTTTAACCTTGCTCGCTTTTTTAAAATAAGCGTGTTGTGCAGGAGATAATTTGTTGAGAAATGTGCTCACTCCACAAAGGCTTGAAGTTATGTGCTCATCCCGCCCCTTAAAAATGCTTTTCGCCAACGTTAATTTTTCGAAATGGCTCACATAGCCTTAATATTCTTTTCTTTCGTTTTTGGATTTAAACTTGAAGTGCCATGTTTTCCAACATCATTCTTCAAGAGTTTCTACACATATTTGCAATACTATTCCTTTAACATAGATTTTGCAGTTTTATTAAGTATTGATTGTTTAGGATGACAAAAAATAACGTTTCAAACTGAGTAAAAACAAAATAGTTTCATTTTTTCTGTAGCTCACACACAAGTAATGCACCGATCCTGTCAATTTATTTAGCATTTAATATATAGCATGTTGAAATATCAATACTTAACTTAAGTCTTCCTTAACAATAAGGAGGCATTGTAAATCAGTGCCAGGTTTTAAGTTTATAGAGGGTAACCAAAATATTTTTTTCTTATTTCTCAACCAAAACATAATTGAGCCGCGGCCTGGGATTTCCAACAATGTGGTTTGTGCGACCAGCAAAGGTTCAGACCGGCATGTGCATACACGCAGACTGATCTGAGCCTTTGCTAGTCACTTGAGTATTCTATTACTGTTAAGCTACAGACCGAACATCATTTGGAATTTCTAAGCTTAAAAGGAGGCTGCACAGGATTGTCTGAGTCTACACTTGACAAAATGCCACATTGTTGGAAATCACATGTCACGGCTCATATGCTGTTGGTACTCAATAACCGCCTCATTGAGACGCTTCTTTTGAGCACCAAAACGTATGTTAAAACTGATGGATTAGAAAATGTTTACAATTTTACGCTCAAAGTCTATCTTAACCTATGAGTTTGCTTCACTGACCTGCTGTGTGGATTTAAATATATGGGAGAGATGGAATGTAGTTATTGTTTGTGAATGTTGCACCTTTTAGATACCAATCCGCATAAAACCTACAATTTTGTCCATTGCTGCTAGTGGAAACTGCCTGAAAAAACAAATTTCAGTTATAGCCATAGAATAAATCGTGTACTTTAAGCCCAGTGCATGATAGATATTTTTCATATCTCGGCGACAGCCGTATCATTCAGAGTATGAAATCCTCGACAGCCGTATCACTGGTAGTTGACAGCCGTATCATGGCATTTTTCTAGGGTCCATAAAATCTCCCATAGTGCAAAAAATATGCCATTCGCACTTGATTGAAGAAGCTCAAATGACAAATAACATATATAGGGCTTTTCGTTGTTTTTACATCATTCTTAATACGTTAGATTAATGATAATCTATGAAAAATGGATTTTTCGAGAGAACCTGTAATTTATAGTGTTTTTCTAAGTCACAAACTTTAAATAACTAATCAGACAAATAGCACATGTCCTCTTGAAAAAACTCTATAGCGTGTGTAGACGATAAAACTTACGCTATGACCCCTCCAGTAGCGTTCAACTTGTGACCCCCCTATACCGACAGCCGTACCGACCGGTCGCAAGCCGTACTCCTCGGTCGATAGCAGCTTTACGCAGTACCGTCCCGGTCGCTAGCAAAAATAGCGAAATTGGTATTACCCCCGTGATTAACCCATTAATAATTGATGATATATGTATGACGCCAATTTTAAAATAATATGACTTTTTTCTTTCGATTTTTTTGGTATTTGAATTTAGTGATTAAAACTTTGCAATCAATGTTATTCTCGCTTGAATATAAAATTATAAAAGATCATATAATACTTTGATTAAAATGTTTAAATTGGGAAATTATATGTTAAATAGAACGAATAACTGCATTGCCAAAGTAGTTTGCTGAATATTGTAACAAGGGAGCTAATTCAAAAATATTAGGGGAGAGCACAATTGCATAATTTTAACTTCGGAATACAGGCCCGAATTTTTCTGACAAAACAAATTAAAATCAAGTTAGCCATTACACCAGCTACCTTTTAAGTAAAAGGTTTCTGTTTAGAAATGATAGGTTCAGATATCTGAAACTGTGGAGAAAAGCACTTTGAACAGCGTGTGCAGTTGCTGTCTTGAAAAGAGAAGCAATGCTACTGTCGGCCTTTGCGAGATGCGCGGATCCTTTCGCATGCCTGGTAATGTCTAGTGAGTGATGCTGTCAGATGAAAGAATGGCACAGTGAACACCATCATCTTTCTCCTTTCTCACAACGCTTGATGGAAAGCTCGAAGCAATATATCTATCTTCTTACGAGTGGAAAGTAAGCTTGAAAGTGACACTTGATTTTTTTCTTCTTGGTGGACGTCGATGTCGCGGTCTTTTCAACCTGTTTAAAGTTACGAATTCAGAAAGCTATGTAATGACTATTACTATTGACCACAAAAAGCAAAGATGTCATGATGATGGTGCAGTTTATTTCATGCACAGCATGGCACCCTGTATATTATAGTCTGTAATTATGACCGTTACCGGTAGCAGCTGTTAAAAGTGTGTGCCGGTCGCCGTAGGTTATCAGCGCGTGTCCAGGTTTGACTCGATCAGCTACTGAATTGAGTGGTCGATAATTGGGGTGTTAATTGACAATTAAGATACACATTGATGACCATTAAGCGGCACGAGGCAATGACTCGTAGCCGGAGGTGACGATTCCGACGCCAGACGAAAAAATTTACTTGCGATTTTTCTTTCGCCAATAGTTGTCGCCAAATTAATATTTTTTGCGCCAAATTTGTTATTTCTTCGCATTTTGCGACAATGGCGATCGGTAGCGCGAACCCTGCTGTTTGTGCCATGAACTCTTGACCAGAGCTCTCGGAAAGGCAGAATTACGCGCATTGGGACGCAAACTTTTTGCCTGGGACGCATGGTTTTCACCAGGCGGGAGTTCCGCGTACGCATGTTTTTTTTAGTCGGCACGTGCCAAAAATCAATTGCTGAGAAATGAATACACACCGGGAGATCAAAGGCCCTTAAAGCTGCATAGTCTGTAACTTTTGATCTTTTAATTTTTGAAATAATGTTTCTATTTTTCAAGAACACATTAAAAAAACTAAAATGCAGGTACACTTTATACCAATTTCCTAAATCTTTACAAATTATCAGTATTAAAACAACAGCATTTACCATAAAACTTACTTGTCTATAATTATTGGAGGGACACAAATAATTACCAGCAAGAAAAAAAACACCTGTTTTTATAAGATAATTCACTTTTCCATGCAGTTTTCGGCTATAGTGAACAGATTTATTGTGAAAACTTAACTTAATTCTGCTTTTACGAATGATTTAAAAAGGAAATAAAATTTTTCGAAAAAATGTTCAAAGTTACAGACTATGCAGCTTTAAATATTATTGATCGCGACACACTTTTCAAGCCGCGGGAGGCGTCTGTCTCTGTTGACCAATCGTATGACTTGGACTGCAGTGAAGCAATCCTGACATGTGATTGATAGGATTACTGATGCGGGGAGAGTGTGATTATTCAAGTAATTACGCAAGGATTATCGGATAATTGTTTTAAACAGATGCGCTAATTAAAGGGAGAAAGACTAACAACATCGGACTTGCTTGTCTAGTTACCCACTTACGAATTTGACTGATAAGGAAGTTGACTTTCTTTGGAATGTCATCACATGTGACAACAACAATTCATAAGGTTGGGATGATGTCACAAACTCCAAGTTGTTTCATCTACATGGTGAAAAACTTGGAGCACCTTGGTTTTTAATCATATTTTGAAAACTTTGATTGACAATATATATCAAAAACCAGCCGAGAAAACCCACAAACAACAGGAATATGTTGTAGGAAGCAACTTTTTTCTTAGATTCTTTTATGTGGTTTGTGTGAGAAAATAATTTATTTGGTAATATTTTAGTTGAAAGTTGGCATCTTCCAATGATTAAGACCGAAGCTACTCCAAGTTAGTACCTGCAACTAACAGCGCTAGGTGGCTCATTAGATAACTGTTTAAGGTTTCTTTTGCCAGAAGGGTTCTTTGCTGACCTTATGGTCCAGTGTTCTGCCAAGGTTGCTAAGACATGGGGACAAATGTCTCAACAGCCCTGAAAATTAGGGGACATATTTAAAATCAGTGAGACATTAGCTTTTTTCTTGAAAATACACTGGAACGCCTTAAGAAAGCGGTACCTGGGCACCACAGTTTGCCCACAGCGTAATAAGCGGTCATGATTGCTCCAAGGCGATATCCCACCCACGGCACATCGATGCTGAAACTTTTCCGCTAAGTAAGTACTTGTTTATAAGGGAGCTAAATGCTGCATAACGCTAATATATATGGTGTTAGTACACAATTAATTACTTCCGTCTTGGTAGCTCACGAAAATAGTGCCTTTAAAAAAAATGACAGTGCATGTTTGATATGATATATTTTGCAAATGACTGTGTTTTGTGGCTTGTAAAATAGTTCTGATTAGAAATTGACCTATTATAGCCAGACTGGAGAAGAATAAAGCATTCTAATGTGGACTATTTTCTGTCAGTGGAGGGAGGCAAGCTCCATGGCAACACCCGATGCTCAGCTGTTTTTTCCGTGAATTTAATGACTGTCTGTGAAAGAAGTGAAAATGCTGGGAAAAGTAGATTATCAAGGGGGTCACTCTTCTCTATTTTCAGGTAGCCAAATGATGCATGTTGTCACTGAGAAGCAGAATGGGGGCCCACCAATGTCCTGGAGAAAGTTACAGAGCCAGCAAATTATCCAATTTGCACTGTTTACTATGAGCAGGGCTCTCACACCCCTTTTTGGGAATGGGGCCGGGGCCCATGGAATTGGGAAAATTAGCGGCGTTTTGACTAAAATTGGGAAATTTGACATTGTCCTTATGTATGACAGTTCCATTGCTAGATTGATTCCAATGATTAAACTTACCTTTTTTCTTGATATATAATGTACACCTAAGGAATCTTCTAACGCATACACTTTTGTTTTCGCATTTTCTTAAAAACTAGAATTTCGAATTAAAAAATATTTTGGAATGAATTAGAACAATGTTTACCGGTAATGCGTGGCTATTTGCAGAGAAAACTGACAAAGAGTATCTAAAATATTGAAGTTTGAGTTGAAAACTTCAAAAAACGAAAGTCGCAAATTTACCATTTTTCAAACAAATCAATACGAAAAACAGAATAGCAATTTGTTAAATGTATTCCATTTAGTAACATGGATTAATGGGGATGAATCATTTTCAATCATTCTATTATTCATAAAGTAAGAAAAAAACATCCAACTTCTATCCTCTACATCTTTAAAAGTGAACGGACAATGCGCACACACAAGTAATCAAATTATTCCTGACAATCGCATTGCATATGTGCTCGATTGACTTTAGATCTGGGGAGCAGGATAGCCATGGTTAAACATTTATTCTGCTAGCTAGCGGCAGAGTCCTGCTTGTGTTACTCACAGTGTGGACTTTTTATATTTTAACTGTTAAAATCGCATGAAAAAAAAGTCGGTAGAATATGGCCAGGAAATACCACGATCATACTCTGCAGACCAACCCATTGCACCGCGAGGAAGAGACACATAGCAT
This sequence comes from Loripinus fragilis, assembly GCA_964019695.1. NCBI lineage: Eukaryota > Metazoa > Mollusca > Bivalvia > Lucinida > Lucinidae > Loripinus > Loripinus fragilis. The sequence continues at coordinate 21,893,721 of OZ026529.1, forward strand.
TAACAGTCCCATGACATTAAGCAATTTTTAGGCAACCATCTCTCTCTTCCCCAGCGAGATGATTGCAAAACTAGAAATGACACTAAGTACTGCACAACAAAAACAAGGACAAAATACAAAAATATAACACATACAATAGAAGCAACAATAAACAGTTAACCAACAACGACATACACATCGCCTTAGAACGCTCAGTCGAAGTTACTGGGGGCTTAAATTAATTTTACCGGCCAAATCTTCGCCATAGATTATGCTGTTGTCAAAACTCCAAAAAACGGTAAGCTCGCGTGGAGGCTTCCTTACTTATCCAATGTATCATCATGGGGAAACAATCAAATTATTACTGTGATGAAACAAAGAAAATGGCTCTGAACTCACAGACTGTCAGAGCTAAAATAAACCTCCCCAAGTTGAGTCATAGTGGGCCCATTCAAAGACAAACACCAGGCAATGGCCCACCAATGATTTTTTCTGTCAAGGTCGTCACTGTGTCTGACGCCTAACCCAGCCTGAATTTCATGCAATCCTTATTACAAAATGACGCTTTCCATTGTTCAGCATGAAAAATGAAATTAAAATTGCTTCACTGAAATGCAGATTTGAGCATAAATTCCAATTTTTGTGACTTCCGATTTTGACCCTTTCAAATTAAATAAGCTGTAGTTTGCATAATACCCAAGGTATTGTTTTGAAATTTTCACACATGGTGTGGATAATATTTAATGTTTGTATAAGAACAAAAAATTGGATGCTTTTAACATTATTAAGTGTTTGTAGTAAATTGTTTACTGTATGCGTTAGAAGATTCCTTAAGTATAGTTGTTAGTAATTAGACAGTTAAGTTTAATCGTCAGTATTTGTATTATATGAAATAAAGATGGAGAACCAAAAAAAAAAAAAAAAAAATTTTTTTTTTTTTTTGGTAAAATTGGGAATTTTTTGTCTGGAATTGGGAAAAAAACATACTTTTTGGCATTGGGAATGGGGCCGAATTTCGGCCACAAAATCGGGTGATTGAGAGCCCTGATAAGCCATTTAATTGTGCACCGAACCCTATAAATAGCAATAGTAAGGGAGATAATGCGCTTCTTTTATACATGCTAAAAGTAGTTCGCAAATGCTCAATACTTTTGAAAAAACAAAAACAAAAAAAAAAGAAATGTGATTTTTTATAAGGATAATAATTAGGTTTAAATGCTGTTTTGGTGAGTTCACTCTGTGATTTAACAACGGATTTAAAATATGCAAATTTCAGAACAATAAAACACTTAATTTAGATTGACTATTTTACAAAATTCGGCCGCAACATGAGACAAGATTCGCAACTAGGGTGTTTCGGCCGCGATTTTGCTGAAATTTCCGCGATATTCTCGCGGGATCGCTGCCTCGGCAGAACACGGTGGTCCACTGTGAACTTAATTGCTGACTGCCAATTAGTGAGTCAATTATCTACCCACAAGTGAAGACTTGATTTGCGCAAAGGTGTCAACTTTTAATTGAATCATATTGTCTTTTGAATAGATAACACATACTACTAAGCGTTTTGTAGCGGAATGATGGGGAAAGCAATGTCATTGACCATGCAAAAAATGTCAAAACATTCCGAGACCTTCTTTCAAGTTTGAGTGATTACTAATCAGTTATAAATCGAAATTCAAGGACCGATTAGCATGCCAGTCATAGAAACCTGAAGTGACACCAACTTCAGGAAAGCATGTGAATATGCTTGTATTTGCGTGAATGGGCATGCTGTCTTTTGTGACATAGTGTTTCAAAAGGTTTATAGCAGCAAGGTTGGCAATCGACCAGTCAATATGCATATTGACCAGACCAGTGGTCATTACCGGTTTAACCGGTCATTACTGGTCGATTGGTGGTCAATTGGTTGATTGAAAAAAACATGGTTGATGTAAAGATATGCCAGTTTACTGGACTCTATAAACAGACTTAAAATAGTTTCAATATTAGATAATACAGGCTTAATTGAAGAAATGTGTTTCATGAGTTGCTATTTCTTTAATAAATGTATAAAATAATTATTTAAAATAGGCCGTAAAACAAACAAAAATGAAATGTCAATAGTTTTAGACATTCAGTCTCAATCAAACTGAATCATTACCATAACTTTCAGTTCAGTCTTAAGACTTGGAACTCTTTTCTATTAACCATTTAATAAAAAAAAGTAAAGCAAATGCAAGTAATGAAATTAAACAAATTTTAAAACTAGTTTTTTTCATAAACATAAAAATATTTAAATCAGTGTCTAACTAAATGAAAGAAAGCACAAAAAATCAATCAATACTTCAAATTGATGATCAAAGAGGTCATCAGAATTAATCTTTACACTATTAGTTTAACAGCAAATTGAATTGGCTTCTCACCTGAAAAGACAAAGGTGTGAAAATTGTAAAGAAATCACTAAATGTTGAACAATATATCATGGAGTTAATTTTAGCTTTAATTACTCCAGAACAAACAAAACTGTCAAAATACTGGACATGTCTCTCAGACTTGAAGAAGGTGTGTCCAGTTTATAAGACCTATCCAATAACTGAGCTTAAAATGCATTGTCTAATTCACTGGCATCTGTGTTAATATAGAGGTGTGAAAGTGTATAGAGCTGTGGCCATTCTGTTATCTTCTGCTATCAGTTAAGTTAATGATCTAACCAAGTGCCCTTGGCAGGGACGAAACAGTATTTTTTTTTCAATAAATAGAACATAAAACCTGATCTAATATCTCAATCCACCACTAGAAAGGCCACTTAAAATTTTCATCGACCACTCAGATTCGTATTGACCAATATTGACCTCTTTTTGGCATATTGATCGGGGCGGTTTTAACCTGTTAAATCACTTTTTAAAACCGGGGGTGGTTTCGACCTCCCAACCTTGAATTATAGCCAAATTAAAAAAAATTGGAGGCCCAGAACCTCCAAAATATGAGTCAAGCAAGGGGGAAATCTTTTGGGTCCACCAGAATTCGAACCCAGAACTCCTGCGTGACAGACGACCACTCTAACCAGGTCGCTAAAGAGTTAACCAAACAGCAAGGCTGTTTGGAATGGCACTGTCAATACACTCTCCTCGTTTTTTGAGAACCGGGCATTAACCGTTCTTACAGAAATACAACGGAATATAGCCCGCTACCGCTCACAGAGGCAGACTCATGCACTGGTGTGCTTCACAGATGGGTCATGCCTAACAAATCCTGGACCCTGTGGAGCTGGTGCAGTCATTTATCACCCAGAAGGACACTTTGACTCAATTAAGCGACCAGTGGCATCACATGGATCTATTCTTTTGGGGGAACTAGTGGCCATTCTCTCAGTGATGGAGCATTTAATAGTCATCAGATAGACCAGGAAGAGATTCGCATCTTCTGTGACAGTCAGACAGCAGTGGGAATCCTCACGTTAAACTGGACTAGCAATCATTACCAGGATGTCATCAAGAGGATCAAAGAGGCTATGTCTACCTTGAAATCCAGAGGCTGGAAGATAGAGATAGTTTGGACCCCGGGACATAGTGAGGTGGAAGGAAATGAGGTTGCAGACAGACTGGCAAAGGAGGCGGCAGTGGAGGCTAAGGATTTGGAGGAAGAGACAAGTGTGGTTACGGTCCAAGACATCAAAAGGCATGCAAGAGCTAGTATTCGAAGAAAATGGCAACAGAGATGGGATATTGGTGAGTTTGGGGAGAGATTTCTACCCGTGTAAGCCATTCCTGGATAGTAACCCGAAATTGGATTGTCCAAATACCAGAATGTTCAAACAAATTCTTCAGCTGAGAACTGGATACAGCATACTTAATCACTATAGACATAAGCTGGGGCAGTGTGCGTCAGGACTATGTGAATGTGGACAAATGGAGACAGTGCAGCATTACCTACTTCAGTGTCAACTATATGAAGAAGAGAGGAATATACTATACAACAGACTTCAAGAACAGCTGGGTATTCACACACCAAATGTCTACACCCTACTTGGGTATGAAGGACACAGGGAAATATCAACCTGGAGAGAACAGATAATGCAAGAAGTAGGAGAGTACATTGAAAGGACAGGAAGGTTCAAATTGGCACAAGCCCGGAACTTTGCATCCCAATAGATATCACAAACAGTTTAGTAAATTATTATCAGAAACATACCAGAGAGAATAATTACCCAAGAGCTTAATTTAAAAATTTACCATCTGAGAAGAACACCATTGTGCAGAGTACAGCCTGTAACGGCGTTGAAAGAAACTGAAACAGGCGTTTACGAATTACCGTTGCCACCAATGGAGTATTTCCAAGGGGGAAATCTTTTGGGTCCGCCAGGATTCTAACACAAAACTCCTGCGCAACAGTCGACCACTCTAACCGTGTGGCTAAAGAGTTAACCCAACAGCAAGGCTGTTTGGAATGGCACTGTCACTACAGAGCGGTACCTAGATTTACCGGAAAGACCAGAATTACCGGAAAGACCGCCGAAATACCGGAAAGACCAAAAAATAATAGGCCCCATTGATTGGTGATTATTGATTTGTTATTAGTTATCAGTAGGGGTTAACAATGGTCTTAATCCAATTTGTCATTTCTTTGAAATAACATGATTCGAAGAGAGGGTAATACAATTAGATTGGCAATAAACATACAAAATACTTTTAGCCCAAAAAAACAGGTTAATACAGAACTAGGATAGCATATTTTAATTCCCTCTTATTTTTTGGTCTTTCCAGTATTTCGGCCGTCTTTCCGGTAATTCGAGTCTTTCCGGTAAATCTAGGTACCCACTACAGAGGCGTGTTCAACGATGCGAGTGCTCATACCTGTAGGATACCTGTAGGATGGTTTTTGGGCTCAGATGTAAGGACAAAGTCCTTTTTTAGCCCTCCGTCTTATGGTCTTATTTTGGTACTGCTTTATTTGGTTCCCTCGTATCTTGTAGTGTGGTGTGGTGACTGATTTACTTTAATGTGGTAATAACAACTACTAGAAAATTTTAGTAGTAAATTCATATAATTAATACTCATACAGCATGTTTCCTTGCCAGTGTTGATCCAACCTTGCTTTGAAGCTATTAAGTGTTTCTGCATCCACGACATGTTGAGGTAAATACTGGTACCTTTGTGCGAAATGTGTAAAAAGCCTGGCACCAATACGAGCACTCGCATTGTTGAACATGCCTAAGGACTGCAAATCAACCGTTAGAGCCTTGAAAATGCAAGCATTCGGGTAGGTGGGAGGGGTTGGGGGCTTATTTTCAGTTTTGTTGAACGCAGTGTCTCGGGGTCCGGTACCCGACTCCTAGACAACGAGGCTAGGGATCCGGTACCGGACCCCAAGACACTCATTCTAGGGGTCCGGTACCGGACCCCGAGACGCGCCTATGAGGAATGTCTCGGGGTCCGGTATATTGTAAAACAACTACTGACAAGCCTAGGGATACGGGTCCGTACATGCACGTGGTCTGGTAGTTTGCTAAAACAATTTCTGACAAGTCTAGGGAGACGGGTCCGTACCTGCACAATTTATGTAGTGACTATATAACCAACAAAACTCGCGTTGTTAATTTCACTTTGTTACGTCCACCATCTTTGATCCTCAAAGGGAAGCTAATCTTATTTACTGTCAAACAAGTATAAGCTTATACAAAAGGTATAAAAATCGATAAAGCAGTATATAGCGGTAAAGTTAGAAAGAACATTATTCTGTACATATATTTTTTTCTTATCCTTAATTTTGAAACATACCATGAGTAAAGGAAATTATTCACCTGTAACAAATCAATTATCTTCTCACCAGCAATTATCTCACATCTTCAATTAAAGAAACCAATTAAATACTCGTTGGCAGCTGATGAGTTAGATGAGCGAACAGTGTCAAATAAGCTCACCTGTACTTAACAAAATAATCTACAGTGTAGATTCATTATTCAACTATGGCTTTCAAAGAGACTAACTACTGGGACAACGGCAGTGGACCTTACTGCGGCATCTTCGGACATAGCTTTTTAAGAAGACTTTGCGTCAGATGGAATAAACGTAACCACACAGATCTTCCCTACGCCCTGACTGTGATGTTTGCCTTGCATCCTATCCTAAATGTGCTGGAAGAGAAGGCAATGGAATAGACGACAGACAGACACAAAAAGCCCGCAGCTTGCATAAATTGTTGGTGCTCAAAAGAACGTATCAATGAGACGGTTCTTTTCAGTACTACACAATATGTGTATATAACTAATAAACATTTACGCTTAGGGTCTGTGGCGTCTGGTCTGTGCTTGCAGGTTATAAATACCATGCGCGGATCAAGAAAGTTTTTTCCGATGGGGTCCAATTTTTTTCTGTACATAGTTGATAAGGGGATCAAATATCTTATCTAGTTGATAAGGGGATCAAATATCACTAAAATCGGGCCGATGCGGGCCATCATCGTCCCGACAGCGATCAATGCCGTTTCACTGGCGTACCAATGATGGCTCAACATTGCTTTGTAGCTTTGTAATTTTTCAGGAGATCATATATAGCTGTTTTGCTGAGATACTTCCCGTGCCAAAAAGCTACATCGGGCCACCATCGGCCCATGCATGTTATATCGGGCCAAAACGGCCCGCGTTTTAGCTGATGTATTGTGAATAACTTCGGACCACCATCGGCCTTGCATCCTATCCTAAATGAGCTGGAAGAGGAGGCTATGGAATAGACGACAGACAGACACAAAAAGCCCCTCGCATGCATAAATTGTTGGTGCTCAAAAGAACGTATCAATGAGGCAGTTCTTTTCAGTACCTACACAATATGTGAAACTAATAAACATTTACGCTTATGGTCTGTGGCGTCTGGTCTGTGCTTGCAGGTTATAAATACCATGCACGGATCAAGAAAGTTTTTTCAGAGGGGGTCCAATTTTTTTTCTTTATATAGTTGATAAGGGGATCAAATATATCACTAAAATCGGGCCGATGCGGGCCATCATCGTCCCGACAGCGAAACGCCATTTCAATGGCGTTTCACTGGCGTACCAATGATGGCTCAACATTGCTTGGTAGCTTTGTAATTTTTCAGGGGATCATATATAGCTGTTTTGTACCGCACCTTTAGGATTATCCTTGTCGGTGACCAATTAGAGGGTATGAAAGCAATTAAACAATGCACCTGTAATCGCCGTTTGCTTACTTCAATGAAAGTGCAAATTGGCATTAACCTTACGGACAATAATCAAATAGACAGATAACAATTATTATGAAATGTTTTTTTTAATAAAACGTAATAAAAACACTGAGAAAAACATCAATTAAAGAACCGCAAACCCGGCGCAAATTCACTGATGCGATAGTAAGTTCCCCCTGACATTAATTACCTTTATTCATGGCTTTTGAAATTGAAAAATAAGGATCAGAAAAAAAAAACTAATAAGAATAAAGTATGCGAAATTATATAGTTATTTTTTTACTATTGTCCGTTAAAAATCTTATACCTTTTGTATAAGTTTATACTTGTTTGAAAATGTAATACATAATAGCTTCCCTTCGAGGATCAAAGATGGCGGACGGTCACGATGCAAAGTGAAAACTTCAACACATAAGACAATTGTTTTTTTAAAGTCGGAGAGTATAAACGAGTTTTTGTTGGTAAAATAACAGGTTGGGGAAAAGCCTAAAACCAACTATTATAGCTTCTTTCAGCTATAATAGCTTCAAAAGGCTAGCGAATTGGTCACTGGAAGATATGATTTTCGGAAATCCTTTTAAATCGCTCCGAGTCGCACCTCCTCCTTTTTACAATACACACGAAAACATAAGACTAATGTCCACTGTATCTTATGTTCTCTCAGCATCCTCCCGGTTTTGGGGTAGAAAACTCTATTTTTGCCGTTCTTATTCAATAGACTGATGATTTTGATAAAAGAAACGGATTAAATGTTTATTTCTTCAATTTTCTTAAAGAATATCAAACGTTCGATGTTCAGTTCCACCATTGCTATCCCAGAAGCAGCAATTTAAGTCTGGTTCCCCGCTTGCAGCTACTTTCAGAATCTATTGGGTAGAGTATGGTGGATAATATGTACCTTGATAGGCAATCGGACTTTGATTATAATGTTATTCTTACGGTCTGTATTGTATATTTCCACGTCTTCTTTGTTTGATTGAGTTAGTGTGGTTATGAAATGAATTTTGATGCCTAAGTTGGCACGGTGTTTACACAATTTGTAATTATTCATGTGCGGATCCAGAGGGGGGGGTCCGGATACCAATCCAGCATTCAATGTTGGGCCATCATCGGCCCGCCAGCGAAACGCCATTTAAATGGCGTTTCGCTGGCGGGCCATTGTTGGCCCGTTAATAGTGGTATTTGGATCCTTCCTCCCCTCATCAAACTAAAAACAAAAAAAAAAAAAAAAAGTCAAAGTTGGACCCCCTCTGACGAACCTTCCTGGATCCGCGCATGTTTATTCAGCTGCCCGATGATGAGCATAATTATATCTTTTTTATCCATCAGTATGATGTCTGTAATCCAAAGAACTCATGCACATATTAACCCAGTAATCAAGCTATAAAAGTCGCTATAAAAATTCAGGGGTGCGAACAGGGTGTCATTGAAGAAGAAGATATATAAAAAAGAGGACCCCCTAACCCCAATCAAAAATACAAGAGATTTAGACACTTTTTGTTTCAGCAAGCCAATTATTATCGAAAAAGAAAATCCCGCCTGAGAGAATGTCGATTAGTGAGAAAAAAGGTGCATGAACAACTGGTATACATGTGTCAATGGTTTCATCTTTGGGGTTTCCGCAATGCACAGGGGATTTCATGGCCGAACGCTGAGAACTGCACTGCCGCCCCTCCACCCCAGAACAGTTGGCATCTTAGAAGCAGAACTGCTTAAGTCTGACTTCTATTTCTAAAAAGACTTAGTATAAAGGCACTTTTGCAGTTGTCATTTATTGTTGTCATAGCTTGTGACAATCAAGCAAATTGCTCGAATAATGCAGGAAATGACAGACATGTCTGCATGGATTATGTGAGCTGCATATGCGCTAAATTCTATACATGTATAAATAAAACGTCAGTGAAATGTGCTCTCTATCCAGGACACTGGCAAATAAATAATCAATAATATTTTTGATTTCATATTATGGTACGCATTACCTACCATACTTTATCCAAAATGATTCTGAAAGAAGCTGCATGCGGGAAACCAGGCTGATATGCTGCATCCTGGGATTGCAATGGTGAATAGAAACAGCAGTTGATTGAAATTCTTCAAGACTTTTTACAAAAAAAAGCATTCCATCGGTATCTTTTATCGTTATTGATCGTCTTTTGGATAAAAACGGCAAAAACAGTGTTTTCTACACAAAAACCAGGAGAGTGCTGGAAGAAAGTAAGATACAGCGGACATTAGTCACATGTTTTCATGTGTGGTGTAAAAAGGAGAAGGTGCGACTCGACGCAATTTAAAAGTATTTCCGAAAAACATGTCTTCCAGTGACCAATTAGGCTTTTCCCCAACCTGAATAACTTTTAGTACATATAGTATACGTGTAGATACGGACCCGTATCCCTAGACTTATCAGTAGCCATATCACAGACAGTCCTCACAGGCGTGGTTCGGAGTCCGGTACCGGATCCCTAGCCTCGTAGTCTAGGAGTCGGGTACCGGACCCCGAGACACTGCGTTTGTTGAAACGCGAAAACACATTGCATCTGTCCGGTGCTGTGAAAAACATTTTACCTCTTAAAGCTCGGAAATATATAGAATGTGTTTCACGCATGGACCAATTATCAACCAAAACAAGGGTTTTCTTGTTCGCAAAAACAACTGCCAGTAATACAGAGAGACAAACCAAGCCGGTGAACAAATTTATGGTGGCTGCCATCTTGACCTGTGCCAACTCAACAAATTTCGCGGATGAATCTAAATTTGATACAGGAAACAGAATATATTTCTCATATGAACTAATATACAAAAAAAGTCAATGCCATCTTTTTGATTAAATAACCCAAAAGAAATAGATTAGAAAAAAAATGAAAAATATTGTCCCCTTTTCCATTTAATTCTGGAACTATATTTCGTAAAACTGACCAATCAATTCTTGACAACCATTTTTGGGCGTAGACAATTACGATGCCCTCCTTTGAGGGTAGCCTACCTGCTTCATTAACTGAGGTCTGTGGTCTGGAAATCACTTATCATTAAAATTAAGCTCATTATTCACCACCTTGTCATACCAACAAGGCCGTCGTCGCCGGTCCGGCAGGTCCGGCGAGTGCCGGACCACTTTTTTAGCCGAGTATGCTTTCCGCTGTGTCCTTTTTCTCTCGGTTCGGCTCATTTTACCTACCTGATTTTATTCAATCAGCCACAACTTATTGATGCAATCATCAATAACCTCGTTGCGCGTGTCATCAAAAGACAGACCTCGCCAAGGTGTGAAAACATTATAAGGACACTCTAACGTTTTGTATAGCATCAATGCTATAGCTTAATTCCAGAAATTCCAGAAATCCTCTTCTGACAGAAGGTCGGGTTCGACCTGTTGGGTCAGCTCTAATTCTTTTTTCTTAGGTATTTTTGGGTCTTGTCCGGTGGGTATTATTGCCTCTCTGTAACTGTAGTATATAGGCTGGTGTTTCCAATGTCGGTCTAATCTCCGTTCAAATGCATTAACTGTCTCTGCTTCAACAACACTAGGTGGTAACTGATTCCAAGAATCCACTACTCTCATACAAAAAGAATATTTCCTGACATCTAACCTAGATCTATTTTTGAATATTTTATATTTATGCCCTCTTGTACATGAGTCCTCTCGTAGTTTTATAAAATTACTTACTTCAGGATCATACTTTTGAGATAAGATTTTGTACGTCTCTATCATGTCACCCCTAATTCTCCTGTATGCGAGTGTTGGAAGACCTATTTTTCTGAGTCGTTCTTCGTATGTTAGCTTTGACAGTCCTGGTACTGACTTTGTGGCTCTACGTTGTACGTTTTCCAATAAATCAATGTGCTTTTTCAGGTGTGGGTTCCATACTTGATTGGCATATTCAACATGAGGTCTGACTAATGCTGTATATAAAATTTTGAAGGTTTTTATGTCTAGAAATTCAAAAGTTCGTCTTATAACTCCCATTATTGAGTTTGCTTTGTTCACTTTCTCATTTATATGGTTTTCAAATGATAATTTACTGTCTATAACCACCCCTATGTCTTTCTCTGATTTCGTAAACTCCATACCTTTATCACTGTCATTGAGTTTATAAGTAAACAAATCAATATCAGTATTACCAATTCTCATGCATTTACATTTATCCGGGTGAAAGCAGAGTAGCCATTTTTCTGACCATACTTGCATAGCTTTAATGTCTTCTTGTAGGTCTTTACAATCCTGTGTACACTTTATGCTGTGAAATATCTTTGTGTCGTCTTACCTACTGTCCGTACTAGATAAGTTCAAAGTGACGTCAGAGCATGTTTTGATAATTGGACATTGTCCATTGATGTAAATAGGTAAAACGGCTTTGCTAACTTTGTACATTATTTTCTTTTATCATTAGTATTTGTCACAGTTGGGCTGGCGCGGTGGTAAGATCGTAAACCTCTGTCCCGAAGTTTTGCAATTGAGGGTTCGAACCCCAATAACGGCATATTTTTTTTATCTTTGCTTTTTGATATTTTATGTTTGTGAATGATGACCATTATTATTTTTATCGGATATGACAGAAAACGAAAAGCGGAAAGAAGGCGATGACATGTTTTGTAATACATGTAAGTCTACTCTCCTTACACATTTTTTAGAAACAGCTGTTTTACAAAAAGGATGCTGACATTGCAGTGGAAGCGGAGATGGAGAAGATAGTTATTCAGGTGACCTTCAGTGACTAAGACACAGACACCGCAACAGAGTGCTCAGACTATTACGACACAGAATCAGCAGACGAAGAATGTCTGTGCTGACCTCTTTTGTATTGTTTTGTATTGTATTGTAATGAAATGAATATGTGAAGAATGTAAAAAAAAAATAGATTAAAAACTCACAAAAACGCACACAAAAAACACTCAAAGAATACTACTATAGTAAAAACATTTAAAATATAACAAAATATGATAAAAAGTCTTGTTTAAGCAATAATGATATTTAAAAATATCTCCTTCATGAAAAAAAAATCAATCGTGTGGGATTCGAACCCTCCCCCGTTTTCTCTCGTTAATAGATATAGATACAAATATTTGCCTCGGCTCAACCGACTGAGCTATGACGGCTTGGTATAATATTTCCGTATTTTGAAAACCTTTTTCGGGTATTAATGTAATTTTTTACCGTTAATAACGGTATAACCTGTATAACCTTCAAGTGTTGGTACGCTCTTTTACGTCACTTTTAACTTATCTATAGGCTACAATATGACCTTGCATATTTACATACTGCATGCTTCAGCAACGCGCTTCTCTTGTTGTTGCCAGTTCTTACTTAGGTACTCATTAAAGTAGATGTATGTATACAACACGCTGTGTTGAGTTCTTTATTGAGCTTTATTGACTTTGATTTTGAAATTGTCAATTTCCCATTTTTAGATGGTGATGTTCCTCGTTCTTCATCCTATGGAGTCTATATCTCTCAACTCATTCGTTTTGCTAGAGCATCTAGCTATGTTGCTGACTTCAACACTCGCAATAAATTGTTAACTCAGAAACTTCTTAAACAAGGCTATCGGTATCATAAACTTCGCAAAACATTTTCTAAATTTTATAGACGATACTATGATTTAATTTCTAAATTCCAAGTTGGACTTAAATCTCTCTTGCACCAAGGACTTTCGGAACCTGATTTCTATGGTGACTTGGTGTATAAATTGAAGAAGATTGTTGGCTCTAATAATTTTTCAGCGCAGTTCATTAAAATAATTTCTCATTATAAAAAAATTGGCTATAACATTAATGTATTGCAACAGACTGCATGCTTGGTAGTCAACCCAATCACGGTTGGCAACTTTGCTTTCCTCTTTAATTGCACGCTGGTGGGTCGGACTTCAGACTCTATGATGGTTCCGACTTAAAGACTTATCTATTGATGAGATGGTAGGGGCCTGATGCTTTGGCTGTTTGTCGGGCCCACCGGGGTTTACCTGTTGGATTTCTTTTGCTCCGGTATTCAGTTTAATTTACTGTTGAGTCCTTTTCCTTGCTTTATCTCCTTGTTAAATCTTGATTTATATGTTTTAGGAGATGATGCATTGATAAGTTAGGGGTCTTTCATGCAAACCAAATATCTATGTGTCTTGATCCACATCTGAATTAAGGGTGAGGTTGGCGCCGTTAAACCGGTTTAAGCTCTCCAGTAAAATATTTTACTGACCGTTCCAAGGCGGTACTTCTTTTGTGGATCTTTTATGTTTTTGTTCTGTGTTGTGTTTGCTATGTCTGTGCGCGTCTGTTTATATGTGCTTTGTGGTCACCTGCTGGGAAAGGGCTGACCTCTTGGCTCTCGTTTGTGGGGTCTTCTGTGAGTTTGTCACTTTCCCATTGGTATCCTGGGTCAGGTGTGGTACTTGATTGTATCGATTCCTGATCTTTGCACCTTTACTTACTTTTACTAATACATTCTAAGACAGTACCCCAAGAAACGAAACATGGTGTCCAGAAGTGAAATTTAATAAACATTTTGAAAACAGTTCGATCTAGAAATTTGGAATTTATATGCACAAATTGTGACAATGGAATTAGCAGGAATAACACCACCCTCGATGCGATGGGACGATACAAACTTGCCAGAGCAGTGGGAGAAATTTATGAGACACACTGCATTAATGTTTTCTGGACCTCTAAAAGCTAAAACAGAGGAAGAAAAAGTGTCATATTTGTTACTATGGGTTGGTGACAAAGGGAGAGATATCCGTCATACCTGGACTGACATATCGGCAGACGACGCCAAGAAACTGGATACGTTTTATGAACGATTTAAGAAGCACGTCAGACCGACGTTTAACCCTATATTTGCTCGTTACCAGTTTAATAACGAAATACAGGGAAGTGAAGCCATTGATTCGTTTGTCACGAGATTACGATTGAAGTCGAGAGATTGTGACTTTCATGATCCTGAAGAAATGATACGGGACAGAATTGTGTTTGGGACTAACTCACCCAAAATACGTGAGAAACTCATTAACGTTGGAAGAGACTTAACGTTACGAAAAGCTATTCAGATTGGGCAAAATTACGAATACGCCCAGGAGCAGATGAAGCAGATGACACCTAATGACGTTCACATGGTCAAACCGAAGACCAAGAGATGAGTCAAACGTATGAACCGATCTGGTACTACGATGGGTCAGCGACAGTCGTATGGGGCCACGGGTTACACACCACAGGGCTACGAACCACAGACGGGGACGAACAAGACGAGACGTGAACAGGACGCCAAGTGTACAAACTGTGGATGCGACGCTCATAAGTCAAATGAAGTGTGTCCAGCCAAAGGACAAATTTGCAGAAAGTGCAATTAACTCAAAATCAGTGCATGACGTGAAAAGTGATCAATTTCAGTCTGAGGATTCAGATTTGGATTCGGATTTTTATGTTGATACGGTAAATACATCTTTTTCTCATTACGATCAAGCTTTTGCCACAGTTAACATTGGTCCAAAGAAAACGCCCATTAAGTTTAAAATTGACACAGGTTCACAAGTAAACATCATTCCGTTGAGCACTTTTCGTGAACTAAATATCAAGCACCCGCTCTAACCTCCTGAAACTCAGCTTTCTTCATATACGGGTAACCCTTTAAATGTCAGAGGCACAATTAATCTGAATTGTCGGTATAAGGCCAAGCAAATTGAAACGTTGTTTTACGTTGTAGAAACAAGTAGAACTCCGTTGATGAGCCTTAAAACTTCACTTGATTTAAGTCTGATACAACTCATTTACTCGGTTGACAATCCCGGTGGTTCAAATGAGATTTGTACCAAAGAGCGAATTATGCGCGAATATCCAGACCTATTCAAAGGCGTGGGTCTGATCCCTGGTGATGTAGAGTTGCATTTGAAGCCAGATGCAGTTCCAGTCATAAATGCACCCAGGCGAATCCCTGTTGCGTTACGTGAAAGATTTAGGACTGAACTTACGCGTATGGAAAACGCAGGCATCGTTGCTAAAGTTACATGTCCGACAGATTGGGTCAATTCTTTTGTAATTGTCGAAAAACCCAAGACAAAAAGTCTTAGGATGTGCTTAGATCCAAAAGCATTGAATGACGCGATCTGCAGACCGCATTACCCTATGCGAACGTTCGATGAGGTATTGTCAGAGCTGTCAGAAGCTGCCTACTTCTCAGTTCTCGATGCCACAAGCGGTTATTGGAGCTTGAAGCTTGAAGATAAGTCTTCATATCTGACCACGTTTAACACACCTTTTGGACGCTATCGCTATTTGCGCGTCTCATTTGGTCTCAACTGCTCTCAGGATGTTTTTCAGCGAAAAGTAGACGAGACGTTTGAAAGCATGGCTGGTGTCACAGCAATCGTGGACGATATACTTGTATTCGGTAAAACAAGGGCTGAACATGACCAAAACTTGCGTAAAGTATTGGCACGTGCTCACGAACGAGGGATTAAGCTGAACGCGGATAAGCGGAAAATTGGAGTTACAGAAGTTCGCTATTTTGGCAATATTCTGACCCAAAATGGTTTGAAAATTGATGACAAAAAACTCTCTGCGATTAGACAAATGGATGCTCCAAAGGACAGATCAGAGCTAGAGACGATATTAGGTATGGTGACGTATCTTACACGTTTTGCACCAAACTTAGCTACCTTGACTGCCCCACTTAGAAACTTGCTTAAGAAGGACGTTGAATTTGTTTGGAATGAATCTCATGACGAGGCTTTCCAAAAAATCAAAGACGTACTGACGGACAGTCCTGTATTAGCGTACTTTAAACCAAAGCTTGACGTTACGCTGCAGGTTGACGCGTCCAAATACGGACTTGGCGCGACGTTACTACAAGAAGGTAGACCAGTTTCATACGCATCCAAAACGTTGACACAAACCGAGATAGGTTATGCGAAGATAGAGAAAGAAATGTTGGTTTGTTTTTGTTTTTGTTGCTTTACGTCCCAAGTCAACAGCTATGGTCATTGCGGGACGGTCAGTTCACCTAACCACACTTTTTTCCTGGGCAAGCTTGAACAAGCAGTTAACCAGTAATCGTGCACATACTTTCGCTTGTAACTGACAACAACCCTTCATGAATGATTCAGCGGAAGGGAGGAGAATGACCGTAGAAATTATTCCATGATCAATCTCCACGAAAGTATGGGACCAGGTTGGGAATTCTCTTCGGGGCAAAGAGATTTCACGAGTATATATACGGTAGATGCGTGACAGTGGAATCTGATGCGAAGCCACTTTCATCTATTGCTAAGAAACCTCTCAGAAGTGCACCTTTAAGGTTACAACGCATACTGTTACAGCTTCAAAGATATGATCTCGACATTAAGCATGTTAGTGGTCGTGACATACCTTTAGCAGACACCCTTAGCAGAAAATTTCTACCTGATACTTATCCTGAATTGTCAGAAGGCTTGGACTTACACGTTCATACAGTTTTCTCGACAATATCCGTTTCCGACCGAAAGCTTGAACAGGTTAGACAAGCAACGCGAAACGATGTACAATTCCAAACTTTAAAGCGTACAATTCTTGACGGATGGCCTGAGACAAGAAAAATGTGTCCACCATCAATCTTAGAGTATTGGAATCACAGAGACGAATTATCAGTAGCAGACGACATAATCATTAGAGCACAGAAGATAGTAATACCTACTTCGCTTCAACTCGACATGACACAAGCTGTGCATGAATCACACATGGGTGTGGAGAAATGTCTGCAGCGTGCTAAAGATATAATGTTTTGGCCACGCATGACAAGTGACATAACAGACTTTGTGTTGAAATGCGACATTTGTCTTCAATACAGAGCATCAAACACTAAACAACCTTTGCAATCACACCAAATTCCGGACAGACCTTGGCAGGTTGCAGGGACAGACGTGTTTACATTTGACAACAAAGACTACTTGGTTACGGTAGACTATTTTAGCAGATATTTTGAGGTAGATTTACTTCCTACTACGACAAGTATCTCAATCATACGAAAACTTAAGACCATATTCGCTCGAAATGGCATTGTCGAAAAGCTCGTATGCGATAACGCTAGTTATTACACGTCTGAAGCTTTCAATTCCTTTGCACAGGAATGGAACTTTCGAGTTGTACATAGTTCTCCACGTTTCCCTCAAAGTAATGGCCTTTCGGAGAAGACAGTTAGCATCGTAAAACGCATATTTAAGAAGGCTAGAGATAGCAAAAAGGATCCTTATCTTGTAATATTAGCATACCGCACAACACCTCTGAAATCATGTGAATTGTCTCCATCAGAACTATGCATGTCGCGACGATTGAGATCCAATTTGCCATGCACAAACGAACGCTTAACACGCAGCCACTTAAATTGAATGATGTGCGAAAAAAGTTGTCAGCTAATCGTGAAAGGCAGAAGAAATTTCACGACTGATCTACAAAACACTTATCTTCTTTGCAAAAAGGTGATAAGTTATAACAGACCAGCACAGCAACCGCTCATATATTTTGCAAACACATGATGGCAATGTTTACCGCAGAAATCGAAAATTCATTCACAAGTCAAAAGACCAAACTCGTGAAGACAGCGACCTCATGCCGCTCCTGAAATCTCAAGAAAAAAGTTGTGAATTGTCAGGAATGCCGATGAGTCAAGCACACAGCAAAATAACAGAGCCCCGCAATTAATTACTTTGCGAGAGATAAACCCCCCTTCTAAACTTGACTCTGACAGCTATATTACTAGGTCTGGGAGGAAGGTCATTCCCAACAAATATTAAAGTGATCCAGTGTGGCATAAGTAATTTTGATGGTAATGAAAAAAGATAACAGAAGTGTAGAATTTGTTTCACACGTGTGTGGTGTAAACAGTTTTGACATTTCTCACTAGAAATTAATTTGTTTTTGTACCCAGGCTGTAATTGACACTCAGAACAGTTGAAGATTTGAGAACTGTGATGCTGTGTTATAGACAAAAACGATCAGATTTTGTTTTCTGGAACATTACCGTAGTTTATCAGATACATGGACATTGGTTTAGAAATCAATGAGACAACAATACCGTAGTGGATTATATAAATGGACATTGGTTTAGAAATCAATGAGGACATCTTTTTTAAACAAGGGGAATGTAACGTTTTGTATAGCATCAATGCTATAGCTTACCTATGACCTTGCATATTTACATACTGCATGCTTCAGCAACGCGCTTCTCTTGTTGTTGCCAGTTCTTACTTAGGTACTCATTAAAGTAGATGTATGTATACAACACGCTGTGTTGAGTTCTTTATTGAGCTTTACTAATACATTCTAAGACAGTACCCCAAGAAACGAAACAGACACCTGCTTGATTAATTTCATAATCGGATGGTCTTAATGAACATTATCATACTTAAGGACCGTGTAAAGAGAAAACCTGACGTAGCTGCATGCGAACATCAAAGGCGCAGACCAGCCTACACATCCGCGCAATCTGATCAGCGCCTTGGTTGTTCGCTCCCAGGATAGTATGATTGATAAATTTGCTGCACGCAAAAGTTCAGTATTCTAGCTAATCGATCTCTGTAACTGAGTAGATTGGTTTACAATACAATACAAAATTTATTTATATAGTCGGAGATACAAACAGTATAACATTAGCTATGAATAGCTATTTACCGACTTAAATTAATTGAGTCTTGCATGGTTGGAAACCCTATAGACAGGTCTTCTCGTTGAGGTCCAGATATTTTATATGATCCAGTTTCATTTGAATTTTTCCCTCAAATTGGCAATTTGTTGTTGTTTTCTTCTAAATATGTTAAAATCGTTTTGACTTTACATATATGAGCATCGTGAGCGTGTGTTGTTACAATGCATTCTGTTACGGATACATGTATGTAAGTCCCGTCTGTTCCAATTCAGTCCACTACTTTTCGGTTCCCCCAACGTCCATTTGACTTTAAGAAGCCTGAGAGCAGAGAAGTGTTTAGCCGTTGTGGTTCGACAGTGGGCCTGCCCCGGCTCCATTACGATGAAGCCAAAGATCTAATGCTATGCCTACCGAATCCAAAATCTAGATAAAGCCTGATCCTTAACGGGTGTTCTACTTGAAAAAAAAGCTAGACTAAGTCTATAGCTTTTCGAAAACACGACTCTTTGAAGTACAACCAAGGATCAGTGCTAAAAGTACTTTGCCAAAATCTGCGGGGACATAGATGAAATATGTCAAAGAAACATGACGTAGAAAAAAGTTTTAAAAAAATCATGACTGTATGAAAACAATTTTGTCCAGCATTCGATTTCTCACGCCACAAGAAATATCTTTTCTAGCAAAAGATCTAGATTGGTTCCCCTCGTTGATAAAGCTCCACTTCCTTTACGCATATAACGACTGTTTAGACTGGTTCTCTCCCTTTAATAGCTTGTCAGCATATTAAGACAGGTAACTACTAGCCGCCATTGCGCCTACGTATAGCATACACACTGACGTCATGAGTGACGTGGTATTGGAAAATACCCTTGACATAAAGTGCATTTTTTTAAACAAGCCGTTTTATTAAATTTATTTTGTACGGCAGCACTGAGGGGACATGTGAAAAAAATATTTCTCTCGTTCCCACGACATAATTATCTCGTTCCCACGACATATGATCTCGTTCCCACGACATAATTATCTCGTTCCCACGAGATAAGATCTCCTTGCCACGACATAAGATCTCATGCCCATGACATAATTTTCTCGTTCCCACGACATAATATCTCGTTCCCACGACATAATTATCTCGTTCCCACGACATAATCCACCATGCAATCAGGCCTTATGATGGACGCCATGCATTCTGTGTCTGTGGCTTATTGGATTGCTAAATAAATAAAGGGTTACGTTGCAGAGGCAATACAGCATGTATTAAAACAAGAACATAAGATTCGTTTATGTTTAAGACATTAAAGAAGATGTTAACTGTGTACACGCAGCTGTTAATTTTGTACAAGGACAGCTTTCTGGATTAGGACGACTTAATGGCTATCGTATGATGTTGTCACGTTGTAAGGAATATGGAATCAAAATGAAAGATGCTAGCTTGATACACACTATTTGGATCAAGTCAGGGTAGTTTCAGGCGAATGAGAAGCCAGGGTTAACATGCTTTGACCAAAGTTCATATGGCATACAGACGGATATTATATTGGGCTGTGTATAAATGGGTGCATATGTGAACTTTCTCTCAAAATTATATGGGTAAATGTTTATCAGACCAGCAATTGCCCAAACTCATTGGTGGCCACTTTTTAGAAGCTGCAGTTACAGCCAATAGTGGATGCCCCTCGAAAAATAAGGACAGACTACGGAACATGAAACGGAGATGTATGCTATAGCAGCATTTCAAACATTTCTAAGACGCAACGATCCTGATGATGACAGACAATACATGTATGGTACAAGTACAAGAAATCAAAGGACTGAGAGCTGATGGGGTATTATACAATTTTGGACTGAATTGTTCAAGCACCTATTAAACAAGACAGCAGGAGTTTCACTGGAGAATTTTTGGACAGGAATCTTGTATTGTTCTGTTTCATATCAATAATTTAGTTAAGGTTTACATATATATAGAATTTTTTACTGTTTAAGATGAATGCCAGATATATTTCGTGAATTGCAGTGAAAAATCAGTATTTTTCACGAGTGCGTAGCACGAGTGTCTCTGTTGATATTTTCACCACACGATATATATTTGGTAAAAGAAAAGTAAATTTTCTGGTCGTTTTTGTCTGATTTGGAAGTTTCAGTGTGTTTATAGAGAATAATGATGGGGTTTCCCCAGAGTTTACACCTGGAAATGGCTTAGAAGAAAATTTTAACGAGTGAAAAAGCCAAGCCAAGCCAAAAACGTCATTTGGTTTGAAATTGACGTCATAACGCTGGTATTGTTATATAATTAAGAACCTTTTTGAAAAAAGTTCCAGTCCAAGAGCTATTAAAAAAACTTGTTTGGCTGTAGTGAAAAGATATGTAGATGAGATTCTTGTATGCAATTTTAAAGCTTAGCATAATTTTGCACGTTTAACGTCACACATGATCTACATGATGTCATATTTATAATGACGTTTCACAATGTGTCTATCTTCCAAAAGTCAACCACATGAGTTGGAGTCTCTACAGATCCACCACAGACTTCACATTGACTTGCAGCCACCTATGAGGTTTCATGACGTAGTTCCAATATTTCAAAAACCGAGACATTTTTTATTAGAGATACATTGTCTATATATATACGATGTACCAGCCTGTGAAGTTGCATGCCATACTTACAAATGGTACCTGAGATATGATTAAAATTGTCACAGAGCGAGGTGAATAAACCGCTGACATTTTGCAATAAATGGACAAGCCAAAACAATGGTTTTCATTCTTCACACTTCACAGTTTGAAATACAAACGTTATACAATGAATGGAAGACAACGGAAAGGGACAATTCACAGTTCATACTTAATGGTCTAACTAGACTTCATACTTCCAAGTTTACACTTCACAGTTCACCCTTCAAATTGTATTCTTTAGACGGCTTACTTCAGACTGCAAGCTTCACCCTTCATAGTTCACATTTCATACTTCACAGTTCAGGATTCGCACTCCACGCTTCAAACCTCAGTGACTGTCTCCAATCTTTAAACACGTGACTGTGACCTATTACTGATTAAAACGGCGAGTGTTTCTGTTTTGGTACGTTTTATAAAGTGTGAAGTATGAACTATTAAGTGTAAAGTATGAAGTGTGAAGTCAGAACTATAAAGTGTGAAGTATAAAATGTGAACGTGTACTGTGAAGTCCGAACTATGAAGTATGAAGTGTGAACTTTGAAATGTCTCTTTCTGTTGTCTTTCATACATTATTTAACGTTTTTAAAGAAAACTATGAAGTGTGAAGTATGAATTGTGACCTTTGAATGGCGTGTCACTATCTGTCTGTCTGTCTGTCTGTCACACACCCACACGTGTACACACACACGTTTTAGAAAACTATGAAGTGTAAAGTCCCAGGGGGGGGGGGCACTCTGATATTTTCACGCATACGTAGGCTCGGTCCATTTTTTGGGGTTCAAAATTCTGAATTTCAATATTTTTTTTGGTTTTCAGAAAAATGATTATTTTTTGGGGGTATGAAGATTTGGGGGTCATCACAAAATTGGGCTAGTTTGAGGGTAATTTCTATGCATTTTAGGGTCTTTTCTTAAGGTCAATGTACAGAATTGGGATATTTTTGGGGTTGCTAAAATTTCAAATATTTTTTGGGGTGCTTGAAATTCCTGATATTTTTTGGGTGTGAACGGTAGATGATGGGTCCAATCCTCAGTATGTGTGAAAATATCAGAGTATCCCCCCGCCCCCCTGGGTGTAAAGTATCAAGTCTTAACTGTGAAGAATGAAGTCACAACTGGTTTTTCGTAGTTTTCATATTAAATGTGTCGATTGATTCCATTTTTTTCAGTTAGTATCATGTGTGCGCCTCAACGCAATGCACACTGTACATATTCAGTCTATGGAACAGTGAAAATCAGCTTCGTCAAGCTTCATCAGAGGCCATACAATTGTGTGCAGAAGACCATTCGATATAACAACGATGTCTTCCATCATGAAAGATAAAATATCGGGTGCCAGCATCTGATGCCCAAGAAGCAACAGACATATTATCAGCTTAAATTATTAAGGAAACACATCTGGATTTCAACTGCATTTATATAGAAAGGCAAATCTTCCAGTGAAACGGGGACTGGTCAGCGATTTTTTTTAACATTGAATATTTATTGAAGAAATATTAATTTTTATGGGAACTGCAGTTTGAGTCTTTTCAGGTTTTTTTCCATCTTTTACTGAAAATGATAGGTTTAAAACCAAATCACGAACATAAAGATTGAAGACAGAAAGCCTTGGCTGTTTCCTTCTTATATTGAAGTAAATGGGCTTACTTTGGATGTCGATTAATGGCAGTAAATGTTCAGATGAATATGACGAATGTCAAAAAATGGCAATGCTTAATATACAATTGCATTTTTCAATACATTATGAAAAGAAAGGATACAACCTAAAGGAAACAACATTCTCCGACCCACAGCAGTAAAACCGACCTCTTGTGACTGGGGCTTTGGATTATGGGCGGTAGTACTGATATAAGTGACAATTACTGGGACTCAGAGTTGTAGAACAGATCTCAAGTGACAGGCACTGGGACTCAGGATAGTAGAACTGACCTTAAGTGACAGGTACTGGGATTCATAGCAGATTACCGACCTCTAGTGACAGGTACTGGGGATCAGGGTAGTGGCACTGATCTCTAGTGACAAGTACTGAAGATCAGCTTAGTAGTCTACTATCGGATACTACAACTCATAGTATTAGTACTGACATATTGTGACAGTTACTGTAACTCAGTGTATTAATACTGACCTCTAGTGACAGGTAATGGGGCTCTGGGTAGCAGTAATGACCTCTAGTGATAGTTACTGAACTTAAGGTAGTAGAATTAACCCCTAGTGACAGGAGCTGGAACTTAGGACAGTAGTTCTGGCATCTTATAACAGTTACTGTGACTCTAGCAGAAGTGAAGTTTAATGACCGACACTGGGATTCAGGGTATTATACTTTCTCTAGTGACAGGTTTTTGGTATTTTCTACTGACCATTCCAAGGCGATGCTTCTTTTGTGGATCTTTTTTGTTATTTATGTTTTGTGTTGATCATGTTTTCATGTCTGTTCATTGTAGCCTTGTGGTCACCTGCTGGGAAAGGACTGACCTCTAGACTCTCTTGTATGTGATGTTTATTGTGTTTGTCACTATCCCATATTGTATCCTGGGTTAGGTGTGGTCCTTGATTGTATCCATTCCTGATCTTTGCCTTCTTTCTTATTTTTAGTACAAATCACTAGGAATCGGGGTAGTACTAATAGTTTCGACCTCTAGTGAAATGTACTATGCTAGCAGTGCATGCCTCTAGTGACAGTTTCAGGAACTCTGAGAAGAAGTACTGACCTCTGAAGACATATTACTAACAGGGCTATTAGCACTGTGACAAGTAATCAGACTTTGGGTAGTTTACTTACCTTTAGTGGCAGTTACATGTACCAAAACTTCTGGGAGGTAGTTTTGAACTATGAGGACAGATACTGGTACACAATTTATCAGTAATGATCAATACTGGCAGGTACTGAGACTCAGGGTAGTGCATTGACCTCCAGTGACAGTAACTGGAAATCTGGACAGCAATATTGACCGCTAGTGGCTGGTACAGGTACGCAGGCTACAAGTACTTACCACTTGTGACAGGTATTGACATCAAGGTTAGTGTAATGACATCTAGTGACAGGTACAGAATCTCAGGGTAGTGTACATTAAATACCTGAATTTTTATACTCTAAAAGTGGTACCACTCACTAGGGGCTATAGACAGCAGATCAAAGGTCAATCTTAACGAGGTAATTACAAAAGGAGATCAAATAGAGGATCTATGCTCTTTGTCTCTTCTTCATGGTGTCGTGGCTTGGCCTGTAGTGTGTGATTGTGGCATTTCCTGGTCCAGAGACAGATACTGAGATTAAGGGTAGTGTACTTGCATCTAGTGACAGGTACTGAGACTCAGACGCTAATGGTATCTACTGGAAGTCTAGACAGTAGTGCTGACCACTTGTGACAGGTACGTGTTCTAGCATCTAGTGACATACACTGAGTTTGAGGGTAGTGTGCTGACATCTAGGTACTGGAGCTCTAAACAGTAGTTGGTTTAAACATATTTTATTTGATCAATCACTTTTACATAGGTACAATATCATAGAAGTAGGATCTGACAGTAACCGTATTTTGGTCATTGCCTAATAGTTTGATTTTACAATATTTGAGAATGGCATGCGTAGTCTAAACACATTTAATAGATAGATAGATAGATAGAAAGAAAGATAGATAGATAGATATCAACAGTAGTTGTGCTCTAATGGTAATCAGGGTATTAATACAGACCAGTACATTGTCTCTTGTCTCAGGGTAGTGTACTGACATCTAGTGACAGGTACCTGGACTTATAGTAGTAGTATGAACCACCTAGTAACAACGATGGAAACTCTGAGTAGTAGTACTGACCGCTAGTGTCATGTGCTGGTACTCATGGTATTACTGCTGACCTAGACTAGCTACTAGTCTGAGAAATGATAGTTTGATTTTTTTTCTGCAAAAGTTTGGAACTGTTTGTCCCATTTGGATAGCAAGTCCACGTTAAACACCTTGGCTTATGTTTATGTTAATTTTGAGACGAACGAGTAGACTAGCCACATGGTGTACATCTTAGATTTTGTAGATTTTACACTTTTGTAGATATTTTCATTTTAACGCCTATAGGCCAGGCTAGTGCTGACTGCTTGCGACAAGTACTGAGCTGATACCTAGTGGCATGTACTGAAAATATGGTGACCTCAAGTGAAAGGTACTTCGACTCAGATGACTAGTGACGGCCTCACGTGACAGTAACTGAAACTCTGGGCAGTAGTATATACCACTTATGACAGGTACTGGTACTCAGGTTATTTGTATTAACCTGTAGTGACAGTAACTAGAACTCTATGCAAAAATAGTGATCTCTAGTGACAGATATTGGTACTCAAGATATTGATACTGACCACTTTTGACGGGTGACTGGACTGTCAGAATAGTGTTCTGACATTTAGTAGCAGGTATTTTGACCCAGGCTAGTGAACTGACCCGTAGTGACATTGCTGGAACTGTGGGCAGTAGTACTGACAACTGGAAACAGACTGTAAGTACTGACCACATGTGACAGGTCCTTGAACTAAGAGAAGTATACTGACATCTAGTGACAGTAACTGTAAATTTGAGCAGACACATTGATTGCTAGTGACATATACTGGTACTCAGGATGTTTTAAAATACTCGCGACTTGTGACAGGTACTGAGATTCAGCTGTAATGTCATCTTGTGACTGATACTGACGCTCTGAGTATATCTCTAGCGGCAACTACTGGATGTCTAGGCACTAGAATAGACCTCTAGTGACATACACAGACACTCAGGTTATTAGTTCTGACCACTTGAAATAGGTACTGGACCTTTGTACAATAATGCAGTTTCAGATACAAAGCCAGTAAACTATGATTTTAATCATATATACTTGATAGGCTTTAAATATCAATGAAAGAGAAGAAATTGCTTCTCTTTTTTCGTGTTCTAATGACCAAGGAACTAGTTGTGAGCACAAATCTAAATTAGCAAGAGCGTTAAATTACAAAGTTTCAGTACCGTATTAGGTGTCATCAGCTACAAGCATTAAGAATGACCCCCTGATTGTATTTCATGTCTTGTATTTAACACGGTTTCACAATGGAAAAAAATGACACTAAAATGTTGTTGTTTTTCTACAGCATAAATTTAATATAAATCATTTGCATTATTTTCTGCCAGATTCAACATAGTTGCAATAAAGCATATATATACTTAAGACCAAAAGTATCTTTACACTGTTATTATATACACCTTTTCTGGGTATTGGTGAGTGGTATTTTAAATGTGTTTAATTCATATTAAAGTTCAATCAATTATTCATATGACCTGTTAAATTTCATGTTGTTGCTCTCATAAATGCAACCACAATGCCATAATGAAAGAAGCAAGGAGGCAAAATCAACTTTTCCAAAACGCATCACTTTTGATGTGTTACTGTATCTTTGCAATTGGACAATTTTTTAATTTAAAAGAACCAGTCTGAAAGACAGGCTATTGAATTGTTGTTTAAAGTTCAAATCAGCCTGGATCACCCTTCGAGTAACACAAATCAGAATTGTGTTTTACGTACATACCCCTTTTGTCAACTTTACAATGCTTTCAATGGAATTTCCTACAAGAAATTGTTTGCCGTTTTTCATCCAAACCGATGGGAATTTTTATCAGATTATCTCGTCACATACTCAGGGCAGAAGTCCCAACAAATCGCTGGTAAAAAAGCCAAATACCATCTGCGATACAGCTTTTAGCAGGGACAAAAATTACTATTGTTTTAATTCAATGGGAGATAATTTCAAAGTGAACCAACTTTAAAATGCTGCCAAAAACAAACTATACGTCAGAGACAGAATGTCTTGCAGTATTTTTAATGTGCAATCGATGGCCCTTAAAATAACGTGTTCAAATCCTAGGTTTACTTTGGATTTTGTCAGGAAATGCTGATTTTGTGCTTTTAATGAAAGCACAGATAACTCGAAAGAAGATTAATTTACCTAAGTTGTTTTTCGTGAATTAGGTCAGGGCGGGAACCAGCAACTCATTGCAATATTTAATTTGGTTAAACTCAAAAACAGTAAAGATATATTCGATAGTTCAAAGTGTAAAGTAACTTTTGGCTTTAAGTATATATTGTTCATGTTAAATGACTATTTGGGAGAAAACAAAACTTATCTTTATTGTAAAAATCATCTCAGATAATGGCTATAGATGTACCACGACCTCTAAGTAATAATCTTTGGATCATTATTTTTCAAAAGGTTGATACGTAACGCATACAATGAGCCAGTCAGGCTAGAACATCTATGTGTGTAAAATTATGATAGTAAATGAAACCCTTATATATATATATATATATATATATATATATATATATATATATATATATATATATATATATATATATATATATATATATATATATATATATATATATATATATATATATATATATATATATATATATATATATATATATATCCGTATTTTCAATATTGTAAATACAGTCACGCCTGCCCTGTTTATCTACTGTTCAGAATGTTATAATTTGTCTCTCGTCGATAAATATTCAGTGTAATTTAAAAGAATTTAAGCACTATGTTCGTTTGGGTGCAGATACTCACTCTGTTAGGGTATTTCTGCCAATTTAAACAAAATGAATTAATAGTTTCACATAGTTCAAATACCATGATAATCTTAAAAATCGCCCTAAACAACAATAATAATCCAAAGTAAGCTGCACGACATTTATTGGCGACATTGATTTATGCATTTGTAAAAAACACACAACAGAAATTGACAGCTGAAGAGATTCATTCCTTAAAAAAGTCATAATCACTTAAGACGGGAACAGTTAATATATTGGCACATGCATTGGTATAAGGCATGTAAGGTAAACCGCCATATCCATCCACTGCTTTCAGATGATGAAATCTAAGCCTTGGACTTGGGTCAAACCCAAGAGAGGGTATGGTATCTAATCCTGTCACAAATCCTAATAAATTCTGCAATCCAGTTGGTTCATCTGAAAGAAGAATAAAAACGCAATGAGCACTTGATGATTTGACTTATTAAAATATTGAAAATTGATATATGAATAGCGTTTCGGGTTCTGGCAGAAAGCAGAAATCGATTTAATCTGATGCAAGGGGACGTGAGAGTTGACACCTTATATACTAATTATCACAAACAGACTTGATGAAAACGAGCCTGTCATGTACCAATTTGATAGGTTCTCTTTATTTCTAAAGTGTCCATTTTTCTAGATTATTCGTTGTGCCATTTCGAGTTGGTAAAATTTTTAAAACTTCTTTTTGTAATAATGGCATTCTTTCATATTCTGGTCGTAAAAGAACGTTGCAGAAAGCAGAATAAGTCAGTGCTAGGGAGCGTGATGGTTGTGTTATTACCCATTTACTCTCCTGGATAGAATAGACTCAATGAAACTGAGTCTGTTGTTTTCATATTTTTTAGGTTCTCTTAATTTTTAACGATCCATATTTTCCATATTATTTTGAAGTTATTGAACAGTATGTCAGTTTTAGAGACCAATGCTGTGTCAAAAATATTGCACATCTCAAATATGGAAGCCTTGTGCCAGGCTATTAAAATATTACGCCCAAGGCATTGCTGTTTTTATTTTGACAGTCAGACAGAGGAAAAGGCAAAAGTCTGATAATAAGAATTTAGGACAACTGACCAAATTCAATTGTCAGAAAGTGTTATGATTCTATGCATCTCTTCCGGTGATAAATTCTACATTGAGGTCACAGAAGCTTGTCACAACCCCTTAGAATAGAAAAAAGTAGGGCTTTGTTTACTTTTATATTTTACAGATACACGCCTACTTATTCTAAAAAGTATGGCTAGTTCTTGTGATTGAGGTTTATTCCAGCTTGGCGATGTAGTGTCTCAAATAAGACATCCATGAAACCTGACCATGCAAACTTTACACATTGTGTAGCCTAGTATGAGTTGAAATAACTCATGGAAATTTTTAATTGCAAGCGCTATCTTGTTTTTCTTAAACTTTGGAAATATATCAGGATATTATATCTTACATGGCTTTGATATCTGTAATAGAAATAAGGATTAGGTTGCCCCTTTGTGTAGCCAGTTTATATGTTTTAAGCAATCCATAAAAAGTACCTATCACACATGCGTCCATGTCAGTCGTCTTTTCGCTTGTAGTCCAGTCAAACTAGCGATAGTTTTAGCCAAACCCAAAACAAAATGTAACACAAAGGACAACTATTCCTACGTATCATATAAAAATAGGGCAAAATCTGAAGATATGAAATTGGCTTTTTGGCATGGTTTCAAGACATAAGGTCTGTCTGCCTGTTCAAATATACTGGTTGTATGCTCTATTTTGATTACAGAGAAGTTTACTTACTGGTCAAGAATTGCGTTCAAACATATTCAATATAAATTAAGGAGATATATCTTTCAAACGCTCATACTTGCATGAAATTTTTCCTGTATATACAAAAATGCTTTACTATCAAGGAGACGGATACCTTTGGCCACATTGTTGATGAACACTTTATACATCTCACATAGATCACTTTACGCCCCACCATACAGCTTTTGAGCAATCCACAGCATGCTTATCAGTCTTTCTAGAGTCACTTCCTGGTTTGATACCGTTTGCAATTTTGTGACACGCTGGGTGAACTTTAGAGAAAACCATTTGCATGAACAAAAACTGCAATTATCTGACTACAATATTTAGAAGTATTTTGACCCAAATATAATGTATTTCTGTTATTATTAACATTTTTTTCATTTTGACCTTGCATTCAAGACCAAAAATTGTAAATATATATTTTTCTACCAGAAATTTGTACATTTTGGGCGAAAATACTTCTAAATATTGCAGTCGAATAATTGTAGTTCATATTCATGCAACTGTAGCTGTACGTTGGGGCGTAAAGTGATCTATGTGAGATGTATAAAGTATTCATAAAACAACGTGGCCAAAGGTATCCGTCTGCTTGATAAAAAGCATTTTTTGTTTATACAGGAAAAAAATCATGCAAGTAAGAGCTTTTGAAAGATATATCCCCTTAAGTGCTTCTTGGGAGATTTTATAATATTGTATTAGTTTAAAACGGTATCGAAAAACACACCCACTAGGTTCTGCTTTTTTACAATTATTTTATTGTAGAATTATGATTCTAGTGATGAGTTTTGCAGTATAAATATAACATTGTTTGTAAAACAAGATAAGATTTACTTTTAATAAGAAAATAAACACTATCACTAATATCTCCTCTGACCACAGCAGTAGATAACCGAAAATGTATAGCAATAAAAAATTCAAACGAACAGCATAGAAAAAAATACTGAGCAACAAAATAGTGCTGTTGATTTGCCCCGTTATAGGTTGAAAGAAAAGTATACCTTATAAGTAACAGCTGAATAAAAGTACATTCTTATGTTCTATCAAAAATTTGCTAAAGTAACATATAGAGCCATATAAAATATGTCATGAGGTCCAATGTTTTTCAAACTGTTGTCTTAGACAGTTTATCATATGACGTCACTGTTATTCAGTGAATAACGTCATGTCATAAATAATGTTATAACCACACGTTACATGACACTTTCGGCGGGATCAAGTAAAGTCATAACAAAGTCCGTTATAACAATGCAAATTTTCATT
The DNA here is from genome assembly GCA_964019695.1 of Loripinus fragilis. Taxonomy (NCBI): domain Eukaryota; kingdom Metazoa; phylum Mollusca; class Bivalvia; order Lucinida; family Lucinidae; genus Loripinus; species Loripinus fragilis. The sequence goes on from OZ026529.1 coordinate 21,924,770, forward strand.
AAATAAACAAACTTTGAAGGCGATAAAAATTGCATTCGAAAGTTCATATTATGTTTATCAGAATCTTACACTCGTGGTCATTTCATTTTAAATTAATTAAACTCGCCAAGGGCTCATCTAATATATTTCATATGAAATGATCACTTGTGTAAGATCCTCTATATAAAATTGAGCCCAAGGTGCTAAGTTATCGTGAATTTTAACTTTTGTAATATTTATCTGAAGAGAAATAAAACTAACCAATACAGTTATTTAAAATCGATCAACTATTTTGCGTACCCAGTTAACTGTTAACATAATCAGCAACACAATAAAGGCTAGTGCTATTTGTATATTTAGGTGCAATGTTTAGAAAGTATGGGAAAGTTTAGAGTATACCTAATTTTCTACGTGTCATTTTTTCAATAATTTCCAAAAGAAATCATATTTCTGTCACATTGAAACCAATATAAATCTCTGACTGTCTCTATTGTCATTTGTATTATATGTGTATATCATATAGTATACTAAATATTGTCTTATCTGACAGCTAGTAGCAAAAGTCCAAATTTCATTGACATTAGATAAAATATATGTTGAGCTCTTTTAATGTAATTTATAAATGCTTAAATGAAGATTTGACCAGCTATTGAGAGTTTGGTACATATCAGCAAAAGCATCTTTTAATTGATCAAGCTCACGCAGTGGGCTAGCTTCTAAAGCCTGGTCTGAGCCTTCCTCTCCATCCACACTTTGTGTATGCGAGTAGCAAAGTCTCTGGGCAGTCAACAAATTTGCACATAAGCGACTGAGCCTTCATAACCTGTTATTGCTATAAGTACCAATGTCAAATGTTTTGGTTTATTCGATGTATTTTTTGCGTTAATAGTTATAATCTTTTCATTTATTTGAAATATTTACAGAATTAATAAGATGTAATATATGTATCAATGATATTAAATGTTCTTATTTGGCATGTTTAATATAATATTTTATATAAAACAATGTTTCACTGTTAGACTAGGTCTAAATGACTGAAATAATGCAGAAATAATACACTTTAACAAAACTGCCAGTACATTATTAAAGTACGAGGGTCAGTCAAAAATAATCAAGAGGTGGTTAATATATTTTGACTGGGTTTGGCACTTCTGACAGACACTTAATACATATATAGAATGAACCTGCATGCTTCATTGCATATAAAACTTGTTGTCTTTTCAACTTCAACATGTTGTTGCTAGGCAACCAAATTGTTCTATGTTTTGTTGTACGTTACTTTATGTCCATTCTAGTATTGCAATCATCTTGGTGGGGAAGAGAGAGCTGGTTGTTTTGCTTAATTTGTCTTCCTGGCGTTTTGTGATGGTTGAGTGGCTATTCCTCCCTGTGCCATGGGGTTGTCTGCGGTAAGTGATTGTGGTGTTTCCTTATCATACTCACTTACTATTTTTAATACTCACCAATGAATAAACGCCTAAGATTTAGGCACCAGAGGCTAGATACTAATAGGAAAACATGTGAAATATATTCATTTTTTTCCAGAAATGTCATCTCTTACATCAAGTTAATGTTCTTGTCCATTTATTATGCCATGCAACATATGTTACGGCCTTTAACAAGTTTCTTTGATGGTGTTCTTAAACCTGCAAAATCTATAGAATTCTTTATTATATTAGCAAGACAATCCCAAATATGTAAGATACCCAGCTGCAGGAATGTTTAATATAAATTTATTTACATAATACCTACCAGATTTAGCTCCTTAAAACTGGGTTTATGGGTTGTTTAATTGCTCATTAAACAAACAACCAACACAGTTCAGGGGGAACAAGGGAGCTTTAATACATAACCTAACTACAGCTCCAACTACAAGCAGCGCGCTTACATAATAATTATAAATACATGTATATTTGTAAAAATACATGTCGTTGCATAACAACGTTATGCAACGACATAAACAACACCCTGGGTGAATATGCAGCCTGTACAATCTTTTGATGAACAATGTAGATTGAAAGGAATTAGATGAACTAGTTGGCATACCAACTGCAAAAATATACGCCTTATGGCCGAAAATAGAATTTCAAAAAAAAAAACACAAAATTAACAGCATATCATTTAGGGTGGTAAATTTATGGTGGGAATTAAAATTTGTCCATCGCGCACGCAGCAAACAAAGAAACTGAAGGCGCCAAGCAGATGCCCCATTACCCTCCTGAACTGATAAGCCCAAAGGTGAGACAGCGTTCAAGAAAACAAGACGCCATCATGGTCATGTGTCTAAATGAAATTAATTTTTAATTCTATTTAAACAAACAACCAACACAGTTCAGGGGGAACAAGGGAGCTTTAATACATAACCTAACTACAGCTCCAACTACAAGCAGCGCGCTTACATAATAATTATAAATACATGTATATGCAAAAATACATGTCGTTGCATAACAATATACGCCAAATTCACCAAAGGAGTAGTGGTAGGAGACATATCAGGGAAAAAATACCTACACATGCTTTTGCATCTGACTCACAATATTAAATCTAGTCTGAAAGTCATTTTCAATATTATTTAAATAGCAAGAACTTGACCAGTTACCAACAAGCTTAATGCTATCTGAAGATAGACCAATTGCATAACAATGCGAGGCACCACCCCTGCGAAACGAATGAGAGGCAAACTGTGAGGCAGGTAGGCTACAGGCAGATAAACATTGACGGACCCGCGCGACGAACCTATCATAAGTCAAAGATTTTAACCTGTGATTGGTTCTGTAAGTAAGGGCTGGGCCAACTTGACTAGCGCCCAATGAAAGTTTCATACAGTTAACGATAGCCCTGAACTGGACACAGCAGGTTGTTTCTCAAACGTGGCAGAGAGGTAAGGTAATTCTTTGATTGAAACTGATTTGTTTTAGTCCAGCCGATAAGCAGCGCGATTCCCCAAGGATAGATAAAAATGTCTTTCCTCCTCAAATGTTTATCAGCTTCAAAGGCTGATTCAGAGCTCACCATGACGTTTGATTTGCGTAATAATCCATAGAAAGAAATCAGACATGCGGCCCACATAGCCGCGTCCAGAGAAACTGACATGTCTAATTGAGTCAAAATTAACTTTAGCACATCAGGGGTAATAGGTTGTTTATGTGTTACACTGTCTCCCAGGTGGCGTCTTATTCCGTTTAGGGTATTGTTCACACAGAAGTTCTCTTTTAATGGGTTTGGTAGTCCCCATTCAAGATGCAATAAGCGCACAATATTCATATATTGTTTGATAGAGTTGAACTTTAAAGTACGCACAAGGAAAGTCGCATAGCGGCAAAGAGTAAGCGAAGACGCTGGTACAGGTGAATATCCCATAAAAGCACAAAATCTTAAGTATGAATCTCTATGAAATTTATAAGCCCGCTTAGTGTTCTTGGAATACACCAAACTGGAAAACATAGCTATATCCTGATCCAAAGCATATTCTAGAGATCTAGCACTGCCTGAAATTAAAAATAACCACAGTTAATCATGGCAGTTTGAAGCTCTATTAGTCCTTTTGTCTCGTGAAGTCTGCTCACTGAATCAGCTAACTTGTTGAATTGTCCAGGGTAATAAATGGCCCTCAACCGAAAATTACAAATGGCGGAATACCAAAATATGCGACGCAATGCTGCCATAACAGTTTCATTTTTACAGGTCCCTTTGTTAATAAGAGTACATGATGTAACATTATCACAATGGATAAACACTTTCTTATTGGTCCACAAATGAGCCCAGCGTTTAACTGCTGGCTCCAAAGCCAAAACTTCCAAATAGTTTATGGGTAATGATGCCACATTAGCAGTCCACTGTTTATACACAAAGTCACCCTGGTGAAATGCACCAGCTGCAATTTTACAAGCATCGATACAAACTGGATATGACACCGGATGACAATCTACCAATGGCATACAGCCATTTAATACCTCCATGAAATTAAGCCACCACAAGATATCTTGCTTCATATCTTTTGTTACATTTTGCCTGTGCCAGGGCTTGTGTAATTTGTTGGCACTCTCAATTAAACGTCTCATGTGGAACCGCCCACCATATACACATTGAGTTATCCAATTGAGTTTGCCCGCTAAGCTTTGAATTTGACGTTTTGTTACATTATGGGACAGTATAAAAGTGTTCATACATTATTTTACTTCAGTCATTTTTTCTTGTGGTATGCTCAAAGTCATGGACGTAGAATCCAAAGTTATACCAAGAAATACAAGTCGCTGACAAGGCCCTTCAAGCTTATTATAGTTAATGTGAAATCCCAATTCTCGCAGGAGTCGTAAAAGAACATTCAGAGCGTGTAAATACTCGTCATACGTGCTCGCAATAATTAGGAAATCATCAAAATAACAAACAATAGTCTTGAAGCCCTTCCTAGCCATGATTGCCCTTACAGCCTGGGTAATAGTATTAAATATCTGGGGTGAAGGGGAAGCTCCAAAAGGAAGCCGCTCATCAATGAGATAAGTATACTGATTGTCATTTTTAAAGCGCCACTTAAGGCCAGTAGCTTTGAAATTTGATGGATGAATCTTTGTACTTCTATACCCATTAGCTAAGTCAACCTTGGCGAGATAACAATTTGGGGTTATTAAATCAACAGCGTCTTGTATAGATTGATATTGTAAATGATCATTAATAGAGTAGTCATTTAGGGCCTGACCCGAAGGTCTACTAGCATCGTGAATAAGGCGCACAATGTTTGAATCCTTTTTTGGAATAGCCCCTAGAGCTGATATGATAGCCGGCTTTCTATCAACAATCCTGTATCTACCATTCTGGATTTCAGTTAAAATTTGGCTTTCAACCTGCGCGCGCACATTTTCCGCCGTAGCAGAGGTATAGTTATCAATTTCGACAGAATGAGATACACAGTCGGGATCAATGATGTGAAAACAGTCTTTAATGCCATTCAAAATAAAATTACGATGCTCGTAGTCCTCTGGGAGAAGGCGTTCCCAAGCACTATGATTTAAGCTTGTTGTCCGGTGTTCAGTGAGTTTTTTTGTTGAAACGTCGAATCCGTATGCGAGTCCTTATGATCCCTTTGCTGGGGCCGAGGATGTCGAAATTTGCAAGATGCCCCAAAAGGGCAGCTTCCTCTTGCTTTGAACAGTTTGCAGTCTTCTCTGACTGACTGGCTGGGATTGTTTGGTCCACCACTTTGAACATTAGGTTGTTTCGCGTGTTTGGGCACCAGCAGCTGGAGTTCAATGTGTGGAGAGAATGTGCCCCATTTAAACTTATGTGTAGCTCCCTATAATTATAATCATAATTGAGAACACTGCTCCACTTGTACTTTTCAGCGAATTCGTAAATTTTTGTTGTGTACGCCAAATAAAACTCTATGTCCGCTCTAGGCAGTTGCCCAGTGCACAACAGGTGATTAAGGAGGCGCATATTCGCCACCCCCCATTCCTCAATAAAAATACCCAGGTATGGGTGCTCATCGTCAGACAGCAGAACCAGGGTTTCAGTGTCTTCGGAGCCCGACTTGATGACAAATTCTTTACGCCTGTTCTGTCGCTGACACTTGCATTGTTCTGTGATATATGAAGTTATATGCACAGCTTTGGACGACTGTGCCTTCATGGTTAGAATAGTTCTGGGGTCTATGTTACCCCATTCCGTAGGGGGTGAACTTGTAAAGGATTCTGCTCGCGGGGCTTGAAATTCATTTAGTAGACTGTCAAAACTCTTACCTGCCCCTTTCAGCTGTCCCATATTCCAGGTTTGTGAACTTTGCACATTGTGTTCAGTATCCACATTCACTATTTTCCATTTGTTTATGTCACTCATAATTACTTTCGTCGTCTCCATTGGAAAACTCAACTCTTTTAAGTCTTTGAGCTCGATTAAGGAGAGGGCCTCCTTAGATGTGAGTTCTTCCTGCCTTAGCACTTGAGTTATTTTTCTACTCAAATTGAGTGATGCAGCCCATTCATCAAAATTAAAATCCGTGGGCACGTCCTGTGTTTCATGGGTGTCCTCTGATGTAGCCATAGTTACTTATCACTTATGCAACAAAATAGTTATAAACAAATCGTATGTCCACAAATACATGTACATTCTCGCAATTAAAATTCGTCCATCACGCACGCAGCAAACAAAGCAACTGAAGGCGCCAAGCAGATGCCCCATTACCCTCCTAAACTGATAAGCCCAAAGGTGAAACAGCGTTCAAGAAAACAAGACGCCATCATGGTCATGTGTCTAAATGAAATTAATTTATAATTCTATTATAATACAATACATTTAAAGTAGAAATGCAAACTTTGGTTTTTCACTAGGCCAAATGAGTAGGTAAGTACAAAATAATCAAATTATTTTGAAAAAAAAAGCACAGATCAGCTATAAAAGTAAATGTTAAATGTTATTGGTCACAATTTACAATTTTAAAGGGGATCTAAGTAATACTCATAACTCAGTAGGTAGCTGTAATTTTGCTCCAAAAGCTTTTACATTGAGCTAAAGTAGCCAGCATGCAGACTATATGAGTAATTTAAATTATTAGACAGTTTAAAGCCTTCTTTCTGTAGCTTAAACTTTTAAGTTTCTTTTTTCCTAATTTAATAGACCTATGGTAACATTTGTAACAGGGTCTCATAGACTAATACCCAGGCGTACAGAATGCAAAAATCTCTTAAAAGATACAGCCTGAAATTCCCTTTAAAATAGGATAAGTTTGCGAAATTCCCTAGTGGGGAGCAAAAACATTAGCAGCCATCAGTCTAAAGGTGGGCCCCAAGAAATTTAAACTTTTGAAAATATTTATGCTGGAAAATGGAGGTTGGGTCTTGACCCCAACACCTTAAGATCTGCGCATATGATACAAACAGGGAAATAAACATGCATCAATGCAGAATAAAATTCGTTGTGAAAAGAATTGAATCATACTAGTATTGTCTTGATATAAATGATCACGAATCAATGTATTGTTCGTTCTGATGATTGCGCAACTACCAACAGTTGGACATTTAAGCTGCATATTTGATGATAATTATGGGATATTTTATTATTTCTCAATTAGGCGATTCTAATGAACAACATAAGCATAAGTTTTACGAGAACAGACCAATTATGTGTTTTGGTTATCATAAATACACACACCTTTTCTGGTCTACTGATAAGCTGGGTATTTATCATGTTTATGTTAAATATACGGCATTTTGCATGCAAATTATAGTTATCGAGAAATGATTTATTATCAAAGTCACATAAAACATTGACTTAACCATCATGTGTTTAAAATACATGATATTGTGTTAAAAAAATAATTCGTGTGGTTTAATACGACTTTACCAATACAAACTATAGCTTTAATGAACAATTTCTATTTATGGTCGCCATATTGATGACATCATAACTAGCCTCAGACGCGGATTTGAGATAGGTGACCACATTCAAATTAAAGGTGACCCCATTGAAGATTTTGATATAGGTCACCATAAATCGGCACACAATTTGCACGGGACCTATTTTTTGTCCCTAAGGGTCCTGACTATAACTTAGAAGTCAAAAACTGGTTTCTGTTGTCCAAGTCATCAACTTACGAACATACTCTTGCAAAACGAATATGTTGTAAAATGATTACACCATAGGAAGAGAAGCGATGAACATCTCCATCAAAAAAATTACAAAATTAAATTCGCCCCCTTTACAGGTTTTGGTATTAACGTTTAAAATGACGCGTATAACAGTTTCGCGTAGGTAGAGCATAACCCATTGTTCCCTTAGCCCAACTTTCTACGGCTTGTGCTGGTCGAGTCGGATTGATAATCTGGTTTAAAGATTGGGAAATACCACAATCATACACTGCAGACCACTGAACCCACAGCATCACGAGGAAGAGCCACAGAACATTCACAGTAACAAGACAAATCAGAAAAGAAAAGCAAACAGCTCTCTCTTCTTCTTCAAGATGATTGCAAAATTAGAAAGGACACCAAGAAGTGCACAACAAAACATAACGTAAAGCTTGAATCGTCTGGTTAGTCGCGGCCTGGTGCTTATCTGTAGCAGGGCCCACCATGACTCAACTTAGTTTTCTGTAACTCTGACTAGCTGTGAGTCATGAGGCCTTTTTTTGTTTCATCATAGTATGTTAATTTGATTTGATTGCTTCTCCATGATGATACAAAAAATTGCAATAGTGAGGAAACCTCCATGCGAGCTTAACATGTTTTGTGCTTTGGTACCAGTAAAATGCCTTTAAGCCGCTGGTGGCTTAGGCTGATGTCCGTTCTAAGACAGCGCTTCTGTTGTTGCTGATCTATTGTAATTATGTACTTCCCATTGTTTGTGGTGGTTATGTCTTTGTTTTTGTGTCCATTCTAGTTTTGCAATCATCAGAGCTGGTTGCTTTGCTTTTATTGTCTTGCAGATGTCTTGCTAATGTAAATGTTCTGTGGCTCTCCCTCATGGTGCCGTGGGATGGTATTCAGTGTCTGATCGTGGTATTTCCTGATTATACTCGCTTGCTTTTTGTAATAGAACAAGAGTAGGCTAGTGCCTTCGAATCAGACTTCTAATCCCTTTGTAATTCTCCAGGGGCTGGGGAAGCCCCTACTCCCATCCGTGCAGGGTTTAAGAATTAACATATCGAACTTGTCGCATTTTCAATTCAAAAATAAATAGATAAATAAAAATGAAATTTTAGCAACCCTCAAACTATCCCCATTCTGTATTTTGTACATTGAACTTAAGACAGGACCCAAAATTGCATAGAAATGACCCCCCAAAACGAGTCCAATTTTGTTTTCCCCCTCCCCAAAATATAGACAAAGTCTTCATACCCCGCCATATCATTTTTCTGATCCCCATAAAAAATATATTTAAAATTTTGAGCCCTCAAATACGGTTCGAGCCTAAGTATACATGTAGCCTATATGGAAATATCAGAGTAAACCCACCCCCATGGAGTTCACACCTTACCAGGTCGCAAATATAGTGTTCCACGCAGCTGTTTCGCAACGTATTTGGCTACGGTGTCATATAATGAACCCAGTGAACACGTAAAATCGGGAATCGAGACAGTTCACCGACAAGACAGTTCATCGACAAGCATTTTGAAGACAGTTCACCGACAGAATTGAAGACAGTTCACTGACAGAATTTTAGACAGTTCTTCGACAAATTTTATATTGTATTTATATGGAATGTCACAATTTTCACCATTTTTTATGTTATAATGAACAAGGGCTTATATAAGCTAATAAAATTACCTATTTGCTATTGCAATATGATTTTATTAGACAAACACAACAGCATACATAGCGATCATTTCATTGTCTGTGCGAAAATACGTCTTATATCACTAACGTAAAATAACTATATAAAAATATAAAGGTAGGCTTCAACAAATCTGTTTAAATATTCAAAAGGAATGCTTTGAATTGCTGGCGAATTACATAAAGAATAATGTACGATTGGTTATAGGATCACATCAATATAGCTTCATGTAGCAATCAAATGTCTGACTTTTAATCAGACAAACAAAACATTGCTTTCTTAATAAATTATATCAATATATCACCTCAAATCATAATTATATCAATATATCACCTCAAATCACAACTCATCAATATTTCTTCACAATCATCAATTATATTTTCAAGCCATATGTCAATAACATGATAAAAAAGTGTCGATGAACTGTCTTCAAAAGTGTCGGTGAACTGTCTTCATATCTGTCGGTGAACTGTCTCCAAAAATGGCGTCGGTGAATTGTCTTGTCGGTGAACTGTTTTGTGCCCTAAAATCGGACCACTAATCGGCCCGCCAGCAAAACACCATTCGATGGTGTTTCGCTTGCAGGCCGATAGTGGCTCGATATGGGTTGCTGGCTGGGAAATACCACGCTAATCTATGGCGAGGGCCTGTTTTCATGGGACCTGAGTTTTGGTCTCACTGTTGAAAGCATTTGCTCATTTCTGCTTGGGCAAATCTTTGGTCAGCTGGTCGGGCATTCGAGGTCTGATTGGCTATTGATCTTTTGCTCATTTTCCCACCACACATGCATTTTGTGAGATGTTTTTGAAGTTGTGCGCGAATCTTGGAAGCCATTTTTGCGATATGGAATATGTGATGATTTTTGGGGAAACGTAAGTCTTTTATTAATATAATTTTATCTTATGATCATACATTTAGGTACTATTGTTCACAAGTTGTGACAGAAAATGACCAGACAGATGCATGGAGCAGTTTTGTTACTGGGGAAATTTGCGGCTGTAGAGAAGTGCGGCTCAGATAACAAAACTTATCCTAAAGTCTCTTTGCTTGCTGGGTTATTTTTCATGCTTTTGATGTCGTCTGCTGACTTTTCAAAATTAACTCTCAACAAGCGTCTTTCAGGAACACAACTTGGGAGGGCAGTGGTAGAGTGCTTGACTCAAACCGAGAGGCCGCGGGTTCGAGCCTCACCGGCGTCACTGCGTTGTGGTCCTTGAGCAAGACACATTTATCCTAGCTTAGAACTGGTTCAACCCAGAGAGACCTGTCCCTATTTAACTGAAAGATTGTTGATGGGAAGTTAAGAATCAAATCAAACAAACAAACAAGGAACACAATCAAAGATAGATCCAGATCAGTACTGACGTTCTCGATCCTCTCCCACATTCTCTCTCGTTCCCCCCACTCTCTCTCGTTCTCCCCCACTCTCTCCCTCCCACACCCTCCCATTCCTCTCCCACTCTCTCTCCCACGCTTCCCACACTCTCGCTCTCCCAAGCTCTCACACACACACAGTCTCCCCCACACACACTCTCTCTCTCTCCCCCACACACACACTCTCTCTCTCCCCCACACACACTCTCTCTCTCCCCCATACACACTCTCTCTCTCTCCCACACACACACTCTCTCTCTCTCCCACACACACTCTCTCTCTCTCCCACACACACTCTCTCTCTCTCCCACACACACTCTCTCTCTCTCTCCCACACACACACTCTCTCTCTCCCACACACACACTCTCTCTCTCCCCCACACACACTCTCTCTCTCCCCCACACACACTCTCTCTCTCTCCCCCACACACACTCTCTCTCTCTCCCACACACACACTCTCTCTCCCACACACACACTCTCTCTCTCTCCCACACACACACTCTCTCTCTCTCCCACACACACACTCTCTCTCTCTCCCACACACACACTCTCTCTCTCTCCCACACACACACTCTCTCTCTCTCCCACACACACACTCTCTCTCTCTCCCACACACACACTCTCTCTCTCTCTCTCCCACACACACTCTCTCTCTCTCCAACACACACACTCTCTCTCTCTCCCACACACACACTCTCTCTCTCCCACACACACACTCTCTCTCTCTCCCACACACACACTCTCTCTCTCCCACACACACACTCTCTCTCTCTCCCACACACACTCTCTCTCTCTCCCACACACACACTCTCTCTCTCTCCCACACACACACTCTCTCTCTCTCCCACACACACACTCTCTCTCTCTCCCACACACACACTCTCTCTCTCTCCCACACACACACTCTCTCTCTCTCCCACACACACACTCTCTCTCTCTCCCACACACACACTCTCTCTCTCTCCCACACACACACTCTCTCTCTCTCCCACACACACACTCTCTCTCTCTCCCACACACACACTCTCTCTCTCTCCCACACACACTCTCTCTCTCTCTCCCACACACACACTCTCTCTCTCCCACACACTCTCTCTCCCACACACACACACTCTCTCTCTCTCCCACACACACACACTCTCTCTCTCTCCCACACACACACACTCTCTCTCTCCCACACACACACACTCTCTCTCTCTCCCACACACACACACTCTCTCTCTCTCCCACACACACACACTCTCTCTCTCTCCCACACACACACACACTCTCTCTCTCCCACACACACACACTCTCTCTCTCTCCCACACACACACACTCTCTCTCTCTCCCACACACACACTCTCTCTCTCTCCCACACACACACACACTCTCTCTCTCTCCCAAACACACAAACACTCTCTCTCTCCCACACACACACTCTCTCTCTCCCACACACACAAACTCTCTCTCTCCCACACACACACACTCTCTCTCTCTCCCACACACACACACTCTCTCTCTCTCCCACACACACTCTCACACTCTCTCCCACACACACTCTCTCTCCCACACACACTCTCTCTCTCCCACACACACTCTCTCTCCCACACACACTCTCTCTCTCCCACACACACTCTCTCTCCCACACACACTCTCTCTCTCCAACACACTCTCTCCCACACACACTCTCTCTCTCTCCCACACACATTCTCTCCCACACACACACTCTCTCTCCCACACACACTCTCTTTCTCCCACACACACTCTCTCTCCCACACACTCTTTCTCCCACACACACACTCTTTCTCCCACACACACACTCTTTCTCCCACACACACACTCTTTCTCCCACACACACACTCTTTCTCCCATACACACACTCTTTCTCCCACACACACACACTCTTTCTCCCACACACACACTCTTTCTCCCACACACACTCTCTCTCTCCCACACACACACTTTCTCTCTCACACACACACACTCTCTCTCTCACATATACTCTCTCTCACACACACTCTCTCCCACACACTCTGTCTCTCCCACACACACTCTCTCACACACACTCTCTCACAAACATTCTCTCACACACTCTCTCACACACACTCTCTCTCTCACACACACTCTCTCACACTCTCTCTCACACACACTCTCTCACACACACTCTCTCCCACACACTCTGTCTTTCCCACACACACTCTCTCACACACTCTCTCACACACACACTCTCTCACACACACTCTCTCTCACACACACTCTCTCACACACTTTCTCTCCCACACACACTCTCTCCCACACACTCTCTCTCCCACACACTCTCTCTCCCACACACTCCCTCTCACACACACACACTCTCCCACACACTCTCTCTCTCTCTCCCACACTCTCTCCCACACACTCTCTCTCTCTCCCCCACACACTCTCTCTCTCCCCCACACACTCTCTCCCACACACACTCTCTATCTCACACACACTCTCTCTCCCACACACACTCTCTCTCTCACACACACTCTCTCAAACTCTCCCTCCCCCCCCCACACACTCTCTCTCTCTCACACACACTCTCACACACACACTCTCTCCCACACATTCTCTCTCACACACTCTCTCACACACTCTCACACACACACCCACTCTCCCACACACACACCCACTCTCCCACACACACACCCACTCTCCCACACACCCACTCTCCCACACACCCTCTCTCCCACACACCCTCTCTCCCACACACCCTCTCTCTCCCACACACCTTCTCTCTCCCACACACCCTCTCTCCCACACTCTCTCACACACACTCTCTCTCTCACACACTCTCTCTCACACACACTCTCTCACACACACTCTCTCTCTCTCACAGGGTTTTACACCAAGTTGAATGTTTGGGGGTCCTTGGGACTCAACTTTGAATATGATGGGGGTCCCATCATTGAAATTGGGGGTCCCATCTTTTTATATAAGCTTCGAATTTTGGAAGGTAGTACATCCTTCCGTGAAGGCTCAGTGTTGTCCCCAGGTCAGTAATTTTGAGGGCCATGTTTGGCCCCTTTCCGAATTTTTGGGGGGCCATTTGAAACTTTTGAGGGTCACATATAACCATCAGTGAAACACAATCCTATACGCTTTTTTTTACAAAAGCTGAACTTGTCCCTATAATATGCAGGGACCAAGCTAGCCCTTAAATTTAGGGAGAAGTGACTTCTCCCTCCAGTACAAATAGGGAGAAGTTTGAGAAAATTGGGAGAAGTGATAGATTGCTGCATCCAGAAGACAGAAAGAAAACAGTCTCTTATCAGACTGTTCTCTAATTGAATTGAGAAAAAAAAAACAAAAAAAAAACACACACAAAAAAAAAACAGTCACTGATCAGACTGCTACTTGCTTTCCATTCTGAGAAATTTTGTTGGTAAATTTGAAATACACATGATCTTGCTGTCATTGTATCATATCTATCTGTCAACAAGTCTCCACTTATCTGAAGTCTCTGGTATCTTTGATCTATTGCCGACTTGACCCTTTCCAAGTGAAAATGTTACGTAATTTAATTGCCCTTCACGCTTGAGCGGTCGGCTGAGTTGTCACTATGAAAAAATCAATACACAAAGTCAGTGATGGACAAATCAGTATACGTTTTCCATGCTTTTTAGCAGAGCGGACCTGAGAGAAAGCATGGTATTTTACGACTTTTTTCACGGCCGATGTTTGCACGGATGTTTTCACTTCTCGTTTACCTACGAGGTCAGTGCAGCAGTCTAAAACAAGAGCACCTGTCCTATTTATTTGTAGATAGCCTGTAAATATGGGAAAACCCGAATCGTTATGAAATGACTTTGGAATTTGGGATTTTAATGAAAGACACAACAAACACATCTGCGTCCCAGCGGACGCAGGTAAGGTGAATTGACGGGTCCTACCTAATGATTTACGCGTATAAGACGCAGGATATTGCGTCCTGTAAAACCCTGCTCTCACACACACTCTCTCTCCCACACACACTCTCTCCCCCCCACACACTCTCCCCCACACACACTCTTTCCCACACACACTCTCTCCCACACACACTCTCTCTCCCCCCACACGCTCTCTCCCCCACACGCTCCTTCTCCCACACACACTCTCTCTCCCATACACACTCTCTCTCTCTCTCACACACACACACTCTCTCACACACACACTCTCCCCCACACATCTCTCCCCCACACACACACTCTCTCACACACACTCTCTCTCCCCCCACACGCTCTCTCCCCCACACGCTCCTTCTCCCACACACACTCTCTCTCCCATACACACTCTCTCTCTCTCACACACACACACTCTCTCTCCCACACACTCTCTCTCTCTCTCCCACACTCTCTCCCACACAGACTCCCTCTCTCTCTCTCCCCCACACACTCTCTCTCTCCCACACACACTCTCTATCTCACACACACTCTCTCTCTCTCCCACACACACTCTCTCTCTCACACACACTCTCTCAAACTCTCCCTCCCCCCCCCCCACACACACACTCTCTCTCTCTCTCACACACTCTCACACACACACTCTCTCCCACACATTCTCTCTCTCCCCCACACACACACTGTCTCTCACACACTCTCACATACACTCTCACACACTCTCTCACACACACACCCACTCTCCCACACACACACCCACTCTCCCACACACCCTCTCTCCCACACACCCTCTCTCTCCCACACACCCTCTCTCTCCCACACACCCTCTCCCACACACTCTCTCTCACACACACTCTCTCACACTCTCTCACACACACTCTCTCACACTCTCTCCCACACACTCTCTCCCACACACACTCTCTTTCCCACACACACTCTCTCTCCCACACTCTCCCACACACTCTCTCTCACACTCTCTCCCACACACTCACTCTCTCCCACACACTCACTCTCTCCCCCACACACTCTCTCCCCCACACACACTCTCTCCCACACACACTCTCTCACACACACTCTCTCTCCCCACACACACTCTCTCTCTCCCATACACACTCTCTCTCTCTCACACACTCTCCCCCACACACACACTCTCTCTCACACACACACTCTCTCCCACACACACTCTCTCCCACACACACTCTCTCCCACACACACTCTCTCCCACACACACTCTCTCCCACACACACACTCTCTCCCACACACACACTCTCTCCCACACACACACTCTCTCCCACACACTCACTCTCTCCCACACACACACTCTCTCCCACACACACTCTCTCACACACACTCTCTCTCCCCACACACACTCTCTCTCTCCCATACACACTCTCTCTCTCTCACACACACACACTCTCCCCCACACACACACTCTCTCTCACACACACACTCTCTCCCACACACACTCTCTCCCACACACACTCTCTCCCACACACACTCTCTCCCACACACACACTCTCTCCCACACACACACTCTCTCCCACACACACACTCTCTCC